>CM042432.1:22494378-22919364 GCA_023631565.1 Gymnocephalus cernua | reverse complement strand
ATTTTTGCTTTAAACGTAACTCAAATGATTAATTGGTCCTCAAAATATATGCACATTCATTTTGTATCAATCAACTAATAGATGGACTAAGCATTTGTTGAGTTGGGAGTTTTTGTACAGTAAATGTTGAATGTGACTGTGAGGCGGGCACTGTGGTTGATCTTTGAGCCAGTGTTGGTCCTCAGCAGGGACATACAAATGGAAAGTACCCTTGATCAGCACAAGAGGGCAGACAATGATATAACTAATCTCAAATCCAAAATGTGAGATTATGAGATTACCTCTCTGTATTTTTGTCTGTAAGGACACACTTAATAACCTGTTCTAAGGCTAATCTTTGTCTATGCTTTTTTGTTGCACTCTTTGAATTAATCAATGATTCAGAGGTCTTCACAGTGGGGCAATAAGCCACTATACCGCCCCTAGGATGAATTTTGGAATCGTATTAGCTCCATACACCGCGGGATAATCCTCTCCTCAGAATAACTGGCACATTTCTGTATATTCCAGGGGATTCCGAAAGTACTTGGTATGAAAGCTTTGCTCTTTCAGCCTTCAAAGAGGTCACTTCTTAGAAACTGGGAGAATTCAAAAAGCAGAAAGAGAACCCTGCAGAATGAGCTGTTATTCAGCTCACTGGGCAAATGGAAATTCTCATCAAGAGTATGTTTGCTACAGTAAACAACTCTTTTAGCAAGAAAAAAAAAATCCTTTGCCCTCTACAGGCAATCAGCATCCTGCCTGTGGGTGCTGCCTACGAAATCAGCTCTTACACAGCCCGTAGTGGTCAGGGGGGCATTCTTCCCCTCTAACTTCTCTCAACATGAGGGAGTTATTTGGGTTGGATTTAGCCATTACGTAATTTGCGATGAAAACCCAACTGCTTCAACGGCTATAAATGAGCATCTATCCCCTAGCTGTGTGTGTGTGTGTGTGTGTGTGTGTTGTGTGTGTGTGTGTCAGTGAATTCACCTCTGAATCTTGAGGGTCCTGCAAGACGGCTCCTTCCAGCAAAAGTACAGCGTTTTGCAAGTCTCCCTCTCGAGACTTCTTTAGTCCCTCTTCAAATGCATTAGGCACATCTTTATAAGGATTATCTGTGTGGAAGTAGTAACCCTGTCAGCAAAAAAGGGACAGTGGCAATGTCAGTTTCTCTCTTTCATATTCAAATGAAAACCAGGGCAACTGTTCTGTGCAGTTGTATATTTAATCAAAGCCCTAGCAGCAGGAATTGATCTTTTCTGCTTCACATCAAACCTGGGCTGAGCTCCCAGGGGTTTGTCAGTTATCTTAAAATGTTAAACTTTGCATTTTGAAACTGTGATTACCCTGGTGTGTTGTTGACTGCTTCTGAGCACTATGACTTTGAAGCTTTTTCTTTAAGAACTAGTTCTGCACTGGGATCAGTCAGAAAGCCCAGAGGTCTGATCTCGTATGATTCCCTTTTAAGAAAAAGGTCAGCTGATGGGTAAACTATACTGCTCAGCCATGTGCTCTGTCCTCTGACACCCACAAACATGACTTTATATTGCATATGGTAGACACACAGGGTAGGCTGTATTACGTGGATACAAAATGTTCTAAATGTATTAATTTGGGTAACATAAATCTGATTATTCAATACATTTAAAGTAAAAAGTAACCAATTTGTTAGTGTTGTTGTTAAATTTAAATTCAATGGTAAATGCTCTGCATATTTTGGGCTCTAAATGACAACGAGCGCTCGTGTTTATTTGCCAGAAAGCTCTATAATGCTTACAATCAAAGAATACCACGGCAGCTTCTGTTTCCAGCTTGTATTTTAATTATAGGTTTTAAATGTTTACGTCCTGTTAATAGAGAGAAGTGTCCACACCCCAACAACTGGGTTTTAAAGGAATAGTTTGACATTTTGGGAGATGTGTTGTTTTGCTTTTTTTGCAGACAGTTGAGAAGATGGTGAGAAGATCGATACACTCTCATGCATTAATATTGCGTTCCATTTACCTCGGAACTCGGAAGCTGGGCCTGGGAATGACGTCACACCCAAGTTGAATGCCATTGTTGAAATTTCATTTACAAGTCAGATTTTTTCATTGTGGGGTAGGCTCTAGCCAGGTTAGCCATTGTTAGCAATACCCGTTGATAACAACGCATTACGCTGTTTTGTGTGCATACAAAGGTGTAACAACATGTCCACAGATAGAAGATGAACAGGACTGTGTGGACGACTGATGAGACACAAATAAGACAAAAGTGCTAATAAACTGTATGTTACTACAGCTTTCACTACTGTTGATGGACAGGGCAGCCATGTTGGATTTTGAGCTTGGGGTACTCGGAGGTTGTCCGGGGGCGTGTTTCCGACTTTGACCTCGGAAAATCCAACCTCTGAGTACAAATGGAATGCACTATAAGTATGAAGCTAGGGCCTGAAAATGATCATCTTACCTTAGCACAAAGACTGGGAACGGGGAAACAGCTAGCAATATGCTAACTATCTCCACTAAAGCTCACTAATTCAGATGTTATCTTAGTTGTTTAATCCATACTTGTGAATGTAAGTGAGTATGGCCCAATCCCAAAGTCCGGACTCACAGACTCACGGACTTTGGTGCGCGTTCTCGCGAAATTCGTAAGGGCTTAGGGTTGTCCAAATGTCGAATTTCAAAGGGCGTGAGGGTTTGAGTACACACTTACCAAGCCCTTTCCGTGAGTCTGCATCGATGCAGACTTCACCAAAGGGAATTACCCACAGTTCAAAGCGTTGTGACATTTACCACGGAGACCATAGGGAAATCCGGAAATTACAAAGGTAAACAACAGCACGACCACGGGAACGGAACGGACCTGTTGTCCAGATAAAAATAATTGGAATCAGGCAGCTGTCTCCTGTGCCATGGCCGTGTGGAAAGCAACAAACTTAAACAGAAAATTCCCGGCAAGTGTCACCAACATTAAACGTCACCAACATTAAACGTCGCCAAGGTAACGTAATCTCGTGAAGTGCTGTCCCAATCCCATTTAGGCTATACCTATCTGAGCCCATGTGGCCTCACAGACTCACTCACTTAGCACCTGAGATCAATTAAGTCTGTGAGTCTTTAGTCCTTAGTCCTCAGGGCTCACTTTGGGAATGGGCCTATGTGAGTTGTGTGAGTTACTTTGACCTTCTAGACTCTAGTCAAAGTAACTCACACATTTTACGTTTGTTTGTGATTAAATAAATGCGATAGAACATGTTCATTTGTGAGCTTTAGTGATGTTGGTATAAGCATATATTTGAACTTTGGACACAGCCAGGCTACCTGTTTTCCTTTGCTTCCAGTTGTTATGCTAATCTAATGCAGCGTTCCAGTTGAACTGAGAAGGCATTATTTCCGAGTTCCGAGTCAACTGAAGTTGAATTTGCGACTCGGAAAATTGGGAGAACCTCACCAACCCCGACGTCACAATCCAACATGGCTGCTCTGAAATCAGTTGTGCACAGTACTGTCTCTCTCCTATCTGTGGACATGTTGCTATGGTGTTATTAACTGCAAAATACCCCTACCTTGTTAAATATAATGGTTTTCCAACTTGTCACTGGTCACCCGGTCAACTCGGGTGGGATGTCATTCCCAGTTCTGACCTCTGAGGTAAATGGACAACATAAGCCAATCACTTATTGACTCAAGCTTTATACCTAATGTACATATGAGAGTGGTATCGATCTTCTCATCTAACTCTGCAAGAAGGACAATACGTGTATTTCCCTAAATGTTGAACTATTCCTTTAATCTAGGGTAAATGGGGATTTTGTGCTCTTTTCTACTGAAACCCCATTTTGGAGTTATGCCTGATTCAGGCATATTTTACATAAAAGTATAGTAAACATACTTATCACTTTTTTCAAATGCTGATTTTACAGTATAACTAGATAGACATGCATTGTTTAGTCAGTACTGTATATCTCTACATATCTACATGCACATGCTGATAGTGACCTTCTCATGTGGAGAGACAGAGGAGGGAATCTGCGCCTGCTCGTTTTCTGTCAGCCAATTCCGCCGAGCGAGCTCTTCCCACTCTGCCTGCATCTTATCCCAGAACTCGGTATCTGACTACAGACGTCAGAGAGAGAGAGAGAGAGAGAGAGTGGGAGGAAGGATGGATAGATGGGGGAGAATGAGGGAATGAGTGATTAGTGCACACAATAAAACAACAGCTAATGTAATTTCCTGTTGGAAATGTCACGTCTGTCTGGCTCACTGGCTGTAAAGTATGCACAGTGATGTTAATAGTTAAGTGTCCTGCGTCTCTGACGCATTAAAATCTCAAAGGACGCTGTAAACTCACTATCCATGCTGGGCTCGTTTTCATGAAACTTGGTGAAAGGGTGAAGCATGGGCCAAAGAAGAACCCATTACATTTTGGGGAACATACACAAAGTATTTTTCACTTTCCTTAAAAATTGTCAGATAGGGCTTGGTCTTGGGGGAGGTCTGCGCTATCCAAAGGGCCCTCCAGTTACTACTGCATTAATGGAAATGTTATAATCTATTAAAGAGAAAAAGGTCAATTTGTGCTCAGATTAGAGCTGGTATACTACTCTATTATATTGAAACTTGTTGGTTTGCTGCTTTGGAAGAAGAAAGTTGAATGCTTTCACTGTGTAATCTGGAAGAAATGGAGAAATATAATTT
Source organism: Gymnocephalus cernua (assembly GCA_023631565.1). NCBI lineage: Eukaryota > Metazoa > Chordata > Actinopteri > Perciformes > Percidae > Gymnocephalus > Gymnocephalus cernua. The sequence continues at coordinate 22,914,700 of CM042432.1, read as the reverse complement.
ATACTCTAGACTTTGGTTTTTTGTTTAATGATATAGAGCAGGGGTGTCAAACTCAGTTTCATAAAGGGCCACACTGGGGAAAAAAGAATCTCATCAAGGGCCAGACATTTAGTTTATTCACATGTTTTTATTTCATCAAAAAAGTTAAGGATCTTTGTATTATTGCATGAGATGTCAGGACACTTAAATTCACTTCAAGTTTAATGATGTAGCTTTTCAAGGGGGAGCTATCTTTAAACTACTTTTGTATGTTGTTAGTTTAACCTGTAACGTGTAATAAATTGCTCATATGTCTTGGAATTTGCAAAGCAACTAAAAAAGCTGTAGAGTAAATGTAGTGAAGTAGAAAACAGTATTTTCCTTTTTAGATGTAGTGAAGTGGAAGTATAAAGTAACATAAAATGGAAACATCCAAGTAAGGTACAACTTACAAATACCTCAACTTGTACTTACTGTAAGTACAGTACTTGTAAATGTACAGAGTTACTTTCACCACTGTTCCCTTTGTAACCAACTGTTCCAGTCCTGCGGCACAATCCCTACACAGTCCAGCACTGCTCCTGGCCTCTTGAAATCTTCAGCTTTATCCTCCGCCATAATGCTCGTTTACATAATATAGTTGACATTTTTGGTTTCATTATTTTCCATTGTGTTGTGGGCCTGTATTTGTACTGTGCCTTAGTCCATCTTCTCAGTATTTGCATCTCATAGACAGTCGTTTGCGTTGTGTGTAACCTGTCCGCCCCATAATTGCACCACGTGTGAAGACAAATAGCTTGCAGTATTGAAATGGAGTAAATATACGGATGTGTTTTTAATTTACAATAAATCTAGTCATATTTGTTAATGCTGGTGCTTTTTACACTAGCATTGCCAGTTTAATAATGTGGAACAAGACAATGATATAGCGAGGCAATCTATATCCTGTGTATCACTGGAGTGAACCCATGCAACTCTAATTTCAGCAGCTCTGATGAAGTGTTATGTGAAATAGATTGAATCCAGAGTGCTTTCTGCCGCCAAATATGTCACCACTGTTTGGAAATGAGGTGGGGATTGCAGCGTGGGGTGGGGGATTCATTAGTTAGGCTACTTCATTAATAAATTGTTGATATATGCAACATAAATAATCATGGCAAAGGTCACACATACCCTCGACTGTTAGTGTCACCTTCTTTTAGAAAAGGTTTATTTATGTTTTGCCTCTAAAATCCAATTAGTGTTTCTTAGTCAGCTGGACGGAGGAAATAAATACAGAGAAAAATAAATGTACGCTGCCAGAAAGGTAATTTGTAGAACTAAGAACTAAGATAAATTATGCTAGGTCAGCTAAAAACACACAAACAAATGCTTTTAAAAAGATAAAGAAAAAATGGTACAAAACAATTGCTTCAGACTATATTTCACGCAAATAGTAATTTGTACCCTGACTGGGAAAACATGATTAGAATGGACTATAAAAAAACACAGATGTATGTTTTGCTCTAGGAATAGAATAGAAATAATTATTGATTATAATTAACAGCTCTCAGAAGATTTGTTTGGTGTCAGTTCACCTTCAGTAAAGCAACACAGTTATTCATTGCCATGAATAAACGTATAAAGGGAAATGTAGGCCTATAGACGTTGAAGCTTTTGGCAACCATCAAACACGCTATTTCAGGCAAGTAAGGTGACTCATTTTCCATGATCCGCTTACTCTGTGTTTTTACTGCTGAAATGAACATTTTTAAGACCCCATAAATTAAAGAAGCTCCCTTTTGTTGAATTGGTCAACCGAAGTGATGTTTGAATTTCCGTTAATTTGTTGCTTTAGCAAGATTTTTTTGCCAAAATCAGATACTGTAGTGAGATGTTCAGCAAAGGAATATTTGATATACAGTAAGTCTTGATATGAGTGTGAGCGCTTCTTAAGTGGACTCTAACCTCATCTATTTATGTCAGTTAGAGTTGTGTTAGGTGCAACCTTTGGAGGAAACTAAGGTTTACTGATCCACCTTGCCCAGGGGGCTTAGATTACTTAAAGTCTCATTATTTACCAGTGACATGGAGCAGCCTCCAAAACAAGCTCTCCTCATCTCCAGAGCAAGGCTGGCCTTTTAATGTTAATGAGCCACCCACTGCTCTGCTGCATAGGCCAAGTCTGTGGTCAGCAAGACAAAAATAGCAAGCTTGAGTCCAGATAATGTCACTCAGAAAAGGATACGATACCAATGCGTTTTGGCAGACAATGTGATTATACACTATATGGATGTCTGTGATAATAACACAGAGCTACTGTATCCAGGGCATTAATGCAGTCAATGCAGTCAACTGTGAATTTATGACATTAATAGTATTCTGATATGTGTTGTTGCTTGGTAATTGTGGGCTAAATTAAGAATGCTTTTATACCTGGAGCTTAGTTGTTTGGTCTGGACCATGGTTAAAATAATCTTTGTTACAAAAATCAAACAAAGAAATGACTGATTTTGATTATTACTCGAGACTGCCACTCAACCTCATTTTATGAATATTGATGAACAGTGTAGAAAAAGGAAAAGAGGCGTCTGTCATTGTCCTACTGTCCTTAAATCCTGTAGTTGGTCCACTTTGTTTTCCCGCCACAAACACCATTTACAGTCTGCTTGCTGGTCTTTTATGTGTGAAAAGAAACCGAAGCAATGGAAAAATGCAACAAGTTTAGCAACCGATCATTCAGTCGGGCCAGAGCAAACAAACTATTGGTTTGAAAACACTCTGATACTCTTCTTTTCAGGCGTTCTCGCTGCAGTCGTTTTGTCTGCACCAGAGATCAAATGACATCTTTTTCACCAGCCTAAACAGAATGAACCGAACATGCAAACACACCAGGTATAAAAGCACCCTAAAACAAAAGCCTTTCATGTACTCTGTCAACAACACACTTGACACAACAGCGTAAGAGGACGAGGTATAGCTTTTGTCTTCACAGTTTCACATATGTATTTTCGGCACTCTGTTACCTTCTTTGCTATATTCACCCCTGTATGCACCTCTGACCCCATTAATTTCCTCTGTGGGACAGTAAAGTTAAATTTTAATTTGCACTTGCTGGGTTTTTGGCAGATGCCTTGTGTACACTCATTCTCATGTTGCCAGCTACACTGGAATGGTTTGGAGTTTGCTTGAGGACACACTGATGGAAGTTGTTGAAGCAGGTGAAAGCATTACTCACTACTTTTCCAATCCGCATTTTCCCAGCAGGTCTGTGGATTAAAACCACTGACCTTTTAAACAAAAGCTCTAACTCTAACTTCTAGGCAGCTGCCTCTGCAATCTCTCACTAAACCAGAACTGCCTTAGACTAATATCCTGCAAGAAAAAAGTAAACCTGTCCCACTGCTGTTTTAATCAAACAAGAGGCCACAGTCCCCTTCATCTCGTCTTTATCGCCACTGTGGGAGCGCTTTGTCGTGCCTCACAGCCAAAACACTGTTCCCTGAAGTCACAATTTACCCTGCAGCTGTTCCAGTGGTTCTCTATTTAATAAAGGTATTACATTGTCATCAGCTCAGAGTAATTGGCGGTATCCTCGTGTGACATGGACAGTCACTTACCTGCTGAGAAAATATCTCTTCATCAGCCTCTTTGTAAATGAATTCAAAGCTGAGTTCCCTCTCAAAGCCCACTGCCATTTTATTTTCCCTTTACAAGGATTTTTACACACAAACACAGTTTCTCATCAGTGCCAACTTTATAAAATGGATGATATTTGGGAGCTTAATTCCTTGTCTACTCCCTCTGTGGGTCCTAATTTTCTTTCTTTTGGCTGCTTCGTCAAATTGAATGAATTGGCAGAAAGGCGGTGTGCTCATCTAATGTTAGCTCTGCCGTCTGAGCTGTCTTCACCTCCATGTCTTAATACGTATGAAACGGCATGCACATGCACAGCTTCTTAAATGGAAATGATGTGATTGTGGGCTTTGACATTGGCAGTTGAAGCCAAAATGGCTGACCCCTTGCATCACAGCTCCTCTAGAGTGGAGGCCAGCACTCAGACTGCTCGATCGAAACTGTGAGATACTGTTACAATCGATGGTCCATGCTCAGACGCTTGTCCAGGAGCATCTCAGAATCTCATCACTTACCTGCCGCTTGTGGTTAAACTGTGCAAATATTTTTGAGGATGCAGTTTACGGGTAACACAAGATGTGACATAATCGCTAACTTTAACTTTGGGAAGGGATACCCAAGCGGGCGGGCCGCCTCCTCTGCAGCTGCTTCTCCTACTTTCTCAACGTCTAGCTGTCTCTGCTCTATTATTTATTGACCATTACATCAGCTCAGTGTGCAACAGTCTACTGTAGTCCTCAGTAAAGCTGAAGTAATTCGATAGTGCAGGGTTCACTACCATTTTCTGGGAAAGGAGATGTCCATTGAGGGGTTTCATCGCGAGTATAAACTAAAACTTTCTGGTTTTATAAACTTTTCTACAGTACAGACACTCGATGTAACCTTTCAAAAATATCTAGCTGAAAGAAAACATATTGCAAAATAGGAAGAAAAGTCCTTAAAGTGTGGATGAAAATTTCTTTTCGTCCATCTCATTAGTAAATAAAATCGAAGAAGGAAAGTTGATGAAAGTACTTGAAACAAAAGCGTATTCTTTCTCAGAGATGTAGGAGGTTTTCAAGTAATTTTCCATGCTGTCATGGCAAACTATCACATCCTTGATAGCACAAGAGCGTCAGACATACTTCACAACTCAACACATGGAGAGTGTCGGTACACAGTCCTGTGAAGAATTAAGCAATATATAATTACTGTAACTTCGCTATCCCCTCTGGTATCTGATATGTCTGACGGTAAAATGACTGACCTATTTACCTTCCTATTGTTAGACAGCTCAGTGTTGTGAATATGTCTCCGGGTCAAACACCCTGTGAACTTGAGTGTGTGTAAATTTAGCATGGACTATTAAACTGTCAGCTACCACCACATAGGCCAAAACATTACAGGAAGCATAATAGTCGTCATTGGACAAGGAGATGAAAAGGCTGAAGGGGTCAAATGGAAATCATCTCCACAGGACTTTAAGTACATGCGTTTAAATTGCAAGCATGATATGAGGCTGCATGCCATGGGCAATGATGTTGGAAATGTGAAACTGAAAAAAGGCGTCTTGACTTGAAGTTCACAGAATACTTAATTTATTTCATTTCCTTATTTAAATATTTCTAACAGCACTCAATGGATTTTTCCATCCCCTTTCTCAAAAAGTTCGGGACGAACTGCATGGTTGGAGTTTCTACTGAGAAAAAGATGTTCTTTACTAAATAGGAATATGAAAAAGATATATGACCAGTTTATTACATGTTATGATCAACACAATTCTCATTTGATCTGTCCTGGGAGGTCAAAGGTCTGAGTAGCTCCATTTGGGACAGTCTTATTCGCTGCAGAGGAGTCATTGGAAACTGTTTGGAAAAGGGCCGGCACAAAATACCTGGAAGATGATTGGATGAACCATCTGTCTATCATGTCCACCATTGTTGTGGCCGTCACACACACCTAAGCAGCCTGTAGCTGCCAGTAGCTCATCACCTGATGCTGATTGGTTGGGCCTGCTGCATTACTTGAAGCCTGACGAGATGAATTTCCGCATTATGTGTGATCCTGTGATTCGCACGTGATTGTGTGATATCGCGAGAACTGGTGGTGGGGACATTAAAGGTATAATGGAGGATTTTCCCAAATTTTAGAAAAGAACCGCCCTCTCCACTTTTTGAAAAAATGCTCCCGAGAGGGAACGCCTATTAAACGTGTGCACGAGAAAGCATGCACGAGCCTAGTTCTCCTCGTGCATTGTTTACAAGTTGCTGTCGGCATGGCTCTACAAGCCTCCTTTCCAAAAGAAGGTTTGCACTTTTACTACTATGTCAGACTTGCCACCGGTAAGTGGAAATCTATTTACGACAAGCATCTCTATAGCTAACTTTAGCATGCTACAGGCCAACAAACAAGCTATCGCCGAGAGCGGGGAGGCAGGCAGCGGTCGGAGGCTTTTATATACTGTCTGTGGTCGGAGGCCGTGGCCGTCTGCTCGCTGACCTGTCACGGCACGTACAGCCTTACGTAAACATATCCCAGAATGATTGACAACTAGCAGGACCAATAGTCTTGATGATCCACCCGGAAAAAGAAAATCCTCCACTATACCTTTAAGTGGATCTGCATTTGCCAAACCAACTCGTATGTCCTCATTCTTGAAACGTTTTCAATTGTAAATTAAAACATGCTATTGAAAACCCCTCTCATAAAGGATACATGTCAACTTTGTGTAGCTTATCCAAGGTTGTTTTCAAGCGTGGCCAGCATGAGCTCCCTGCTGCCCCTTGTGATAGATGAGGGAAATAGCTCCCACTACAGAAGCAGCTCTCAGCAACTGTAGTGGTACCATAGATAATATTAATGGACAAAGCATCCGGTTCAGCGAAGTGCGGCAAATGCGGAAGTGCCTTAAACCTGCATTCTGTCTGAATTCCAGCAGGGGGCGACACTTGCAGTTGCAAAAGGAGGTCGGTTTCTGTAGAAGTCTGAGAAAGGGACCCACTTCTCACTTGATTTATTACCTCAGTAAACATTTTCAACAACAAGTAACAATAAACAAGTTTATGGTCTCAATTGTTAGTTTTAAGTCTTCTGGAACACAGAATCGTTGATTTTAAAATCTGCGATAAAGCAGGGGGTGTTTTAGGGCGTGACTATGATGTGATTGCCAGTGAAAGTGTGTAACGTAACGTGGCTCCTCCCTCACTCTTCCCTCTCGTCTCATCCGTCCAGCACCAGGATGCAACCAAGATGGCTGCGCCCATAACGGCAAACTCGACGACTCATAGCAGATCTCCACAAACCAATGGGTGACGTCACACATGCTCTGTCCATTAATATTAACAATCTATAAATTGTACTGTAGTAAGTTTTTTGTTTCCAATCCTGTCTGCTACATTACTGCCCCAGTAATAAGCCCATTTCAGCTCTGAAATGTTTTCAGAAACTATATTTCGATTTTTAAAGAAGACTTTAAAAATAAGGGCTCAGGAGTTAGGTTGACAAATTGGCAAATAGGGCTGAAGTCACGGTAATCTATAGAAGAACACTTTTTGAGCTGCTTGGGATTCAGTATCTTGCTGCTTGGATCCCACTCATCTGTTTTAAGCAATATCTTTAACCACTAGTCCACTCTGATGCTTCCAAAAAACACAAGGACAGTGCACCGAGGAGACAAAGTTCTGCTGTTTAACATAAAAAAAAACAACTTTCCTGTTAAGTCTTATTAAAAGTCAGTGGTGGAGATGGCCCTCGGTTGACAGGTGACAGATGTGAGGTGTACTAAGCAGCACTCTGCTTACCTCAACAGCAGCCTTGGCTCGCTCAAACTCTTCCTCAAGGGACTGATGTCTGGACAGGAGAGCGCTGCCCCACCGCTGCTCCTTGCTTAGGCGAGCCTGACACACACACACACACACACACACACACACACACACACACACACACACACACACACACACACACACACACACACACACACACACACACACACACGTTTCATAATGTATCCATATATGCACAAACAAAATCCATTAAACATACACAATCACATTCACACAACACATCACAAGTAACCACGCGCGCGCACACACATCCACATGGCACACCACACATACACAATCAGCCAGAGGGAGAGACAGGCAGGGAGAGTGTGCAGGGTCAGCCGTCTCTGCTTTCTCAGGGACGAGTAAATATCCCTACCTCGACAAAGCCTCTGACATGCTTAGGAAGGCCAGCAGAATCACTACTGTCAGCATCTTGCCCCACCCCGTATCTGAATGCCATGCTACTCATCCAGCCTCTTGCAATTTCACTCCCCCACCCTCTCCCTTTCCCATGCTTCTGCACATGCAATATCTGAAATATGCTGATAGCCTCTCGGTTACAAACTTACATATAAAGCCTTGCTCTGCTGTGAAAATGAAAATCGACCAATTACACGCTTGTGGTTTTGTGTTATGAGAGTGTAGTGTAGTTTACAGGATTCCACATTACACCTACACATTTAAGTAGATGGTTTTGAGATACCCTGTCATGCTCAGATGTGATATGGCGCTAGATTTTCTGTAAATGGCTGTATGTATTCCAGGACTAGCAAATCCATTGCAGAGCCTAGGGAAGTAATTGCTCCATGTCAGTGGCTTCCCCTAGAAAGGGCCATCCAGTACCTGTAACAATTCCCATCTCTACAGACTGCCATTATGCAAGGTTAATTGGGGTTACTTAATCTCAGTATTAATGGACTGCCTCATCCATTTATTATAGTTTTTTTTATAAACAAAAATGCATGCAGTGTTAAAATACAACTCACCACATTTACAGTGCTATTTGCTGTGTTGTGTGAAGAAACTGCAGTAAGCTGTAATAATATGCTGTAATAGGGTTGTTAAAGGAAAAATCCACCCCAAAACAACACTATTTACAAAACCGGTATTGACTATTTTGTTGCTTTCTGGTCTTTCTGGTTGTAATTATTTATTTTAAATCCCCCTGAAGTCTAGCAAATATCAGGAAGAAAACCAGGAGTTGGGTTTAGGCTCTGTTGCCAGTGTTTCAGAAACAAAAAGGGCGTTTTTCTGGACTCAGTTTTTCATTTTCACTTAAATACAAGAGCGTCATTAGAAGAGGCAATGACAGCAATCAGTTTGCCAACACAAGACTTAATAGACCAGAATGCAACGCAGCCTGTTTTGAATCAGAGGTGTTAGTAATTTGTTTTCATACTGTATGTCCATATGTATACCTTTTCATTTACATCACCAAGTTCACATCTGTTCTTTTGGGTTTGTGGAATGGCATCATGGGAAATGGAGTCCTGAAGTAGACAAGGCAGATTGAGAGAAATTGACTGTTCGTTAAGCCCTGACCCCCTAAGTTACTGTTACTGTCCAACGTAACATTCACACACAGTACATATGCAGTTTATAATGATAATGGTGGCAGATTTACCACTCATTGTTTATTTTTTAATTTAATTTCATACAGACGCAGACAAAAGCAGCTTAGCTGGTGACTTTCGATTATGCTGACTGACATTACAAATGACAATACATTTTCGCTGTCAGACTTGATCAACTATTGCTATCTAGCTAATTAAGCTATCATTGCCTACATGAATTGGTTGAAAACGTTATTTCCGGCTGTCTTGTTAATGTTTCAGCTGACGTTTTACTTAATTAATCAGAATCCTGTAAAAGGAGTCTTTAAATATGCATTTAATGGCTACATACATGATGTCATGCTAAAAAGTCTGAGGTTAAAGCTGCATGTCTCCAGAAAAAAAAATCAGCATCCTCACCAGTTAAAGATTCATGTAGCTAGAAGACATGGACATGTGAACAAAGAATTGTTGTCTACTGCAGTGTAGAGATGGTTAGATCACACTGTTGTTTTGTTTCACCATAAACCAGTTTGGCTGTTTAGCTTACATATTTGTTTGTATTTCAAACAGTATATTTTTACTTTACTGTTACAAGAGAAAAGACTTGTGATGAGAATGAATCACTGTGTATTACAAACATATCACTATCTTGGGTAACATTGGCAGGAGTTGCTAAAGTGTAAACTTCCCTAAATGCAATAAAGAGCAGGACAGAGCTGCTAACGTAACCCCAACTTTGACAGCATCTAGGATCGGCTTCCACTCAGTAGGGAAATACATTTTGTCGTGAACATGGCTTTTTTGTAAATAATTAATTTTTTTGGACAGTGATAGTGGAGAGACAGGAAATGTGGGGAAAGAGAGTATGGGAATGAAATGCAGTAAATGGTCCGGCCAACCAGGAATGGAACCGGCGACTCCCTACTCGTGGCATTTGCGCCAATGTATGCGCCCTAATCACTTGGTTGTCGGGTCTTCCTGGAATGTATTGGGCGCTTTAAACTGATGATATTTAACACTGCATCATCATCTGAGGGTGGATTTTTCCTTAACGCTCACATTTTTGGGCCATTTTTGCATGTTGGTTGAGTGTGTGTGTAAATCTCATGCAACACAAGTCTCCCTTCTTTGCATGCATTTTCTGTTTGTGTGTGTATGATACAGTACCTGCTAAGTAGGAAACTAAACCACACTTTACAATGTCTCTGTCAGCTATTATGTAACTCCGGAGCTAACCAATTTAGTGTGTTTGTTTGCCAATAACTTCCCTCTATCTCGGTCAGTTATCTTTAATTCCAAATCTATTATTTATCAGAATGCTGAAAAGGTGATGTATGTTTAGCTAGCTTGGTGAGATCAACACTAATGAGCACAGAGTCAGGCAGCTGAATAATTCATAGGCTATTAATTTAATAATGGCGTCTGGAAACAAGACCCGTAATGCAGACCTACACAGAGACATCAACTCAGGAGGAAAGCACTTGACATTTGGACCTCGTAGCACCACAAGGGAACTATCTCAAGGCCAACTGTATATATCTGGATTTCCTCAAGGTTGCCTTTTGGCTTCAATAATCTCCTCTTTTTGGTCTTTTAAGTCCAATTTCATGAGATGGTGCGATGCTCTTCCCCATGGTGCAAATGTATAGGTCTTTCAATATCATATGAAAGGATGCATAGGGAGGCTTACATGTCTTCCACTAATATACTGCCTGTTGAGCTGAAATGGAAGAATTGTAGGTGTTAGGACAAAATGATGGGTAAACAATTATTGGGAACAAACTTTAATATTAAGGCTACGTTATCATGCATTAACACACAGTTGCTGAATAAAGTTAAATTCATCATTTCATAAAATTATTATGAGGGGTTCACCATCAGTCACAACAGTATGTTTGAGGTGTGTGAAGCTTTCTTACTTCAAAAGGATGTTGATTTCAAGTGTAGACAGTGCATACAATAATGATGATTACTGCCTGCTCCTGTCACACTGAGCACTTACTTGAGATGCTAAAGCACACTCGGTCTCCGCTTTGGTATTTGCTTCCAAGTTGCTGTTCAGTGGCTCCAATTGAGTTTTACAGTCTGTGGACCTAAAGTGGAAGATAAACGTGGTTTACTTGATACGGACACATTGAACTCAACTTTATCTTTTTTATTTTTAAATAAAGAAATATCTAATAGTCAATGACCACCCTGTTCACAATTGTGTGTGTGTGTGTGTGTATATGTGTGTGTGTGTGTGTGTGTGCGCGTGTGTGTGTGTGTGTGTGTGTGTGTGTGTGTGCGCTCTCACGGACGTTAGGCTAGGTTATACAGTAATAAGCGATTGGACCGTTTTCTGATGGACTTATGGTAAAGGCACTTCTCATTGTGGCTGCACTGTAGATATTCTTTTCATTTCTGACGTTGTAATAGACATTTAATCTGTAACAACCAACCATACCCAATGCTCAGTTTTCTGCATATGGAATAAATGGACTTCTTGTTGTCACATTTTTTGTGGCTGCGTGTGAGCTGTCCGGTGCTGAAGTCTTTCACCTTTGCACATGAGGTTGTTTTTGTCTTTGCCTTGTGCTCACTTGTATCAGGCTTATAGCTATTTTTTTGAATATTTTTTCACCAAATTTAATTCAAAACTACATTTATATCGAATGCCCTGTGTGCCATTTCTGCTTTAATGAAAAAAAAGAGAACTTCCTTATGAAGTAACTCAGACTAAGTTATAATATTTTTGCACCCCACATATTGGTGAAGCTCCACCTTAGCACCGGGAGAGAACAAATCCTGGTGCCAGCTATGAGAGTGGTGATGTTGGACCAAAATAATTAGCTGAAAGATGCTATAAAGCTCTGTTGATGTGAGGGAAACGGCAGAGTTGGCTAACAATTCTGTGAGTTCATCATTACAAGTGACCCCTTTCACATAGGCTACATCTAGTCATGTGATATATTATTTATAATAAAAACATTGATTTAAAGCACAGAATGTAAATTTAAAGGCATAGAATTGTCCAATATGGGCATAATTCTTATGGATGATACAAAATGTGGCCATCTTAATAATGCCTGCTCAGGACAATACCTACCAAAGAAATTCATTGGATGAATTTTTAGATGAACGCCGTCTCTCCAACTTCCATTTTCTGTTGCCATTCCTCTCAGGGTTGGGGTTCAGCTCTTCCCATTTATCCAATGTTGAACCAACTGGTGATGGTAACAAAATAATTAATAATAAAATAATAATTAAATCAGGAAACAGACTAAATTGACAAGAGGCAAGTAAAGTTAATTTGTGTCACCATTGATCAAATGAATCACTTCAAATCTAAAATTCACCTCTGAAATGTAATTTACCCTCAGGACAGTCTGTTAATTTGGAAAAATGGGAATGTGTATTAAGGACAAAAGTACATTTCAATTTTTGTCATTAAGCAATGACACTTATTTAAATAAAGTAACTAGTTATGTTTTCCATTAGTTAAAAAGCAAACCTTTTGACCCGGATTACAACCACTAATGAAGTTACTCTGATAGGACAGTGAGCAAAAAATAGGGTGACAAAAAACATCTGCTCACAATTCTAACAGGACATAGAGTAAAGTTTTCTTGAAAATGATGCTAACTGGGTTATAATCAATCTCACTGCCATGAATTATTCACCACACTGTGTTTGACTCAGTCTGCATAATTAGTTCTCATTGAAGACTTTAACCTTTTTAACTGACAAATAGGAAAGTAATTAGCCATTTCCTTTTAATCTTTTAGGTTGATCCCTTTCATTACAGTAAATTGGCTTGATCCTTCTTTGGTCTATCATGTGAGCGAGGGGGTCAGTTCCACAGATGATACATAGATGATGATGGATTTTGAGTTGTTGGGGGGGGGGGGGCTTTTGAGAAACTGGGTTAGATGGTTGCAACAAAATGAAGCAGGACAGGGGACTGTATAAAATGATGGGATTTTATTTTTTATAGATTTGTATGTATATGACAGAATATATTGTATGTATATGACACTGTATGTATGTGCACAGGCAATTACAACAATGTATGTATATGACATGACAGAATGGATCAGACACACTGATTGTGACTGAGAGAAATTCAAGTTTTTTCAGTTCAGTAGGAATACCTCACTGTACACTTAATGCATTGCTGCATGCTGTTTGGCTGAAAACACCATGTATGCTATAGCATTAACATACAGAATCATACCTAACAGTTCATGTAGGTATGGCTGGGTATTTAATTATTAAATTTAACAATAGAAAGCAAACTTGTCAAATGTTGAATTGGATCTAAACACAAGCAGCTGTACAAGAACTTCGCTTAAATAAAATGCAGAAAAATACACCAAAAATTTGCAAAAGAACGACCTGATAAGCATTCACAGTCAATGCCCACTTTTAGTAATTGACAGTTTTGTAAGTGCTTTTTCACTGTGTACCAAGGTGTTGCTGTCACTGTAACATGATTTTCATAATCAAGTAACTGATGGTTGGTCTGCATCATTGTCCCCAAGATGAACTATCTTTTACCCATAAATTGCATAATAGGAACGTCTATTTGTGGCTCTTTTAAAAGATCGTGAAAAATCCAAAGTTTTACAATCCGTCTCTACCTGAGTCTAGTGACGCCCTCTCTGGGGTCCTCATGCTTTGTCTTGTCTGTTCAACTTCCACCTGGATCAGCTCCGTCTCATCCATCTTCTTCCTGTGAGGGTTGATCTTCTGGCTGTTGCCCAGGGACGACAGGGGGCTCCTTTTGTCCTTGCTGCTTCTCCTCTCGCCAGGTTCACTGAGATCCAGCAGGTCCAGTGTTGAAGAGAGAACTGTGTAAGAAAATGACAATAGTTTAGTTTAGTTTGTTCATGCTTTACGATTTCTAACCAAGAATTCTTGGGAATCTGAGAGAGAACACTCAACGGGCACACATGTACTACTAATGAAGCTCAGCGCAAATTCTTTCAGGAAGACTTCGTTAACCCAATCAGTACTCTTTCTCCGTAAATCAAATCAGCTGTTTAAAAGCCATACTTTCACTTAAACCAATCAGTCATGACCACGGAATTCAAGGACCAATCACAGCACTACAGCTCTGCTTTAAATAGGTTTCTTTTGGTGTCAGTTTTTTGTTTCAGGAAAGCGTTCAACCCTCCACCTCCCCTGCCGCCTCCAGTCTTCATGATTCTCCCGGATGGCCATTCCGTTGCCTAGTCGGTCTGGTCCCCGGTCTCTTCTCCGCCGCCACCAGTGTCTAGACTCCATCGGGGGATATGTTTCCTATTCTCTACCCCTTTAAAAAATATTAATTTGGATGGACTCTAATCTCCAAAAGACATTTTTGTCATGCAGTTGTATAATAAATATTGTTCTTTTGCATATCTGCAAACAAAGTCTCTCCTGATTGAATTATCTATGGGGACATTAACCACCAAGTGTACTGTAGATTGCACCAGTAATATACTTTGTTTATTCTTGGTTTTATCAATGTGAAGGGCTGCTAGTTTGACAAGGTTCACTACTGATTAATTCTGAAGCAAGAAAAGTACAGTTGAATTGCACACAATTTGACTATTCAAACATGCTATTTTCCAATGTTTTATTAATGAGTATATTCATAGTATCACATTAAAATATTCAGGTATAAATGGATCCTTTGAGCGCCCTTTAATGCTAGAAAAACACTGTTGCAATCTCTTATTCGCTGTTTTTTTTTTCTCCATTCTTTTGTTTACTTTAATAATTGCTATTTCAAATGTAGTGAGATTTTTGGAAACGTTCCTTTCTCGTTTGTAAAAAGAACAGGTGTCACTTATAGTGCTGCATGAAGCATTGATTTTGAGCTACACATTTTCTGACACGGCGAGTTGAGCTGTCAAGGGTACTTAAGTTGTCACGGTATTGCCCCCCTCAGTTGACATCTGAAAAGTTTGCTGCTGCTCTTTTCAGAGAATCTAAATATACTACTGGCCACTGCAGTCTGATAAGGATAAGGCAGACAACCCCTTGAGGAGCTCCAGTTTGGTCAGTTAAGTAATTCAATCGCAGGTTGTTAGAGCGGCAAAGAAGGACACAGCCTTCTGTCAAGGGGCTCAACGTTGGTCTGTGCTGTCGTCCAGCTTCACCACTGCAGACTCTGTAACAGTGTTACAATTCTAAGCTGATACCCTGGTTTCCTTAGGAAAAGAAGAGAATGTTTGTTTGATTTGAGTAATTATTGCGATACATTTAAAACCTTACATCATAGCAGAAGAATGTAAGTGTTGTCCTTTTCTTTTTCCAGAAGAATTTTGTGTACTAGATTTCTTTGAATGTAAATCAACTTCTTACACTTTCTTGTTACTGCTGATTTTTCTATTCTCTTTTTACTGCCTTTTTCCTTCACATTTTGTCTATTGAATATTTTCTGTGTTAGCAGTTATATTTGTTGTACTTTGAGTCAAATAAGCAGTATGTCCTGCGGCTGGCTGTGTGCTGCCATTAACTTTAAGACTGCTTCGTTGGTTATTTTCTGGAACTGAATATTTACAGTGCTACATCGACAGTAGTCATACTCATGCGAATATCTTGCAACTGAAATAAGTAAATGGATAAATAAAACAAAAGCAATCAGGGTGAAATGTATTATTGTTTTGTCAGTGAAAAGCATTATGAAACAAACCCATATGATGGCAATTGTTGCCTAAAAGTCAGGTTCCGTTAAGATGAGAGGTTCATAACCCCAGTAAAACAGTCTTTTTATGCATTGGTTATTTGAGGAACCTACAAAGTTCTCTCACTCATTTTCCAGGACCCTGACTGTGTCTTTTGTGGAATGTGAGCTACAGACACATGGCTGCATAATTGGCGTGCTGCTGTTTCATGACAGCCAACTGAGAGCATTTGTTGACTGAAATCTCTGCGTAATTAGAGAGTATGCTTGTCTTCCATGCCTTGTGCTCTTTAGATGACAATTACAAATCAAGGGAGATGCTCATGGGGGAGGTTGTGTGAAGAGTTTTTAGGAAGGAAACAATCCTTTTCTAAAAAGGCAATTATGTCAAAAATGTTTAGGCACCCTTGAGTCTACTTGAAATGATGAGACTGGGAAGACAATTGCAAGTTTTTCCTCATCTACTGGATATTTTAACTGGATACTTGTATACTGTATATTAATCTAATGGATAACTAGTTTCTCTGTGGTGGCCAATGAACTGATGGTGAGCAAATACATACGATTACTGTGCATTTTGTTGGAGTCTTTGGCATTTTTAGCTTCACACACAATGAAGACTGATGAGCAATGGGGTAATGAGGAGGAATGACATACATACTAATACAACCTTTGAGAGTCAAACCTCTCAGGAAGTGTTATTGAGTTACCAAGAAACCCTCAACCCTTAACTGACCATCTTCTACAGTTTACAGCAACAATAGTGGCATGTTCCTGTTCAAAATTTGTAAATAATCATTGATTTGGCCAACAGAAAAAAACTAGCAGATTTAATAATGATGCTCTCTCTGTTTCACTTGTTTTAAAACAAAAACCCTGAAAGAATATTAAACAGGCACGTGAAAGCTACATAATTTATTAGCCCCTTACTGTATAATGGTATGGTGCAAAATGAAAAATGTTCATTGTTCTAATGTAACCCAGCTTGGATGCTAACTATACAAGCCATGTGGAGGTTAGATGTATCCTATGTTGTTCCTCTGTATGCTATTTTCTTTTTCTTTGTATTTTACAAGGGAAAAAGGTTTAAGGATAAAGACTAACTGATGAGTTTGGCAAAAGTAACGCTATCTTGGGTAACAATTTCAGCTGAGATTGTTTGAGTGTAAACTTCCCTAAATCAAATAGAGCAGAACAGCTAGCCAGCTCTATGCAGTGGGGGAAATACCACACAATGGATTTGCCAGTCCTAAACAGTTAATTCTAATGTAACCCTTAACCTAATGTAGTTAGTTGATATGTACATTGGTCTTCAGAGTAACTCTAGGTTAACACTGTGTTGGGTTTGC
Organism: Gymnocephalus cernua; assembly: GCA_023631565.1. Lineage (NCBI taxonomy): Eukaryota > Metazoa > Chordata > Actinopteri > Perciformes > Percidae > Gymnocephalus > Gymnocephalus cernua. The sequence continues at coordinate 22,897,743 of CM042432.1, read as the reverse complement.
AGGAAAATGGCGGACCCAAAGGCAGAGACGGTAGGCGGAGGAGTAATATAGAAGAATTTCATAAATCCAAAGGGAAAAAATATACAAACAAAAGGAGTCCAGGAAAAGCAGGCAAAAGGTATCCAAAACAATATCCAAATGAGAAACGCAGAACACAGAAGCCAGGAACACTAAGTAAACAAGGAAGACTAACACACAGGTAACAATACAATGATCTGACACAGGACAAGGGCAACACAGAGACTGAATACAGAGGGTAACGAGGAAACAAGAGACAGGTGACACAAGGGCTGGGAAACAGGTGAAAAACATCAATCACAAGGGCGGGAAAACGAAAAGACAGGAAGTAAAACAAGACAAGACAGAAAACCAGACTACCAAAATAAAACGGGAAACAGAAACATACACAACCATAACAGACTGTAGATAATAAACAAGTTGGCCATGCATGCTAACATTTGCAACTTGCGATAGAGCATACAAACACTGTTTAAACCTTACAATTTTGTTTTTGTGGAAGGTGATAAAAACTCTTTGTATACCAAATTTAACGCTCACTAGCGACGCTAAGCAATGAATGGACAATTGCTGTTTAGGGGAAAAGGTGTTGCTAATGGTCAGTTGGGTGTTTCCTAATAAGACAATATTTCGATTTACAATGTTTACATTTAGCAAACGATGACGTTTAGAGAAGAGAAGAGTGTTCACACTGAAATCTCAATCAATGGTGTTCAAAGGTAAGAACCATTGTGTCTTTAGAGTATCCATGTGACTATTGAACCAGAATGTTAGAGCAAAGTGCTGACAAAAGAAAGAAACGATTTTTAAGTGAGTATGGAGGAGAGGGGATTTTATGCAGCGAGGGGGTGTTGATGAGAGGCTCTTCTTGAATAAATGAGTTTCAGCCTACATCTGCTATTTAGTAGTGATGGATATCCTAACCAGAGTAGTGGGAAGGACACTGCACTGTTATTTTGTCTCAAATGAAGCAACCAGCAGGTTAGGTCAGTTTATAGCTCCAGACCTTTTATCATTTGTTACTTAAAGTTAAAATTTAAACGGACATTTATTTGACTAGTGGGTTTCTAAACCCCATATACCCATGCAACCTATTTATAATTTATGATGGAGTTTTTAAAGTTCCATCAATGGGCAAAAATAGTCATCAACCTCAAAATCAGACGAAAGTAAAACAGCACGCAAGAGAGCACAACATGATGTTGGTCTCATGTGGATTAGCATCTTTGAGCTGGTAATTATCATTCATTATTGATTTTCCTTGCTTGCTTATTCCAGTTTTAATGTTATTCAGTGCCAGTTCATCACAGTGTGAAAACAGATTGACAGACAATCGCAACGAAAATCCTCTTCACCTGCATGTCTTTAGACTGGGAGGAAATCCAAGTGAACATGTGGAGAATGAACACATGACATTCCTCTTCCAGAACCACTTGGCAGCGCTGATATTTACATGTGTAGGATTTGCTTTCAAATGGCACATACCTCTACAATATTGCACATGGACTACATACTAGACATACTCTGACCATTTGGCGAATTTTTAGATTCGTGACCAATTGTGTTAGGCCTACGTCATTGTCAGCAGGAGCAGCAGGAGGCACTGGGGAGACAGAAGGTTGAGAGTTTCCCCACAACATTCGCCCATACTCTGCCCGCCTAAATCAGCACAGTCAGTAGCCAGTTTGGAGATGACACATGTCAGCTGCAATCTGGTTCTGCAAATCATCCTCATTCAAAAATTGGTATGGCTCAGTGATCAAGGTCCTATTCATGTGGAAACCAAGATGGCACTAGGCATCTGTTAAAGTCAGAACATTCAATTTCTCAACACCTACTTTGACCTTATTAATTTTTAGTTTATTCATTGGCATGATGAGAAGGTTGTAAGGAATATAAACTGTACAATACACATCTAAGGCAGACACTCTTGAACATAAATTCCACATGCTCTACTGATGTTAAGACGCTGCCCTAAATAGGCAATGTTCAGATAGATTAAGCTCCGTATTTTACTAAGTAAATCCGATTTGCCAGTTTGGGCCAATGCTTTGAAAAGTAGTGGGTGGGATGTGGCCCTCAATAGGCTATTATTATCACTGACTATGTTTACATGCACATAATATTCCGTTTTTTGCCCTACTTCCGAAAAAGCCGATATTCCGACTAAACTGTTTACATGGCTAATGAAAGTGAGTATTCCACTAATATTCCCGTTTACATGTAGCCGTGCAAAACAGTTTACCAGCCGCAGCTGACTTTTTGGACCGTGCGAACACAGCGTCCCTCTTTCATTCCTTCAACCAGCTTCTTGAAAAGGTGTGAGTAGCGATGTGTGTGCTGTGCATATCCAAAAACCTGTTGATATGCAAATCTTTGATGAAGTTTAAAAGTAGCTGTGTTTCTCCTTCTTATCGGGTCTCCAGCCTTGCAAACTGTTGGCTGGTTGGTTTGTGTACAGAAACCACAGCAACGCACAGAGCTGACCATAAGCCTGCGGTAAAAACCCTGAGAGAAACGCATATTCCGAATGGGCTGTATACATGTCTAAACAATGCCTCTAAAACCCGAATAATACCGGAATATCCCACGTCTTAATCAGAAAATTATATATTCGGAAAAAGGCCGTTTTTCTGAATATCCAATCGGTTTACATGAGCTATCAAATTTGGAATATTGTCATATTCGGAATAATAATGGAATTTTGGTGTGCATGTAAATGTAGGCCTACTGATTGATGCATTTTTATCTTGAATTGACGTGTACACCACATTGGACTAGCTGTAGCGACTAGAGCCCGACCGATATGGATTTTTGGGGGCCGATGCCGATATTAACTTGAAAAGAGCCGATTTATAAGCCGATATTTTGATTTTGAAAATAAACTGGATATTAGACCCATTTCCTACAAACTGCACTTACACAACATTCAATAGCAAAATATCTGCCTGTTCTATGTATGTGGGCTGTATAAACCATTTTCCAGAAGGGATGTTAAAAAAAAAGCCTTAGATTACAGTCTCAATGACTAAACAATTGCACATCTAAAGTATATATTTTTCAATGATCACAAAACAGTCTGGTTTTAAACATTTAACACTTTTATTTACTTCCAGTTGAAGCTGGTTTTAACAGTGTGTACTGTAAATAAATTATAAGTTAAAGTAAAAGAGCTATACCAAACAAATTAAATATTCCACAAAACCATAATAAAATTAAAATAAGTTAAATGTATAGCTACATATACAATAAATAAATACAAAATATAAAATAAATAAATATTATTTATTTATTTTATATTTCATTTGAGGTATCTGTGGAGAAGTAGTCCCACACTTTGCTGCTACATCGTCCTCTTTTTTCAGCCATCTGTAGGGCAGAAAGAGAGACAAAGAAAGAATAAGCATGTGTATTAATAATATCACCATGTATCATTACTTATGTCATCATTACAATTATAATAATAATAAACAGGGATATCCTACATGGGCAAAAATGAGAAATATAGAGAAATATTTTTTTGTTTTTATTTGTCAAGCAATAGGTATAACCTATTACCTATTTATATTTAACAATATTATTACATTTTCCTGTTATGTCTGTGAAGCTGCTTTCCCCTAACGTTCCCCTAACGTTGTAACCTTTAGATAACGTTACCCTAACGTTCCCCTAACGTTGTAACCTTTAGATAACGTTACCCTAACGTTCCCCTAACGTTGTAACCTTTAGATAACGTTCCCCTAACGTTGTAACCTTTAGATAACGTTACCCTAACGTTCCCCTAACGTTGTAACCTTTAGATAACGTTACCCTAACGTTCCCCTAACGTTGTAACCTTTAGATAACGTTACCCTAACGTTCCCCTAACGTTGTAACCTTACACAACTGTCTGTGCATGAGCAGGAATTAATTATTATATATTGGCAGGAATGAATGAACAGGCAAACTTTAACTTGATTAGCGTTAGAATAACGTAACAGTTGTTTTTTCGAGGCACGCTGTACATAACTTCTAGTCATTTACTACACGCGCCCCCTGCCACAGTTACGCGGTCATTATGTGGGAAACACTGCAGATATATTTAGAATAAGTTAAACGCTAACGTTATAGTTTGACCTCTTATTAACGTTCGCGTTCTTCCACTGATAAACATGGTATTAGTTAGCTTTGTGGCTAATCTAATATAGCAATGCATTAGCGGCTGTAAGTGATGTTACAGAATATTTAGAAGTGATATTGATAGGACCGTTAGCTAGAACTACCACACCGTTTTTATATACAGAGTATGAACTAAATCTACAATCATTTCACCTGACGAACGACAGACTCACCGTCAAAACAGTATCTCCATGCCGGGTGTAATGCTCGGCCACTGGCTTGGCTGAGACTTTTCTTCTGTAGTGGATTTCTGGCGCTCTTGTCAACTGGGGAGTTGCAGACCGCCCTCTGGTGGGCAAACTATGCAACACTCATAACATGAGTGAAGCATGAGACTCAGTTTCTCATGTTTCATCGGCCGTTATAAACGCCGATGCCGATTTAAATGCCATTAGCTCATATCGGCCGATAATATCGGCCGGCCGATATATCGGTCGGGCTCTAGTAGCGACCCCCAAACTCAATCTCACATTTTACCTCTGTATTGATAATTACAAAATGTGACAATAGCGCAGAGCAAACTTGGAAGTAAATCATGACTTACATAAGGCATGAAACTAACAGAAATTCCATATTCAAATTATGTTTTCCATATTGTTTTTTCACAGTTTCAGGTTTAACTAGAGATACGTTCTGCTCATGGTGAAAAGTATTTCAAAACAACGATAGTTTTTGAGCTGAGAGAGTTTTACGCTACTATCACATCTGGCGTTTGGCTGCTAGGGATGCTAATTTAGATTTTCTCACTGACCGACAGCCGACCCTTGTTAACCAATCATTAACCGTTAACCGACAAGCAGGCAACTGAGTCCCAGTTCACCCGTCCTGGAGGCTCGGACACTTTCTGCATTCCGCAGACAGCTGTAGACTTGTACCGGTTGCGCAGCCCTGATGTTGTGTGCATTGTCGTGGACACAAGCAGCCACATTCCTGGAACTGCAAAAAATTTATTCAAAAGACCTAAGTGGTTGAAAACATATCACAGATTGACTTCTCTGAGTGTATTACTAAACAGAGAGAGAGGGAGAGCATGGAAACCAACAGTAATGCGTTAGCTGACAGACAAAACAAAATGAACCTCCATTAGAGACGGTATTAAGTATAAATAGCTGGACATACCGTGTTTAAATATGTACATCAGATTGCCGTGAATTATTGCCCAAGCAGCCGTGTATTATCGGTTGCAAATGAGACGTGGTTAGAGAGCTTTGTTTTCTTGCGTTTGTTCTGCATGTTAAGACCATCAGATAACCTACTCTTTGTCTTGCTAGTAACAGTGACCATTGATATGATGTTGTGTTAATTAGACACATGGCCCAGCAGAATAAAAAATACCCTCCCCAGTATAGTTGCCATGGTTGATAAAAACATGTTGACAGGAGACAGCATCCAATGTGTCCTTCAAATCCCTCATGTGTTAACAACCACAGCATGGCATCAAAGAGCGTTTCCTCTATGTACTGCAGGGTAATAGTACATTTGTATTCCATATTATACTTTTGACATGGAGGCCAGTCTTAATGGTTAAAGGGCATCTTAAACAGCCAATGACTTGTAATCCTACATATGTTTCACGTTGTCGTCAAATTAACTGTACTGTACCAGCTGTGTTGGAAGTCACTGGGCGGGAAACCCCATCACACTTGGTCTCGCAGAGGAAATCGTCGATGGAGGGACTTAAAAGCGGGCGGCTCTCTTGTTGCTCACTCACCAGCTGTAAGGGAAAACAGACAAAACAGTTCAGGCTCTCACTCACAGTGATAATCCCATCATACTAGAGTCTCTGGTATGGCAACATTAAGTGAAGTTCAGGCCTTTTGGGCATGATACCGATGACACCAGTGTCCCCATACTGACACACTGCTGCATTGCAATTTTTTTTTAACATGTCTCTGTCCTTTGCAGCACATTTATTCACAGCATCTTGACATGGATACTGTACACGGAAGTGATTCAAGTGTGTGTTGATCCATTCAGATGTTAGGCATGTTGCAGCCTTTGTTACAGTTATACGAGTTTGTACTTAGGATAATGTTTATGTGAAGAGCTTATAGAGACTTGACATGTACATTCAATCATGTACTGTGTATTTTGAGTCATGGTAAGGCTCAGTGGCTGCTCTTTGATTCCTAGCTACATGTGCCAGTAATGTTTGAACACTGGCATATGGTTTTAGTGCTGCATTAGTATGGGATTAGTACTTTTGAGTGGTAGCTGATGTTGCCCAAATGTGCAGCTACAGCCAACTTCTTTTGAAAGCTTTTCCGACAGACATCAAAACACAGCTGCTCTTTGGCAATTGGTTAATGGAGATTCATCTTCATCACACAATCAAATGGTTATGCTTGCATGCACACATTTTGTTGGAAAATATCAGTGTAAGGCAGAATTTTGGACGTTTTTAAATGCACTGTAATTACCTGGTTACTGTGAAACCTGGCTTTACATACAGCTGGTCTGTCATGAGACGTCTATCCAACCCCCTACCATATTTTTGAAACCTAATTGGCATTTTAAGTGTGTTAATGACGATACAGGTTTTATTTTTTTTCAGAGCATTTAGACTGATCGCGCATATTCATAGCTTTGTTCGAAAAACCTCCAATAGAAGTTTGGAATAAAAAAAAAAAGGAGAAGACATACGGTACAGTATTGTACTGTTGAGCTGTGGAAACCAGTTTGAACTGTTTAGTCCAGTTTAGTCACATTCGCCATCTTTCTCAGCTGCGTGCCGTGCACAACAATACATCACATCAATACAGCATCTCCGTATCAGTTTAGTAGAAAAAGGAGCATCTGTATTTTTGACGGAATGGAAAATCATACCTTTGGGATTTCTAAATACCTTGATATACCCTAATACATTGGAGAGCAACTTCAATCAGATTGTGTTTGGGTGGATACTTGGTGTGACTGCACTTTCAGAAGAGGTCTAATCAGGCACAATAAGTGAAGGTGTGTTGGGCTTTTACTATTTCAGATTCTAATGTTTAGATATAAGTAGACATCATTTTAAGTCTTTGACATGAACATTTAAAAAAAAAAGTTAGAAACCCAGGTAAGTGTACACAATTAACTAAAACAGGTCTTTCCTACATTATATTTATTATATTTAAATTTAAATTTTAAATCTGATTACTACAGAAACATGACTAGGCAGTGCATGTAATCTCACTGAATGAGTCCTATAGTAATCATTGAGAGAATCACTGAGATGAGCTGGGCTGAGAGAAACCTGCTGGATGTGTCCTAAACAATAACTGCTTTAGCATTATTGCTTATCTTACTTTCCAAGCCATGGAAATGCTAATCACCTTGCTTGTGATGCACCGATTTGTAGGCTTGCCAATGCAGCTGCAGGATAGGTTACATCCAATTCAATATTGTTACCCTGAATCCTCGATACTCCAGGTGCAGCTGACCACAATTTGCAAACCGATGCTTCATAATTTTGAAGTTAAAAAACATTTTTTTCGGGCGGTTAGAGGTTTACTCCTTGACACAGCGGCCGCAGGTTCGACTCCGCCCTGCGTCGCTCTGCTGCATGTCATTCCCCCTCTCTCTCTCCCCTTTTATGTCATCAGCTGTCCTCTATAAATTAAGGCCTAAAAAATGCCCCAAGAATAATCTTACAAAAAAAAAAGCTGCCACCACTGTTGTCAGCCTGTTTAGAGTGTATGTAATGCTGGCAGTGAGGAAACGTGACATTTGCTATTGTAGCTCTCGAGGCCATGTTCGCAGCCAGAATTTTAATGAAGGTGCTAAAAGTTTAATTACCAATCATGGCATGGACTGAACACCACCTGCAACATGCTTGATTTGAAAGGTGCTGAATGGGGTTTTCATAGCATATCTACACTGTATGTGCCCTCACAATAAAATGTATAGTATATATATCCTGTGTGCCTTTAGTATTAAACTAATGTGTTTTGTCTACATTGGCTTTACACCCTCATTGTTTAGGGTCCCATTAGTCTATATTGACGACATTTCATTGACGGGGTTGCTCCGATGCCGCCACATGTCCGTCATTTTCAGCTGGATGGCCCTCACCTTTCGCCTCTTTGTGTTGGCATTCTAAACTCCGGTCGAGTTATGAGGACTATAGCTAACTGCTCCTCAGATCTCTGCAGGTTAGAGACAGCTAGCTACTATCGACTATCTGTCCAGTCTGACTTTTCTGTTGCACGACTAAAAAAACTTTTGAACGAGCACATTCCACCAAAACAAGTTCTTTCCCGAGGCTATTTTGCAGAGGCACTGTACCTGCATCCGGCACCGCCCAAGACCATTGTGATTGGTTTAAAGAAATACAATAGATATTTAGGGTTAATTCATGAGGAGGTGGATATTATGAATTTACTGCACTTGCATATTACATGCATATTTAAACAAATGTTTTTTTAGTTGGCAGTTAATGATATTCAACAAAGACATGAGTAAAATGAAGACATGTAGAGGATGATGATAACTGGTTTGGAACAATATTTGCTGCACAAAAGAGAAAAGCTGAAACTTTTGCAGCAGACAAAAAAAAAACTTGAGTGCATAAATAATATCCGGAGAGAGGGGTCATTGCTTTGAGTGCTGCGCTGAAGAATGCTGCTGACCCAGCATAGGTAATTAGAGTTTGTGCTGTTCTGGTGTCAGAATAAAGCTTTGGTCCATGGGAGATCTCACAGTGTGAAGTAACCTGATTTCACTCTCTACTGCTGCCAGTCCATGCATTTCCCCCCAATTGTGGACTGCAGCGACTAATCATAGGATGCAAATACAGTTGTTTTTAAAGGTCAAATTTATCCAGTGATTTATGGTTTTTGCTCAGAAAAGTTTAGTCTGATTGAAGGCTGAGCCACCATTGACTAAGTTACAATTGTTTTGTGTGGTCAAAGAGGACTCATTTAATCTTGGCTTCAAAACTTCATAAAACCTGAATAATAACCACTCAAATGTTGACCTTTTAATGGAAGAAATGAATCATTCCAAATGGCTTCTGCTGCTTTAATTAGATGATTTTTACCCACTGAAACGCTAACAACCTAAAGGAATCTAAGGAATGATTAAATTGAATGCCCATCGCTGGCAGCGAGAGGAGAGAAGCTCTGCTTGTCATTTAGAGAAAAACAGCAGCATTCATCCACCCTGCTATTGTTATTTACCACATCAAAAGAAAAATTCCTTTTAGCCTGCATGTGTTTGTTGTTGATGAGAGGAGGTTATAGTGGTCTAGCTCACAGTGTTATGTGTAGGCTGCAATGTATATTTTTGAGAAAAAGAAGAATATTTTAACTGTTACATTTCATAATATAGATCTAGTTCACTCACGTAAACATTCCTGGCAGGTGTTGTGGGAGATCCGATCTTGTTCATCTAGACAGATTAGAGCTCAACCAATTAATTGATTGGTCTGATTGACCTGCAACAATTTAGAAATCGTTTTTAATTGAAATTCTAAACTCCATTATGACATTTGGCTGTCTTTCTCTGTTTTAAAATAATTGTAAATTGAATATCTTTGGGACTTGGACTGTTGGCCAGACAAAACAAGTAATTTTAATAGGCCTCCTTAGGCTCTGGGACACGGTGATTACTATTTTTCATTATTTCTTGACATGTTATGAACATTTGAGATAGATAGATAATTAATTAATTAATTAATTAATTAATTACTTGACAAAAATAATTGCTTAATTAATTATACAAATAACCATTATTGGAGCCCTATACTGTAACAGTCAGTTGATTCCTGTGTTCCCTACAGTATGGTCTTGGAATTGTGATTTAATGAGGACCAGGTGTTAGGTTATTAAAGTATGTTAGCGCGGGGGTCACGTGATGACGCCGAGTAAGATGGCTGCTTAGGTTGAGGGCTGCGGCGCCACGAGTTTACGTTTTGTGTGAATATATAGGCATTCGCAGTTTATTGCATTGTTTTTTGTTTCACAAGTTGCCTATAATAAGCGCCAATCACTACCGATATGCCTAACCCACGGAAAACCGAAAATTCGTCTCAACAGCAGCAAAATGCTAGGGCTACCGCTAGCTCAAAAGCTGCTCACGCCTCTCCTGTATCGCCAGCACGTGAAGATACGGATGAGTCCATCTCCACTGCTAAAATACACGAGCTTCTTCAGAAACTATCAGATGATCAAGCCAAACACTTTGGAGACATCCGCAAGGACGTCTGGGAAACGAGAAGAGCTGTTGAGGCGATTGAGGGTAAGCTAGCCGACATGCTAACCAGGATAACTAGCGCGGAGGCTCGCCTCGATATGCTAGAGGAGGCGGAGAGGCAGCGCTGCGTCTCCCCCCTGGCTTCGGCTTCGGAGGTTGAAAAATTGAACGCCAAACTGACTGAGTACGAGGATCGGGAAAGGCGAGTTAATCTACGCATCTACGGGTTCCCGGAACGTGCTGAGGATAAAGATGCCATATCGTTTCTGAGGGTCACCCTCCCCGAAATCCTCCAAGCTGACTTCCAAGGGGGCTTAGATTTGGAGCGTGCTCATAGGTCGCTACTACCAGCTAAGCCCGGAGCTCCTCCAAGGCCATTCATCGTGCGGTTCCTGAGGTTTCAACAGAAGGAACGGGTGAGACAACTTGCTAGAGAAATTGGGGACGTCCGTTGGCAGAACCATAAGATAAGCTTCTATCAAGACTTCTCTAAGGCCACGCAGGAGCGTCGACACTCTTTTCTGGAGTGTAAACGTCTGCTTCACTCAGCCAAGATCCCGTTTGGCATCGGCTATCCAGCAGTGCTGTCATTTACAACGCCAGGTGGGATAAAGCATCGCTTTGAAGATCCTAAGAAGGCCTTGATATGCATTAAAAACATTTGATTGTCTCCGTCCACCCGCGGTGGTGTATCGCTCCCCAATGTTTTTTACTTTAAAAAAAAAAAAAAAAAAAAAAGTGTGACTCGGGTAAGATAATGTAATCTATGTGCCGCTATCCATCACTCCTTCTGATAGAGATTTAAATGAGCGTTTCGGGTTCATATTAATGGAGGTTGGAGATGGGTTTATTTTTCATTTATTTTTTGTAGGTCATGTATATATGTTGTTTGGGGGGGGGGGGGGGGGGGGGGTATCCGTGGGTGTGGCCTGGTAAGGGTATACTACATTGTTATATGGCAGATGTTTTATTGAAGATGTTCACACTGCTGTTGTTTTGCTTTTTGCTAATTGGTGGTGCCGCTGCCACACTTGAGCGGCCAGAAACTCTTAGTTCGTTGAGTTAGTTATCCAGCGGTGGATTTATCAGGAAGGTTCGACAGTTCTTCGCATCCTCACCTTCCTTTTTCTTTTTGGTGTTTTTGATGGGTTTTTTATTTTTATTTTTTCTATATGGATCCAGACTTCTCTCTTACTGTTGTGGGGACAACTCCATTTTTCTCTTTTCTTTTTTCTTTGCAATCCTTTTTAGCATATGACAGCTCTTAATCTTATTTCAGTCAACGCCAGGGGTCTTAACATTCCGCACAAAAGGACCACTGTACTAGAGTTTCTTCGCAAGAAAAATGTAGATTTTGCTATGATACAGGAGTCACATTTATTGTGCAAAGATGTGGGTCGATTAGCCAATAAGTTTTATCACCCTATTGCAACTTCTTCTGCAGCTACAAAATGCAAAGGGGTAATGATTTTGTGTAAACGCAAACTAAAATTTGATCTGATTGACTCTTGGGCGGATGATGCAGGCCGGATAGCCCTTGCAAAGATTTGCATGGATGGGAAAAACATTGCACTTATTTCTGCTTATGCCCCTAATGCATTTGATCGTACTTTTTTTCAGCTATTAACTAAATCTCTGCTTGATCTCACAGGGTTTCATTTAGTTCTTGGGGCAGATTTCAATGCGGTGTGGGACAGCAGCATGGACAGAACAGGTGGCAGTGAGACTAGGGACCAACATCTTGCATCTGAGGCGTTGCGCCACTGCGCATCCGATACAGGCATGGTCGACATTTGGCGTTTGTTAAACCCTTCTTTAAAAGACTTCTCATTTTACTCAGGGAGACATAAATCCTTCTCGAGGCTAGATTTTATCTTTGCCTCAAAAGATTTATTTCAAAATATTCAATATGCGCATTACATTCCGGTCACCTGGTCTGATCACAAACCCATATATTGTTCAGTCACTGTTTGCCCATCCTCCACTAAAGCCCCCAGGTGGCGTTTTAATGCTTCTTTACTGCGAGATGAAGTATTCAAAACTCAGTTTGAAACAAATTTTAGGGAATTTTTGGAATTTAATGTCGGCTCTGTTCTTGATCCAAGGATACTTTGGGAGGCGGTAAAAGGCTTTATAAGGAGTAACACCACTTTATATGCGTCAACTCGAAACAAAGCACGTGCAGAAAAATTGGAAGCTTTAGAATTAAAATATGCAACCCTTGATGCTTCCCTGCAACATAATTTTAACGATTACATAGCTCTACAGAAGGAACTGATTAAAAAAGAGATTAACTCGCTTCTGAAGCGCCGTTCGGAATTCCTCATGCATAAAACAAGACAAACGTACTATTTTAACTCCTCAAAACCCAGTCGTTTACTGGCAATGAAACTCCGGACGGATGAGCATTTTGCTGATATTTTTTGCATTAAAGACAAAGACAGTAATATGCAATGTGACCCAAAGAAAGTAAATGCTTCTTTTGCCTCCTTTTATCAGGAGTTATACAATTCAGAAGGTAATTTTGATAAACATGTCTGCGAAAATTTCCTGAATAATGTTAAACTATCCCGCCTTAATACTGATGACTCCATAAAGCTAGGTTGCCCTGTCACATTGCAGGAGTGCGAGGCAGCTGTTAGGGACATGCGTAAGGGCAGATCTCCAGGGCCTGACGGAATTCCACCCGAATTTTATCTTACCTTTTGGTCCCTGATCGGTCCGCTTTTATTGGATATGATCCTTTACTCAATTAGAGTAGGATCATTTTCTAGGGATGTTAATTCTGCATTAATTTCACTGCTTCTTAAAAAAGGAAAGGATCCAGTTGAGTGCTCCAGCTACAGGCCTCTTTCGCTTTTAAATGCAGATTTAAAGATTTACGCAAAATTACTGGCCCGACGGCTTCAAGGCCATATGACAGAACTGGTTCATAGTGACCAGACAGGGTTTATAAAGTCTAGACTTGCTACAGATAATGTTAGAAGACTGTTACACATTATAGATGCTGCTCAAGGCTTAAGTTCCCCTGCTGCTGTCCTTTCTCTAGATGCAATGAAGGCCTTTGACCGCCTGGAGTGGCCATTTCTGTGGTCGGTATTAGAGTTCATGGGGGTCGGTTTGCCGTTTATTAATATGATTAAGGTCTTGTATAAAAACCCAACAGCTGTTGTACTTACGGGCAAAATTAGTTCTTCTCCCTTTGCTGTCTCTAGAGGATCAAGACAAGGCTGCCCTCTTAGCCCTCTGTTATTCGCCCTTTCTCTTGAACCACTGGCGCAAGCTATCCGCAGCTCACCCACAATCTCTCCAATTTCTATTAGAGGAACACATCATCATGTCTCACTTTATGCTGATGATGTTTTATTGTATATAAACAACCCAGTGCAATGTATCCCACATGTTTTGTTAACCTTTGATCTTTATGGTAAGCTTTCTGGTTTCAAAATAAACTGGCAGAAATCAGCTTTGCTACCTTTAAATCAGGCAATGTGTAATGTTCCCATCCCTGCATCTATTCCAGTTACTAAAAATTTCACTTATCTGGGGATAGATATCTCTTCCTCCATACAGATAATTATTAAAAACAATTTTTGTAAAACACTTAACAAAGTTGTGACGGATCTAGACAGATGGTCTAACCTGCCAAATTCGCTTCGTGGCAGGGTAGCCATAATTAAAATGAACATTCTGCCCAGAGTCAATTTTGTCAGCTCAATGCTCCCCCTTCCCCCGCCCCCTAATTTTTGGAGCAAATTACAATCAGCAATAACTAAATTTCTGTGGCATGGCAAACGACCTCGCATTAAGCTCACCACTATGCAGCGAGAAAAGCAGGCCGGTGGCTTGTCTCTCCCAAATTTTAAATTCTATGAGTGGGCTTTTATACTTAGACCTCTCCTAACCTGGTTTCATTCTGATGCTCAAGTGTCTTGGCGAACTTTGGAGGAACGGATGATAGCTCCATACTCTTTTACTAACATTCTGCATGCTAAAATCTCACCCCATCATTGCCGTTTGAGATTTGGCCCTATAATTTCATATTTGTTATTGGTATGGAGGAGGGGGGAGAAATTGGCTGGTTGCTCTTCTGTTTGGGACCCATTTTTTCCAATATTTAACAATGAGAGATTGTTGATTGGCGGTCATCCTATTCGATTTCCTGACTGGGAAAAAAAAAACGTATGTACACTTGGTGATATTTATGGGGAGGGGGGGTTACTCACTTTCCAAAACATCTGTATTAAGTATGGTATTCCACGTACCTCCTTTTTCTTTTATTTGCAGTTGAGATCGGCTTTAAAAAGCAATGGTGCCCCTTTACAGGCCCCTCTCACACCACATCCACTTTGGAAACTCTTTCACTCTGTTGGGAGTACAAGGGGTTTTGTGTCGAAACTTTACTGGCTCTTACTGCGGTATGCTTATAGACCTCTGGCGTTGGACACGGTGTGGAGGAGAGATGTTCCAGATTTGGCACCCACGTTTGACTGGGATAAAGTGTGGATCAGTTTGTGTTTAGCGTCCAGGAACCCCGATCATCAGCAGATACATTACAATTATGTACATAGGGTGTACCTAACTCCTAGGAAGCTTCATTTGATGAAGGTTATCGGCGATCCTATGTGTACTTTTTGTTCTTCCAAAGTGATTGGCAGTTACTTTCACATGTTTTGGGAATGTACTCCAGTGGCCGACTTTTGGAAGATGATTGCCTTTAACCTCTCTAGGTTGTTTAAGATTAGTCTTCCCTGTACACCTGCTACACTCATTTTGAACGATTTGTCAATGTTGGGTTTGTCACTGGATAAGAGAAGAGCATTACTCGCTGGTCTTACTGCTGCGAAAAAACTAATTGCCACACGCTGGAAGCCTCCACATTTACTTTCTTTTCGAGCTTGGGTTTTAACATATTTAGATATTGTTTACTTGGAGTTGTCTACAGCTAGAGTCCACGGTGCAAAAGAGTCAGCAATAGAGGCTTGGAATTCACTGCTAACCACTCTTCGTGGACTTCAGATTTAATTTCTTTCTGAGATTTTGAGATCTGGATCCGGGGGGTGGGTGGGTTATGCTTGGGTTTTTATTTTTTTTATTTTTACTTATTTTTTCATGCTTCATTATATACGCTTATGTATAGGTATGTATGTGGATACATATATATATGTTTATACTCTATTTTTGTGGCATGTATATACCTGTATATATTGTCTTTCTATATGAAAAAGAAATAAAAATTTGATAAAAAAAAAAAAAAAAAGTATGTTAGCGCTTTCATATGTATCAGCAATCCGAACCTGCGGCCGCTGCTTCGAGGAGTAAACCTCTATATATGGGCACCCGCTCTATCACTGATGTCAAATGCTAACTAATACACTACTGTACATTACTGCACAGAGCGATATGTTTAAATGTCATGAAAAGCTATGATACATTATTGATATTGTACATTATAGATAATAAATCCTTCTGTTTTGTTGTGTTTTAGGATTCTGAAAGACCTGAATTCAACAAATCAAATGTAGCTCCATCCAAACAGCTTCACAGCTGACTGGTCCATTCAACATAAATGCCAGCTGAGCTGTACAAATATAGTGTGCTCTCTTGGAGACATGGGACCTGAGGACTGGAGGAGAAGAATCTCTTGACAATGTAAATGACATTCATAAATGCACATGCTCGCAGTGGATGATAACCAGAGAAACATCTGTCAGTGAATAACAATTTTTGTGATGCTTGTGCAGCATCGACTGGGGGCATCTTAGTTTTACAGTGTGCATTAAACAGAGGTGGACTGTTAAACCTCTATAGTCTGTGTGAAAAAAGAGAGCATACTGTACCATAATCTTTAAATAGTACATTCAATCATTAAATAGTTTAGAGAATAATGAGAAATGTTGACAGAATCTTGGCTAAGAGCCCTGCTGAGTCGTATTCACTGCTTAAAGTTGGCAGCGTTATCATATTCTCAGAAAATACGACATGTTAAGTTGTGAAATGAGAACATTATTTTTGATATATTGCAACCAGCTTGGCCCTTAACTGACTCCAGAGCAAGCTGCTGCTTTACCAACTGAGTGATGTAGCTCTTAGGGTAATACATTTTTGGCATGTATTCTAAAGTTGTTGTAGCCACGCTAGCTGCACTAGGGATGGCAAGGTCGGTTGGTTCGTTTTTAAGTCGGTCCACCACTTCTGAGTGAAAAATCTCACCATCTACTGGATGGTTTGCTATGAAATGTTGGTGACATTTCCTCTAGTGCCACAATGAGATTGACATTTGTGGTTTTCAGTTAAATGTATCCACAATGGTGTTGTTTTTCTTTTCTTTGTGGGCATTTTAGCCTTTAATAGACAGGAGAGAGAGAGAGAGAGAGAGAGACTGCAAATGGCCACAGGTCGGACTCGAACCCTGAGCCGCTGTGTCGAGGACTGAGCCTCTGCATATGGAGGTGAGCTACCCAGGCGCCCGGGATGACGGATTTTTGTAGGCCGACTTAGAAGTTAGTATCGCCCTGGTTCCCTTGACAAAAAGCCAATGTTTTTTCCGTTGGTTTTTGGATCATAGCACAAATAAAGCTTTGTGGCAAAACATGTATGATACTTGCACGTTTTGTTCAACAAAATAATCTTCAAAAATGAACACCACTTTCATGTTCGCTATAAACGAACAACACCACCACTAAATGCCAACTAATTGGTGTTATGACACATTCCTGCAGCACTCTATGGTTGGAGGGAATACTAGGAAATATAGTTTAGACATTCATGTTCAAAATTTAACTTCATCCAATACTCTTGTTTAATTATAATTGAATACCTGCTAAACTTGAGATGAGAATTCCCTAATGGCAGCCTCAGCTTCACTTTGTGTTTAGTGCTAATGAACTAACTTTAGCATGGGAACATGTTAAACTGAGATGGTAAACATGGCAAACATAATACATGTTAAACATTTGCATATTTGCATTGTCATTGTGAGCATGTTAGCATAATGACGTTAGCATTTAGCAGCTGTATCCAAGTACAGCTGTATCCAAGTACAGCCTCACCTTTACAGAATGACTGACAGTAACAGAGTGACTTTTAATCGCTGTTGGTCGCATCAAATAATTGCAAGACTGTCAGATTAGTATTTTTTAAATCTTTAAATCTCAAAATTCACTGTCAGTTTTTAACAGATCTGTGCCTGAAATGTGGCTGTACATCACCGTTGGCAGTCTCATGATGGAGGACACTGAGCTATGATCGATGTCGATGTTCTTCAAAGCACTTCCTGTGATTGCCATGGGGGCCAATTTTAAATAATGGTCTTGAAATGATGAGACCTCTGCATTTTCCCTCTTCTAATCATCCAGAAAATCAGGACAGGGAATCTACCACATTCATCTGGGGAGATGCGTTAGGCACTCTGGTAGCAGGTAGCATGCAAACGCCCATTATGGGTTGACTCTTAAGCCAAGAGAGCAGCTTCCTGAGCTGTTTGCCCATTAATCTCACTACAAGGAGGTTACTGTTTTCCCCATCTGCTTTTGTCCTCCTTTGCTCCCCTTCTGTTATACGTTTTTGCTCATATCATATGCAAATCGCTTTGGCACTTTGTGAAGGAGTATTGTAGAAAATTATGTAATGGAAAACTTGAGCTAATTGTGCCGCTTGGGCTTGACTCCAAGAGATCTCTCAGATGTTGCTGTTAAGGGAACCGTGTACCAGTTAAACTTGACAGAGCTTTGAAGGCGGGGAGGTCGAGGTGAGGACAGGAGGAGGTGGAGAGGATGGAAAACACTACATAAAGGGAAAGGTGGATAAAAAATATCAAAGCAGAGGACTTACACTGGAGGCTATGTTAGGGATGGTTGTCTTGGGAAATAATTACAGCCAATATCTTTCAGTATGTTTAGTTAACATTTGGAATATGTTGCGTCAGCAATTACATCACATTTAACTCTTCAGAATCCGATTTTTTAAATCCAGCTTGTAAATTGTAAAAAAAAAAAATTAAGATTTTTGGGGCATTTCTGCCTTTAATGGATAGGACAGCTAGATATGAAAGGGGAGAGAGAGGGGGAAGACATCCAGGAAATTGTCACAGGTCAGACTTGAACACTGGACCTTCTGTGTCAAGAAATAAACCTCTATGTATATGTGCCTGCTCTACCAACTGAGCTAACCCAGCCACCAAAATTGTATTTTCTTGATTCTGATGTCAATGTTCTCTATAATGCAGCAAGTTGTGTACTCATTACAGTTGTGTGGAAGCTGTTGTGGGTGGCAGTGTACTGTTCCATGTACTCCCACGGGCCTGTTTACTGGAGTTCAGTTAGTTGGGTATTTTATGACTCATCATAATGTCTTTACATGATTTACCCTTAGGCTGCAAATTAGAATTTAAATTGTTAACAAGTAAGACAAAATGTTCTACTATTGTGTGTTTTACTTCTTTAAAGGATAAGGGTGACATTACTCTGTATCATCTTATGTTTAGCTAACCCCATGAAAAGACCAACAAAGCAATAGCCTCTCTCCTCATACTTTCCAATTTTCCCTGCTCTGTCTGTGGCACTCAGCCCCAAGCCAATAATTTCTACTTAGGATGAACATTTAAAAAACAGTTCACAAATATATAGTTTCAATTTGAAAGAAAAAACAACTCAGTAATTTTCTAAAACAGCTAGGCACTGTA
Organism: Gymnocephalus cernua; assembly: GCA_023631565.1. Taxonomy (NCBI): domain Eukaryota; kingdom Metazoa; phylum Chordata; class Actinopteri; order Perciformes; family Percidae; genus Gymnocephalus; species Gymnocephalus cernua. The sequence continues at coordinate 22,878,710 of CM042432.1, read as the reverse complement.
GTTGTTGTTGCAGAAGTGCATGTTGGGGACTATTTCTAGCTGCTGAGTACTTTTCTAAGTATCTATGGCACCAGAACGATGTGGCAGGGCTGTAGTACTTGAGTCCGGACTCGAGACGTTATTCTTTTGTCTCGGACTTGACTTGGACCTGTCTCGGACTCGGCCATAGATAGATAGTAAGAGGATGCCTGGTTTAATGCTGCTTCCTTTGTCTTCCTTGTGTTTCCTTATCTTCTCAGAAAGCTTAGTTTGAGTGGAGACCCCTGACTCTGTGAAGCCCAATGAGACATCATATGTGATATTGGGCTTTACAAATAGACTTGATTTGACTTGACATGTGGCGTGAGGAGCCACAGCCTGTCACTTGGCCTCTGCCACTTGCTAAGTGACATCAAGCTGGGACACACTGCCTCAGCCACTGGAGAGCACGGCAGCAATCATGGGTTCAGTTCTAGACGTGGAAACAATGTCACGTTATCATCTTTAAACTGCAGTTATTTTAAATGCCTTTATTTTCCTGAACAGGGGGGGGGGGGGGGGGGTTAAGCAAAGTGATATATAAAATGTTTAAATGAGAGGTGACTTATGGACTTGGAAATCTAGAGGAATCAAAATGAAATTCTTTACATAAGACAACAGAATTCGTTTTTTCTCTGTTTGCTTTGCTCAGTTCAAGCATTAAATATTTACCAAAAGCAAAAACAATTCTGTTTTGTAACAGCTGCTTACTCACATGTGTGTGCTTGCATATGAGAGAGTTGGAGTCGCCTGCCTGCCTGGAACAGTGATCATTGTCAAGATTTTGTTTTTTGGAGGCATCCCTAGTTTGTTGCTGTGTTTTGTACTGCAGTTTTGAGCAGTCACTTGACAGCGATGTCGCAGGTACTTTAACGTGACTGGACCGACAGCAGCGGCCGTTAATTGTCATGTTTTAAGGTGTATTGAAGGATTGCAAGAATTCTACGGCCTCTTTTTACCAAAGATTTACCAACCTACTATTTACCAATGTCAAAAATGCGTTGTTTTCTTTGTTTCTAAAACATTTAAATTAGGAGATGCAATGTTTTAGAATGGGGCCCTGCTGTTCTACTGTAATGGCAAAGAGTTTTAGGATAATCTACAAAATATTCTTTAATATATTGATAATGCTAAATGTAACAATGATTGTTTTGATACATTAGAACATATTTCCTTTATTGTGTTGTCTTACTTCTGATATGTTTGTCCTGTTTTATAACAATATGACTGGGCTGTTGGCTTGGTGGTTGGTTCTGGTTAAATGCCATTGGTTGTTGTAGCTGTTGACACTTCATAGGCAATCAGTGTGAGAATTATGAGCAGACGTAGGTTGGTAAGAGATCTATGATATCACCGATTTGATGAATAAATTAGGGAGTAGAAGGGAAGTAGAATCTATTGCGTCTATTCAATAGATAGCAGATATGTTGTAGAGGGAAGTTGTTCTTCTTGCCATTTTCTTTTTCTAATTTAAATTATGATAAAATCATAAATTAAACATTCAACAAAATAAACTATGTATTTCTAAAAATATGTAAAGTAATATTGTGTTAGTGTGAGCTTCCGCCTATTAGTATAATTGAATCCCCTCCACTTGAGTGGAAGCATTATCTTGGTTGTATTACAGCTTTTAAAAACCAGACCTTGTATTAGAAAATCAAGCAAGTATGAAGCATGCTCCAGGTTATTAAAACACAGACATATATATACAAGAGGGCACACACAAACTGTACACACGCATATTGTACAAAAATCAATCAAGCACAGAGCAAGGAAACTCATATTGGCATCTGGAGTACCGACTCCATCCAGATAAATGTCTCCTGAGCAGCTGAAAGTTGTCATGTATCTCTGGTTGTGCTGGCATGTTGGAATCGCAACATAAAGGTAATTGAAATGCTCAAACTTAAGTACTGAAAGTGATGATTAAGTAAACTGCAGACGGTTTTCATGTTGACTTTATGGCAGAAAACCAGACATTCATTCACTTCTCATTTTACCCATAGCTGGAAGATAGATTATATTGTACGCTATTAATCATTTTATGACACACAGATGTAGCAGAATTATAATCACACAGGAGACTACACATTTCAGCTACAACACTTCAAGCAAAAGAGAAGTGAAAAGCTCAGCAGCAGGTACAGCCATTTGTTGCAGTATTTAGTATATAGAGAGCTCAATCCATAGCTCAATGCCATGCCGTGTGGCATAGCATTGTGGAAATGCATTCATACGCTGTTTGTGTTGAGGATTAGCTGCTTATGAGGTGTAAAGGGTTCATAAGGGAGTTTTTTTCTGTCCTGATTAGGAATTGGAGAGGACATTTGTGTGATCTCTAGCTAATCCCTACCCCATTCATACTAAAAGCACAATGCATGTTAACTAGAAGAGCACTATAAATATTTCAAAGGCTAATTTGAAAAGAGAAAAAGTAATATGGATAATTGCAGCAATTTGAAGCTGCTTCTATAAATCATAAGATGATAATTCACTGTTTGTATAAATTTTGTGATATAGGAGGAGGGTTTTTATACCCCATAGAGCAGCTGGAAATGAAATATTTGTTGCTACTTTGTTGGATGCAACAGTCAAAAGGCTTAAGTAATGAGTTAGTAGTAGACAGTGGAGGTCAGTCATAGGACACTCAAAGCTTTGCTATTGTTCAGTATGACCAACACAGGAGGAAGTTCCACTTGGAGGCAGGGGGAGGGCAGGGGGGAGGGGTGGGGTGGGGGGGGGGGGGGGGGGTGTTTCTGAAATGGTTCTGCCCACCTTGGTAGTCACTGTGAGGAGGGGCTTCCCTTCTGATGACGCCTTACTTGGTATCTCCTTCAGGACCATGGCAACAGTCTTATCTGCAGCCCTAGAGTCTTTCCCCTACAACAGTGAAATCAACAATGACTTGTGTCAGGACAGTTGGACAACTCAGTGCGTTTTGCCCCCGTCCAGGGCATCTTACAAAAAAGACTTTACCTTATGATGATGGAAATACTGCGTGGGGCTATCTACGGTAACAACACATCGACTGAAGACACTTCCACAAGACTATGGCAATGAAGAGAGGGTTACTGCACAATGTAGAGGGTTTACTGTAGACAGTGATGAGCATGGTCGTCCACAGCAGTACTTAAGTACTTATGATGACAGAGTATCATACAGCGCTCATTACGCAGACCATATTATTTACTAAGAATTATGTGGTGTCTGGCAGATAAATATCTCCTGAGCAGCTGAAAGTTGTCATGTATCTCTGGTTGTGCTGGCATGTTGGAATCGCAACATAAAGGTAATTGAAAGGCTCAAACTTAAGTACTGAAAGTGATGCAATGTGATGATTAAGTAAACTGCAGATGGTTTTCATGTTGACTTTATGGCAGAAAACCAGACATTCATTCACTTCTCATTTTACCCATAGCTGGAAGATAGATTATATTGTACGCCATTAATCATTTTATGACACACAGATGTAGCAGAATTATAATCACACAGTAGACTACACATTTCATCTCAGAAAAGAGCTCATCCCCTTGCAATTAAATGTGCTGACCAGAGAGAGACAAAACTGCTGTTCATCACACTCAGTTTCTACATTTTGTAGACTCAGGGACGCTGCCTGTTCAGACTGTGCATGAAGCACACTGAAAGCCTTTGAGCTGAATCTTATTAGGGCTTTTCACATTTCCACATGCCAGAAAAATGAATTAGGCATTTTTTCCACTGATTTCCTCAGCTAATCATGTCACAAAATGCATTTGCCTTGTCTGGAGGGAGAGTTCCCTTGAAAGCATGATGCTCCTATTAGAGTCCCAAAAGCCACCTGCGCTCACTCTCTAGCTTAGTTGCACTCAGTATAAATGAACAACATCCATCGCCAAGACGACACCAGTAGCAACGCACCATTCACATGGCAAGAGATGATTCTGAAAAACATTTGTTTTTAGTTGTTTTTCTGAATGGCATATTATGCAATTTGAAAAGCACTTAATGTTCCTTCTGTGCCGTATGTGCAGGTGTTGATTAAGCCAACCGTGTCGAGGATATCTTTCACCGGGCGCACAGTCAGTTTGTATTGGCTTACAGTCTTGGCCTGCCTGCTGTTGTTTTGTGTCAACTTTTGCTGAACTGGCTCTTATTTTTCTAGGAATTAATATAGATATGTTTGGCAGCGCACAACAGTGGACAGTAATTGAGGAACTTGATGGCCTTTATTTATTTATTTATTTATTCTACAATTTTGTTGTCCTGATCAACACAGCAGTTTGAAACCTGGACAATAAGATACCTGAAAATGAGGGGAATGTAGACAAAAATATGAATTAGTAATTGTTTTGTTTAAGAACATCTGATTTCAGTGTCTCAGCTGAAATTAAACGACAGATTTTGATTAAATAGTGGTCTTCCCTAATACAGCAGTTTAAGATTTGGTCACCGTAGGGCTGTTCGGGAGATAAAATGAAATAAAAACAAATTATCTTTAGCAGATGAGATTGACTGCAGCATTATCCAAACAGTTTAATCAAATCATTAGGTGCTGTTGGTGGCAGAGGACATAAATGGCTCAGAAAATCTATTTAAAATCTCCCAGCCACCACATCATGTTCACCTCTTCAAGCAAAACATTTACTGGAAAGTAACACAGGCGTTCACATAGGTAGGATTGAAAAGCTTTATGAATTTCATAAGATGCAGTGTTAGTGAGTCTGTTCCAGAGAGTTTGTTCCACATGCAATAAGTTGTATCTATTCTGGGCAAAAGCATCATTACTTGAAAATGGTCTTTATAGAGAACTGCAATTTTGCTTTCATGCTGGAGCAGTGACCCTGTTGGGTGAAGGAGGCAGCATGGCTTCAGTCTGACTCAGTTCAGACTCTAGATCGTCTCATTGTTCTCTGCTTTCTGTCTGAGTTGCTGTTTTCAAAGTCCCTGTCTACAGAAATAACAATACTGAATCATTCAGCTAAGGAGCTAATGATGGCCTGTTTTTTTCCATTCAGAGGACTGTTTTTTAAAATGGTAATATAATGTATTGGACAGGTCTGTTTTTTTTTTATTTTTTTTTATTTGCCAGCAACTTTAAAAGCTCCTCAATATGACTGTATTTTCCCTACTGCCACTCTTTGGCACAAGTACTGGTGAACTTCTCAGTAGAAGGACTTCAAAACGCAGAACATAATTTTGTGGACTAAGCCCTTTTAAGACATTGCACTGCTGGCTTCATCTATCTGTGATGGCTTTTTGTCATCATTCAGAAATACAGTAGGTGTCACCTCTGACCAGGCACAGCTTTGCTCATGACCTGATTTTAAGAAGGGTCTGGTATCCGCTTTCCATCAAAGACTACCTGCATTCAACCCTGCGTTTCTAATGTGGGACAGTTTGAGATCAAATCTGAGGGACTGTGATATCCCCATGAAGCAGTTTACACAGAAAGTGTAGGGAGTGTTGTGAAAGGCATTGGCACGTGTATTATTAGGATATTTTGTCTTATGCATGTTCTTAATTGTCTGTCCATTTACACCAAAAAAAAGAGAGTGAAACAGTCAACGGTATTAATAAACTGAAAAGGTGTAAAATTGCAAGGTAATGCATTACAAACAATGGGGGCATGGTGGCTCTGACTAATGATGAGTAAAATTACATTTTTAATGCAGACAGCCTATATTGTACCATCTTTTGAGGCATTCACAAGATTGATAAAATCTATACCGAATTTCACGTGTCGTTGCTTCTATGCAGGGACATGAAGTTTGTTACTAAACCTCTTTAGAGATGAAAAACTGTAAATGGTTGAAGGAGAGAGGAGAGTTTTAATCGGTTAGGAGATGCCTGTACTCTACCTTTTTAAATGTCTGAACTTGAGTTTAGCGGTCAAAACATGTCACTGGACATGAGACCATTGGTTTCGGATTTTGACACATGTCAAGAGTGCAGTGGGAAGGAGTTATGCTGTAAGATTGCCTACTTTCTGTATGAAAGGGTGAAGCTTGTTTCCACAAGCTATATGTCACATCTGTTCTGGGGGGAAGGAATCCTAACTTGAAAATGTTCTGTCAATGTCTATAAAATAAAAGTAGTGGATCCAGTGGATTGAGGTTTTTGTAGGAATAAAAACAAAAGCACTCTTTTCATTAAATATGGACTTCACAGTTGCTCCATTCTACATAGTTCATGTAAAACATGGATCTCACAAGGGAATACCAACTGCTGAAAATCCGGCCACCTTTCTGTTGATCTGTTGAATGGTGTTAAACTGGTGACATTTAAGTCCTTGCATTATGTAACAGGAGAGACCTCCCTACAAGATCTATTTCAGAGTCAAAAGTCAAAAAATAGCCACCTATATATAATGCACTGGCTGTAGACAGGAGAAAAAAACTGTGATAAAAGACATCTGGAAAAGATTATATAAAGTAAAAGCTATTTGTTTCTCATCTCACATGCAATATTAAAATTCAGGTTTGAATGTTGAATAACATCAGTTCCCCACTGTATTGCAAAGAATGGTCAGAACCTGGAGCATAATCTGCTGGCCAGATTGGTTACATGCTACATCTGCTGGCTGTGATAATGCAGCGTAATTTTTGTTTTGTCTCTCGGCGCTCCTGACAGACCTTTAGCCCCTCACATTATTTGCTCTTGGCTTCAGAGAAATGCCACAAACAATAGCTGGGATGCCTCTCTGCAGATGGAATATTGATCAGTCAGGGACGAGTCCATACTTTACAAGCACTTGAGGGGAAAATATGTTGCACACTCCTGGTTACAGTGAGCCATTATGACAACTGATGGTGTAGACTGTAGCATACTAACTGGTACTCGGAGAGCTTTTGTAAATAAGTCATGGTAATTGAACCTCAGTACAGGGAATGGGCCCCTCAACACAGGCTAAAGTTCAGGCTACCAAGCAGAGCTTAATCTACACTCCGGCATGCTAATTGATTACTGAACCTGCGCAGTCACAAGCATCAATTTGGGGTGCATCAAAGTTTCGCCATTTTGGTGGCTGGAGATGCTCAAGCAGTCCTGGTGCAGCTCAAACTGGTAAAGAGTGGTTGAGTTGAGAGAGCTTAAAAAATGTATATCATCTTAAAGAATCACAGCTCAGTAAAGGGCTTCTTTTTGGTGCTTGTGTTTCTACACGGTTTGTTTAGAGCAGAAAGAGCCAGCCCCTAGGTTGAGGAAGTCAAATCTGAGAGGTTGCAAGATGATTAACAAAGTAGGAAATCAGCAAAGGACATTTCTGATACACACATTTATGCACATATTTTCCAGACATACATTTTTGCATCATTTTAAGTTTCAGCCCTTTTAAAATGATTCAAACTGGCCACAATTGTTGACAAATGCAACCAGTGACGAGAAAGTACCAAATAGACAGTGCTTTGTTTCAAGGGCTTACAAGCTGAAAAGGTCAGTGTGCCACTTTATTCACTCTAGCAGGTTGTTTGGAGCCACAAACCGGCACCAAAAACGCTTTGTATCACCATTTCTACTGTCACGAAATTATAGTGCATAGCGCTATCATTTATGAACACACCAAAGGAGACACACACACTCACTCACTCACTCACTCACTCACTTATATACCCACTGTGGGCCACTGACTGGCACTAAGGCTCATTGTGTCAGAGGATCCTGAACATGATATTGAAGCTATTGACTTCTAAATATTTCTAAAACTCCAGATAAACTAGACTAATAGCCTACCTATAAATGTTACCTTGGGTCTTTAATTTTATTGTTCGCCATTTCAATTTACGTGGTTCGTGAGGAGTTTTTCTATCAGTGTGACATTTCCTGTCACTGTTTATTGGCTTTCATACACTTTGTGGGGATTGCTTCCTATAATGAATGGGGTTTGGTGGCAGCACACCTAATACGCCACTGAAAACTGCAACCTAATGTGTTCTTGATTTTTTTTTTTAAGAAGAATTAAAGCTCTAGTGCGTAGTTTCTGTCTCCCCCATGAGGAATTCTAAGTAATGACAACAAACCTGTCAGCGCATCCACATGATACAAGCCTTCCGTGATCGCGCACAGTTGCTTGTGGCCAAAGAGGACACTGAGGATTAAAAAAACATGATGGATTCTTCAGAAGATTATCTTTGCTCGAAGTCGCCGGATGACACCTTTTTCTGAAGAAAGCCATACTGAGAAATACAGAGAGAGTTTTGTGGAGCTGATAGTCTTAATTAGCTTTGTATCAACTCATTTGGCAATGGCTTGAATGTTACCCGACATTCATTAATCTAAAAAAGTGACGCACTGTATGTTTACAGCTACTCATACATCACTGCCCCAAACTATTGGCCAGTACTGTAGTAGTCTTTGCAGTGTCACGTCAAAGATGAGAGCCAACACAAATCATGTATGGGGATTACAGCCTGCAGCTGAGGGAAATTTACGTTCTAGTACAAATAACTGCCATCTATGCCGAATCTCGTCCCCTGAGGATACATTTAATACCCACTCATGTACTGAAAGTGGTTTATAGGGACTTGGAAAATGTGACATTAAGTCATTGCAAGCCAAGTAAACATGTCTGAGCACTAGACGTGATCTAACTCTCAAAGGCTAAAACAGTTTAAAGGTGCATTCAGGACCACAGACAGGTTTTGGTTGGTGATGAAGCAATGTTCTTTTGTGCTGGCAGGCAAATTATTTTATTGAATTGCAGTTATTCTAATATGAACATAATTATGACCCTGAAACACAACATGGTGGATTTATTTCTCATCTCTAATTAGTTTTTTAATTCCTTGGTTACTTTATTTTCTCTATGACCAAAATGCAATTGAGGCCACAGAACTAATTAGAGGCATCGGAGGCTGCAGCAAAGTTGTCTGGTTTTAATTGTCTTTTGCGTGAATATTGTCATCTAATGCAGCATAATGTAGCATAGGAAAATATTTGTTACAAAGTTAGTACATTATTTTCATTGGGGTTGTTTTCTAGAAACAGTCAACCAAGGGAAACACAGGGATTTACACTGACAACAACAGTCAAAATCCTAAATATTTTGCCTAATTTCGGGGAGACAGACGTCAGCAAAATGACGACAACTGGGCTGTGTGTAGGCTTTGAAACGGCTAGTCATTTAATGCGATGAACGGCCAATACCGATGTTCTACCGATAAATCGGTGCACCCCTAGAATCATTTCATTTGCACAGATTTTTACCCCCAGATTGCTTGGGCAGCAGTGCTCAGCTGGTGATCTGTATAAAAATGTTGTGTGTGTGTGTGCTCACTGATTTGTGTGCCAGATTTAGCCATACAGGCTAATTTTCATCTGCAGTCCCTAAGTATTGATTTATTAGGTTAAGGAGTGGTGTGGCTTTTCGATCCAAGTTATGTCTGTTGAGTTCCAGTTTTTGTCATGTGGAAACCCAAACATCCTAATATCCCATGCAGTAGCCTAAAGTGCCCATATTATGCTAATTTTCATGTTCATAATTGTATTTTGAGGTTGTACCAGAATAGGTTTACATGGTTTAATTTTCAAAAAACACCATATTTTTGTTGTACTGCACATTGCCGCAGCTCCTCTTTTCACCCTGTGTGTTTTAGCTACAGAGTGAGGCATGAATGAGGGCGCACTTCAAACTTTGCGTGGAATACCTGCAGAACAGGGACACGTAAGTAGTTCTTTTGTAGATTATGGTGAACTCATGTGTGTTGTAGCAGTGTTTAGCGCTAGCATGCTAGCGGTTAGCCACCTCGTTTCGGCCGATGGCGTAGATAGCCCTGCCGATTTTGACCAGCTCACCTGGAGACTGAAGACAGGACACATTCAGAAACCCATATCTCACTCAAAACAGCATGGATGTTTTTTTTTGTTCAAGTTTGTATGCATGTGGAAGCACCAGAGACAAAAAATAACACCCCAAATCCCAGAAAAAGTTTTTTCTTTCATAATATGGGCACTATAAAACAAACACTAAGGATTATGTTGAAATACTGTTCAACCTTGCTCTGCTGTGAATGTCTGGATGACACACACTCACACTTAAATGAGCCTATAGGACCAAATATAAAACCATATATAATATAAAAAATAATAATGTAAGGTCCACAGATAAGCTGGAATTGTGCACATTCTAAAAAAGATGCTAAACTTTTATCTACAGCAAAAAACATTTTATAACTTAAGGCGGATCGGACTGTTTATCCTATATGCAGTCCCAATTTATTAACCAAGACTTAATTAACTACATTTTCATCAACAAACAAGATCTACAGTAACTGTCCACTATTAGATTTACGTACAGAGAAATTATTATTATTCCACTGGTTCCCTGCAAACCTAATTTCCAGTGCAGCACAACTGGATATATTTCATTATGGAGAGGATGTGCCATGGCAGAGCTTTCACAGAAATGAAGTAACACTAGGAAAAGCAGAGGACTATAATGCCTTATAATGGGTATAGATGGTGAAAAACTGTCCCTGAGGTGTTTACAGGCTGCCGCTCCCAAGGACAGCTGAGCAAATATGGCTTAGGCCTAAATAGAAATCAGTGCAAAGGTATCAGGCTGTCGTGTGTGTGCCAGACTATTATGGCCGAAAACACCCACAATCCTACCTCTGACTTCACACAATTAAGAATCACCTTTCTGAGCTACTGGTCGCTGTAGCTGAAGGGCAGTTATACTATATGTATTATGATGATTCAAGAGCGTAAATGTTCCATAATATGGCTCAACATTTAAAAATATTCTGGTGTACAGATGAGCAAAAATTGGAATGGCTGTTTAATTTTTCTGTTTAAGTTTGCTAATGAATTCCGACTGTACACCAAATGACTTTTGAAGCGATTCCACTGTCGCAGACACATTTTCAGGATCGGAATGAAATCATGACAGTCTTGCTAGAGTTGGGGCTCCTGTCGTCTCAATCGTTTGGTGTAAGGTGGTCATAAAACTCTGCCCGAGCTGTCTTAGGTCATTCTTTTTCCCTCTTGACGTTCTGACAAAATCAAACGTGTTTGATATTATCGTAAGTTTTAAATCTTGGTAGTGAAGTTACGTTAGCAGTAGCTAACTAGCTGTAGTCTTGCAAATTGTGATCCCCAGTCTTTGAAAAATCATATAGTCTCTGACTAAAACTCAGTGACATTGTGACAGATTGTCTTTAGATGTGAGTGACTTTAGTCTTTTTAAAGTCTTTTTATAGTGTTCTAGTGTATGGTAGATTATACGTTTGTTCTAAAAGCCTTATTTCCAAAAGCCTGGAGAAGAAGGCAAGATAGATTATTTTATTAGTATTTATTATGGTGTACACATGTGCTTTTTCTATCCAACTGTCACAGTCTGTAACATTTGGAGACACTGGATGCAATTACAGCACAGCAGTCGGGACATTTCCAGAATGCATTACTGGCCTACACATGTTTTCATCTCTTAGAAAGAGGTTACTTAAGTGAACAGCTGTGTTAAAACAGTTGATATGCAAGGATGTAAGGCTGTAGCACACAGAGGATGCAGTAGCCCTGAGCTTGCATGCTGATGTTACCCCACATGGTTGTTTGAACCTCAGGCCATCAGAAAGTGGAAGTGAAGACATTGTTTAAAAATAAGCTAAAACAAAATCCTCGTGGAAGTGTTAAGCATCTGTTATTTTCTTTTTAGAAAAATCAGATGACTGCCTTAATGGCTAATAACTTCTCAAACTACTTGGTTACAAAAGAGAAAAAATGCTTGTTTATATTTTAAAAGATAATTTAAAAAAAGTATTTAAGCAGGACACCAAAAAGAAACTCAGTCAAGTACCACTGTGTCACTTGTACAGCGGGGTAAGTGCTATTTTGACCTTTTTAAAGGCAGTTATGTTTAAAAAGTGTGAGTCTGTCCCAGTAGACCTGACATCACATAGAGCAGTGCAGTGTGCTGTGCAGTTCATTATGAGTCTGGTGAATACAAACACATCTGCCATCACTACTCTTTAATCCGACCAAACACTGTTGTCTGGTGTTGAAAACCTCATAACTACTCATGCTTTTATTAGAACCAAAACTATTAAATCATTTTCAGTTTGTTCATTTAAAAAAAAAAAAGAAACGAGGGATTTTAAGACCCATTGTATACAAATAAATTGCTCTCCAATATGAAAATACAGTATTGTCAATGTAAAATGGTTGTTTAAGATTCAGCCATTAGCAGAAATGAGGATTTTAACAGTTCACCTGAGGACAGTAATAAAACATTTGTGATCAGACAAATATACTTTGATGGAACAGGAATAAAATTAACATGAAAGAAAATGACAAAAACATTCTTTTTAATTGTATGTCTGGTGTAATCAAAACTGAATTACATGAATTAACAATTAAAAAGTTTTAATTGCAGTTTGCTTAAAATCATGTATGTGGACAATAGAGTTTAATAGAGACTATAATATATCAACAATCATATCAATATACAGTAATATGATTCCACTACCACCCATGATATACGGCGTTGGACTGTACAAATCAATAGGGTTGTTCATAATGTAAAAAATGACCAGCAGTAAATCGGAAGTAGGCTCAGCCAGCGGAAGTCTCTAGTGCACCTGCTCTATGGGCCACATGGTGCAGAAGCAGTGCCGAGCATCCAGGTGAGGCTCCATGGTGGCTTCATGCGCCACTGAGCAACCTAATAGGAATGATCAGGGCTCAGCTTCCAACACGGTATCCAGTTCTTACAATACATCCATGGAGATATCACTGTAGGTCAAAGGTCAGGAGGACACTGAAACAAGATCACCTATACTACGCAAAGCAAACTCCCACCTGGTGACATGAACTGAAACGGGGTGTATATCATTAAAAAACGAGCCGGCTGACCACAACATTCTACGAATCCTTCCAGCCTGTATGGGAGCGATGCGTCTGTAATCCTGGTGGATACTGTAGGCTCATGTTGAAACATGAAACACAGGCTGCTGCTCATGAAACATTAACACTAGATCACAGAGCATGTAAAAAGCATGTCAGTTTAAACTTGGGCTATACAAGGACCCGACTCTAGGGGCAACTGGCATCCTATACTAGAGGATGTATGTTTTACTCATTAATGTGTATGCACACTGGACACTGTATCCACTTGGCTGAAAACACTTGTGAACTGCTGGGAGAAACGGCTCAGGAAGCGTTAAAAAGTGGCCCTTGGTATTCATTCCAGCTTTGGAGCCCTCCCAGTTGAAATACTCACACAAGATGATTTTTGGCAGTTGAACATTTTAATGACGAGAATCTGATTAGGCAAGACCAACACAAGAATTTTGCTCAAGTTTCTTCTGCTGTGCTTGGTTGAGCACTCTGAGTAGTAGATAATGAATTCCCATATCTCATTATAATGGCATTTATCAACATGTCTTTATATTGTTTAACTGGGGCTACTAATATGGAGCACATACACAGATTTAACAGTCTGGCGAGAGGTACAGTACATGTAGGGCATGTGTGGAGAACATAATGGGATTTAAAACTAATTAAACCATCAGTAAATGTGCATTTTGTCACCCATGATGTCTCTTTTCATGAGAAACACAATTAGGGGCTGGTATCATTCATCTATAGTATTTTATAATGACAACATCGCAGACATTAACCACATTTCTGGAATACATATGGCTTCAGTGCTACGCTTGAGTTGCAATTCTGTTCATTTTTATCTTACTAATTGTGACACTTTTGCAAATGTCATTTTATTCACATTCTAAGCTTGTGTCTCACTGTTAACAGACGCTGTTAACACATGCTTTTCTTTCCTTATTCCCCCTTGAAGCCGTATTCTCTGGAGACGGTACCACGGAACCAGATGATAGGCTTTGTTTTGACTTCCACTCTTCTTAGTAGGATAAGTCTGATTCTTTCACTGGACTCTTTAAATTACTCCTCATGTCTGTTGACACAAGAGTGGGATTGAAGCTCTAAAGTAAAGTCTATCCACAGCTCGCAGCACTGTTTTGGGAGAACTCAATGGTGGTTCTTTATGGTCACGTCAGCCACAAGGACAGAGAGCATGCTTTCATGTGAGTGGCCATGACCATGATAGTCAACATACAAGCAAATCAACCTGCTGTCACCTATTAATCATTAAAGCTAGAGGACACTTTAAATCTTGAATTTGCAATCATACTATATAGGTGTTACTTGTGTGACCTTGCCATCAGCTCCAGGAATTAACTCCTCAGCACGTCTCTGCTGTTCTTTTACCTTCATTTTTCATCTCCTTTACTGGTATCAAAAGCAATTGTGTACAGCTGCAAATTAAACATCCACGACTTTCAAGCATGGACAGCTGCTCCTTTTGATTGACAAGTTCATTAATTTAGACCTGAGAGACCTTGTCAATCGAGCTGTAATATTATGCCAGACAAGACGTGTGTTGTCGAACTAAACAATTTGTAAATGGCTTGCAACAACAAAGATCACATTTCCAATGGTCTTAGCCCTTGATTAACCTCAGATCAGTCCTTGAAGAGTGTTCCTTCCTTGCTGACATGACTCAACAGTTTTACAACATGATACTGTAGCTGTACAGGTTCACTGTTTGTTCTTTCATCGTCTGCTCTTTCCCTGCTGCCATCTGGATGCTTCACTCTGATGTTCTACAACCTGGCTTTACTCTGCCCATATACTGCTACAGCCTCACATAAGCTATGTCCCATTCAGGGGCTGCAGCCTTCGGAGGTTGCATTCGTAGACCGATTGTATCACACCGGTGAGACGAAGGTAGGGCCCTATGAAATCCGTTTTATTTTCTTTCAAATTCCGTTTTATTTTTTTTCAAATTCCGTTTTTTCAGATTTATTTTTTAGCCCTTTCGAATTTTTTGGATTTGCTTTTCTTTTCACTTCTAAGCAGTTTGAGAACCACTGGCTTATACCAAGCGTGCACACATTACACATGGCACTGGTTCAGAGGCAACAGGGGGATGACATCAAGTAAGCGATGAATTGTGGAAGGCAAACAAATGTGTGTTTTAGCACCCACCAATCGGCAAATGCAGGTGATTTTGGCCAGGGATCGCTCCGTCTACAGGCTGCTTTAAAAGCAACGGGGATAAGGAGTTGGGCTGCGGTTTGTGATATCCTCGCCTCGGTGATGAGCACATCTGGGTGAATACAAACAGAACTTTTGATTTGAAATGGTCATTACATGTGTCTTTGCGTGTCCAGTCAATTGTATGTTGACAAAACTTACAAAACAGTTTTTGTCCAGACTCATAGTAGTTGTTGTGGTATTGTTCAGCCCGGTATTTAGCAGTCAATTGAGAGTTTTTTAATTTCTTTTGCCACCATTGGCTTATCAGTAGCCACGTGCTTCGACATTTTTTTTCCCACACAAGAAACTCAACGTGAATGTGAAGACGTATGGTTACTAGGCAACATGTTTAACAATGCCATTTGGCCACAGTTTAGGTAGAGCCCTTTCTACGTTTCTAAAACGTTTATTTAATATGTCAACAAAATATATTCAAATTCCGTGCGATTCCGCGTGTAGAGAATACACTAGAGAATGTATGTTTTACTCATTAAAATGTATGCACACTGGACACTGTATTCACTTGGCTGACAACACTTGTGAACTGCTGAGAGAAACGGCTCAGGAAGCATCGGCACAGGTGTAAAAAGGGGCCATTGATATTCATTCCAGACAGCTTTGGGCCCCTCCCAGTTGAAGTACTCACACAATGTTTTTTGGCAGTTGAACATTTTAAAAACGAGAATCCGATTCGGCAAGAAAAACACAAGGATTTTTCTGAAGTTTCTTCTACTGTGCTTGGTTGAGCACTCAGTAGTGGACCTGGACCACGACCTGGCCATGAATTTTCAGGTTGGCTCTTGATAGGAAAACAATGGAGAAACCAGTAGACAAAACTAGTTTCACGCTACATGAACCACAGCATCAACAACAACCAATATAGGAACAAAAAATAATCAATAAGATGGAGAATGGTATAATAATTGTGGACTGAAAGAGGAAAATAAACTCTTAATGCTCAGCAGTAAGACCTGCTGCCAGTTTTCAGCAATAGCCAGTAACATTTGAGTGCCTCAAATTTACTATGAAATACAAAGGATTAAAGTATATAATATACATACGGTATTGTGAAGGATTGGCCGAGTGGTGAAGGGAAAACACAGATTCCAGAGTAATCTTCACACAGGCTATGTTTAGCAACTAGAATGTGTTTGGCCAGAGTGCAACCTACTCTTATAGGACATGATTAAGCACCGGGACAAGTAAATCAATTTAGAAAAACATATTAGTATTAGTAGTATATGAACATGATTTCTAGGAGACAAGGTTGTTATTTGACACCTAGTTTTAGTCAGAATCATTCTGAATAGTTCAAGGCAAACCAATACATGCAATATGTTGAATTCATTCCAGATTCTCCTTCCTTCCAGATATCACACATACACATCTGAGAATGACTTTGAGAGTAATAGGGGTGGTCATGATGGCAAGAGAGAGCATGACTGAAGGATGAAGGCAGGTGATGATGGCTGGGCGGTAACACTCACCCTCGGGGTGAATTCTCACTCTGCCTCTACTTTAACTCTCGCCCCCTTCGATAACTCCTCATATCCTAGCAGAACAAAAGCCCTCTCAAGGCCCCAGTGGCCAATTTCCTCTTTCCCCATTACCTGCCCATTAAGACAAAACGGTGGAGAAAGAGGACACTGTGCCCCTCTTGCAGAGCCAGCCCAAGTCATTACTTACACTATATAGCTGTGTCGCTACTTGCAGCTTGGCCTGCAGCTGCTAATGATGAGGGATGGCAGTAAAAGGAGGAGGATCCCCTCTGTGCATTGAGCACGAGGGTACAGTAACCTGATTACTAGTGTCTGTCTGGAAAATGGCATTGCATTCTCGCTGCAGACCGGTCTCTCACTTTGAGCCTCCAACTGTCCTAGATTCGGGCGGCTGCACTGTCTTTCTCTCTGTGGATGAGTTTATATCATTGTGCTTTGTAAGGAGCTGTCATTCAAACGACTACTAGGCAGCTGTCTGCCCCTGAGTTACTTAATTGCAAAATGTGGCTTTCTGTCTTCTTCATGCATTACTGTTCTAGTCCATCAAGATGTGTTTTGATTTAATTATCAGCCTACAATGAGGGATGCAGATCCAGCCGCCTTTCAATTACATGATGAGGATGTACAGTATACCACTGGGAATTATAGCAGAGATTTGCAAAGCAAATCAGGGCGACCTTCTGATGAGTTAACTTAAACTAGAAAATTGGCTTACATTATTTTCAATCCAGGCACACTCATTTTTATTATTATTATTACTCAGTTTGTCGGTCTGTCCCATTCTTCTGAATGCAATATCTCAGGACCCCCTGGAGGGAATTTCTTCAAATTTGGCACAAACGTACACTTGGATTCAAGAACGAACTAATTAGCGTTAAGAGGTCAACGTCACTGTGATCTCACGTCTGTGCCGTTATCGTGCGTTATCGGAGGAACACCTTGAGGGAATCTCTTAGAGTTTGGTACAAATGTCCACTTGTCCAAAAGGTCAAAGGTCAACTTCACTGTCACATCATAGTGTTCTACAAAAACATTTCTTTGGCCATAAATCAAACCCTTAACTCAGAAGCAGAAGGGGAGATCGTGACCATATTTCACATTTGGTCAGATACTTAATTGGTGACACTAGTCTTGAAACGTGGTGATTGTATAGAGCTGTGCTGCCAGGTTGACAATGTTTGTGAAGCATCCATATTTTACCAAAACTACACTTAATACCTTTTAATTAATTGCCTCAAAGTATTTACTACATATGTTATATAACCGTTAAGTCCAGACAGAAATTGATGTAGGGCCCTATCTTTGCTTCAGTAAAACAAGACCAAGTGTTCAGTTATTTTAGCAGCTATATGTGAGGCTCTACTTAGGTACAGTAATGCTTTGATCTGATGATGTGCTGATGTTTAGCAGGTATGTTTACAATGTTCACCATCTTAGTTTAGCTAGCTTAGTTAGCATGCTTACATACAGTATGCTACATAGCACAGAACACAAAGTAAAGCTGAGGCTAATGTTTTGCAGGTATGTAGTCATAAACCAAAGTATTGGACAAACTGAAGTTTTGAACTGAGGGTGCTGCTAGATTAAAAGTTAAGGGATCACCAAAGTGATTACAGTTCATTTTTAAGGGGAACACGATCAAGTTAACCAAATGCCATGGCAATCCACCAAGTAGTTGTTTGTTTTTGCTAACCATAAATGACAACGTGATGGTGGCACTGGAAGAAATTGTCAGGAGATCACCACAGTCGGCAGTATTTATCCTCTGTATACCATGAAAATATCTACTGTTTTCATTACAACCATCCAGTAGTTGTAGTAGAAGTGGTATAGAGCCACACCGCTAACATTGTCAGGGTTGATAGACATATATTGCCACAGATGACCACATTGGATTTGTGTGTGTTCTGGCAAACATTAGTTTTCTCACCAGAATTTTGGCAGTGAAACAGAATGTTAATCAAAGCAAAGCGTTTATTTAATTTAAGTCCTTTTAACATCACACGCCATTGTTGACTTTAGTGCCCCAGTGATGGTACCTTTATCCAACTGGTATACACACACACACACACACACACGCACACGCACACACACGCGCACACACACACACACACACACACACACACACACACACACACACACACACACACACACACACACACACACACACACACACACACACACACACACACACACACACACACACACAAATGAGGTTGCCCAGGCACAGGCCCTTGTTACCTTGAGTGACTTTGCCCAATTAAAGCCTTGGAAAGCAGCAGCAGCTGCAGGAATAGAGAATTGTAGGAAGGAGCAGGAGGGAACGGGACATTAATGTGCGAGCATCAGCACCACACCAACCTCCCAGCCTGCTGATCATGACCAATTTCTAAGCCGATCCTTCTTTTTTCCACAGTCTTACTCTGATCAAAATCCAACCGATGTCCTCAGTGAGGATACTGAGCGAGTTATTTCCTGCTTGCTAGTATGTGTGGCTCACTGATTACAGTCCTAAAAGCCCAGCAAACAATCCAGAAATTAACCTCTTACCGAGCAATCTTAGGTCAAGTAGGTCCCCTGTTCTTCTTGCCCACCCCCACCCTGATTAGTACTGTCACATTCTAAAGGCCCAGACACCCAACTCTACCTCCCTGCTGTCACCCAGCCTGCCTCTTGGTCACCGGTCCTTCACTGGAATGGATCAAGGTCCTGCTGCACAAACAAGATAGGCTGCCAGTAATGGCTTATTGTTTGAGGATGCTCACCCATGCTGTAAGAGGAAATGGATGCTCTTCAGATTCAGCCATTTACATATAAAAAAGATCAGATGAGGATATGACAGTAAGTCAGTCATTAAAATGTCCTTCATGGAGGATTTCTTCTATTTTTCTTTTTTAATTTTTACAAGATTTATTGCAGAATTTCTGTAAACCCTCAATATGACAAAAATCTCTTTAATTTCAAACTGTGGCATTTCTTTGCATTGTAAGTAATTGTACTCTAAAGTGAATTGACAGTTTGTTCCAGTCAGGCATTTTGTCTAAAGTACTTTATCTGGACCAGCGCCTATTTGGGCAGATACTGTTATCTGTAAAACTGAGCCAGGAAGCGTTTTGGACTTCCAGTGCACGGACAGATCCAAGTGATTAAACAAACATTTAAAAAAGCTATTAGTTAAACCAGAGAAACACGAGGCAGAATTACACCGTAGACTGCCAGCATCAGCTTCTCAAACTCTCTTTAATAATATTTTTAATGTTTTCATTGCATTTTTCTCTGACACACATTTTCTTCATACACAAACACATTGACCTTTATGAAATCGCTTACACAAAACCAATTTCCACCACAGAAAAAAATAAAGCCTTTTAGCATCAATATAGTGACGAATTACAGGTTTTTGAAAGCTGCTTTTAGACAAGATTTCTGTTTTTAGCAGTAAACAACAACAACATTAATCATGTGGGCTGGCAGTGGCTGTGGACACAGGGTCTTTTACTTATATAGTTTATCTCATGAACTGAGCTGAATATGCTGAATATGAGATTTCATGGGACATCTTTACTGTAGAGTTATAATTACTAAGTTTATAATTGTTATGTTTCAAGAAAAAGCCAGAGCCTCAAATGTTATGCAAACTTAATGTAAAGGCGCATCCATAGGGACCATTAAGCAGCCCTCGCTGCACTTAGCAAATCATTTGTGGTTGCTGATGTTTTAAAAGCATTTACTGGACAAGTTCAGCCAGTCCAATGTGAGTTGTTCAACTAAGAGAAGTGGATACCTAAAATCCCCTTTAAAGTGGAACATTTAAGGAGTTTGAATATTTAAGCTGCTTTTTTATATATATATGTGTCTATTATAACACGTTTCTGTGGACACAATGAACTGAATGAATTTGTGGACAATGATGCTGTACCGGCAAGGCATGCAATGTCATTTCATTTTAAGAAAAGGTGCAGTCAACCATCTAATGGCTCTATTGTGATCATCACATTGTAATAGTACAAATCTATCAAACTTAAGGCATGACCCATAGAGAGGTGCATGCCTTTAATGGGAACTGCCAGCTATTATATACGGTTTTCTTTTGTAAAAATGCTTTACAATGGGCAGGAATTTCTTCTCATTCAGTATATATGTGTGGATGTTAGAGAGAGTGTGTGTGTGTGTGTGTGTGTTTGAGGGTGGGGAGGTGTGTATGTGTGTGTGTGTTGTGTATTGTGTGTTATAAAAAGAATCTGTGACAAAGACGGAAAGAGAGAGACGCCCACTGGCAGCTCATTACCCCGTTCACCACAATCACAAGGAATCCATCAGAAGACAAATGTCCTCTCACAGTACTATTGATCTCAATGGAGGCAGGATGCCATCTAACTCAACATGGCAAGACATCACTGACTACCACACAGCGCAATACACAGCCATGATTCTCTGTCTTTCACGAAGCCAAAACGTAGAGGTGATGTGTCACCTCTACTCTACTCTACTCTACTTAAAATCAGCAGTAATCCCTTTTGAAATTTGTCAGTAAAGTAAATCAAACTCTGATCAAGGGTCACTGTGGTCTAACACCATTTATTGCAAGTAAAGGCCGCATCACATAGCAGTGCCAGTTTTACGTCTTCTATCTTTTGGCAGAACTCAGACCAGACTGGATTTTCCCCCTGAGCTTTTTTTTAGGCCATTCATGCAGAGCAGATGTGCAAGGTGAGATACTGAGCAGCTTTATTGCCAGTTATTTCAAATTCTCTGCCCACCGGCTCACTGGGTTTCATTTGCTGTTGTTCTGACAGCTTTTTAAGCAGATTTAGACCCTTTGTGCCTTTTTGTCTTTCCCCTCAAGACGTTTGTCTTTGATGCTAACTACTTTTGAAACTAACCAGCAGCCAGTCACACCAGCCAGCCAAGATAGCACTATTTTTTATTCATCATCAAACAATGAATTAGTGCAAAGCATCCCATTAGCATCACATGTAATTAGGTTAATCTATTATAATCTCACCCTTTGACAAACACATACAGTCCCACTTCTACAGATGCCCTTCCATGCCAGATTACAGTATACTAGGATGTGCTTGTACAGTAAAATCCAGTTTAGAGTTCTTGACAAAGTCATCACATTCAACATGCTGTGCCATTGCTCCACTTCATAGCTTTGGACAAAGGAGTGATGATTGCTATTCCTTCCTCTTCTATGGCTAAAACAGAGAAGGAACCTGACATCAAAGAATGTCCTTTAACACATGGCTTAACTTGGTACTGTAATTATTAGTTGCTTGCATGAATAAGTGAAAAGGATGTTTACTGCATGGAAACAGATATTCACTAAGGACAAAAGGCAGTGATTCATCAACACAACATTCACAATGTCGGAGCAGAGGATGGCTTTGTGCCTGAGCATCGATCAGGAGATCTCAGATTCCACAACAGCCCCATGTGTGTGGCCAATTTAGGTTCCTATTTTTATAACTGAAGACTGAAACAGCTCTTTTCTGTTTTGTATTTTTATTATGTAGTTGTTGGTGCCATTACTTACATCAATCATGAGACCTGCTTGATCTGGCTTTGGACCCTTAAACATGACGCTTTTGATAATAACAGACTAAAATCATCATGACCTACCAATCAGTGCAAAGATGTTCTCTTGTTGAGTCACTCAAGTAGACTGAAGTGGTTATTTCTGATGAGGGACAGATGCTGCTGTTGTAGCTTTCTTTATGTAAATGTCAGACTTCCAACTCAAATCACCACACTGTGATTAGTAGTTCATCATTAAAGGACAATGTCTTTGCTGGTCATCTAGATTGTGTGGTGTGTGGAGGGTGCTCTTCAGACAAGATTGGATGTGGACAACGGTTCTGATTACACAAGGGTCTGTGAGGCACACGTAATCACGTCATACAGCTTAGTTTCTTACCCTCTGACAGACTGGAGAGTTTCCATCTCTGGCTGCCTTTTGAAAACTTTGCGCAGCAAATGCATGTAGAGAGGAACAAACTGTAATAATGACCATGCTGTGAAGATGCAACCATCTTGTCTCTTGATAGTTCCAATATATAATTTTTCTATTACAGTCTCAGTCTGTTTTTGGAGTTAAAGCTGTTGGCTGGAAAAAAAGGCTACCAACAGCGCAGTGAAAATGCCACGCATTATCTCGCCCTTCAAAGCATGAACACATCGTCTGTTGTGCACAACACACTGATTTACATTAACAAAAAAACAATAATGCTAATAATGCTCCGACAGGATTGATGGCGCTGGAACCTGCTGGTGTTTTTATCTATATTATGCATGACTGGATACCTCTGAGTTGCTAATTTGATTTTACAAATGCATTCACCGCTGTCGTTCATGGATATGAGGAGCAATATCTCTGCATGGATTTTGTTATTAGAAGGATTGGAGTTAATGAATCGTCTAATACAAGTTACAGGATCTGTGCACACAAAGTAAGAGAGGAGGTAGTTTTGACTTTAAAATAACACAGATGAAAGGAAGAACGTCTGGGTGGTAGATGAGTGAATATATATCACTTCAGCGCTGTACATTATTACTCAATGAAATGAAATGATTGGTCAAATAATTGATGAGTCAGTCAATTTTGATATCTGTTTAAATAATTTTCGTCATGCTACCAGCATGTCGCTCCATCACTTTGATCCCCTAACTTTTTCTCTAGTGCCACTATGGGTTAACCATTTGTGGTTGTGAGTGGACTACTCTATTAAATTAATTGCTGTGAAATTTGCTACAGATATTCATTTTCAATAGAGGATAAATTCTAATTACTTTGGGGATATTAGCTGCTAAACATCGGCATATTAGCATTGTCCTTGTGAGCATGTTAGCATGCTGATATTAGCATTTAGCTCAAAGCACTGCTGTGTTGAAGTACAGCCTCACAGTGACTAGGATGGCTGTAAATGCCAAAAATGTACTGGTTCTGGCTCCTCAGATATTAATATTTGCTGCTTTTCTTTACCCTCTTTTATAGGAAATGTAATATCTTTGGCTTTTGGTCGGACAAAACAAGCAATGTGAAGACTTCCCCATGGGCTCTGGGATATTGTGATGGGCTTTCCCCCCTCTTTTCTGACATTTTATTGACCAAAGAAAAAAAGGATCGGCAGATTGATTAATAGTTTGTTTTCTGGGGAAATTGATTAAATTGGCTGAGCTTAATCAAGTTTTAGTTGTGCAAATGTAGCTTTACTTTTAGCTTTTTTGAAAAGCGAGGTAGACAAAACCAAGTCCAAACATTCTTTGTGAATTTCACAAAACCATACTAATCTGACCTGCTGTTGTTTTGTGTCATTCTCAACAACAACACTCTTCTATCTTCTCTGTGTCTTTATTTCTCCCGGCACCATTGTTAAAGCTTTGACTGACCTTTTCTGTGGTGGCCTGTCTAACTACCCTGGGGTATATGATAGCTGGAGGACAGGCTTTAATTGACGTGATAGCATTCTTGAGGTGTGTAAGGTGAGGGAGAGGAGTAGGTATGGAGTAATGTTGAAAGTAGAAAGGTTTCGCTCCTGGGTGGTCTTTGTCATCTTAACTCATGAAGAGACATTTCCAACGTTGAGCATTGATGTGATAGTAGACAGATGAATATCTCGCTAATTTGAAGTTTCTTTTTTCAGCAGAACCACTACAGGATGATGTGGTCATTGTTTTTCCTCTAAAATGAGGTTACGGATCAATTTTTTTGAAATATTACTTCAGAGATGCGGTGCCTGTGGCCAAAGAGTATAGTTGTACAGTCAATTTAGGAAAGTGATTTTGAATTTCTTCAGTAGAACCATTTTTCACTGCCTGACTGCACCTAATTGAGCCCAAGTGTTTTGCACGACCTTTACATCAGACTGTATAGATTTCTCTCTAGTTGAGCTACAAACAAACAACATTGCCAAGCCTGAGAAAATACTTCACTGGCTGCTTTAAGTACTGCAACTCTTATCTCAACAGCTCACTTATTGGAACAAGATAAATCTTTTTTCGACTCTAAATGAACCTAAGCGAATCTCACTTTGCTTCTTGACATTCATTTCTAAAATACATTTAATAGATTTTCGAAAAAGATTCCTGTGATACAATATTTTAAAGTCTTTACATTCAGGAGATGAATCACAGTGGAGTTTTTTAGTAGACCAGAAATAGAAAGTGGATCGTGATTTATTATCGCTACTGGAAATTTATTTCCATTCTTGCGAGGCTTCCACATAGCGCAGCTCATGGTGTGCATTGGTGTGTTCGTTTCCTGACCACGTCACTTTCTAAGACTGCAAGTTGTTTAAGAATACTTTACACAGTACTTTTTTACCGTTAGATTTTGATCAGTGTAACATTGGCTGCATTAATAAATCCTAAATCAGATTTGTTAGTAATGTTAGCATAAAATGATGAGCTAGCCAACAAGTTCCAATCCTGTGTTAATTGTACATGTATCTCTTGGTATATAAATAAATGTCAAAATGATGGTATAAAATGTCAGAAATATTTTTTTTGTGTGTGTGTTTTATATACAAATGGCTCCCTTTCTGTAAAACGTTATATTTTTATTACTCATCTTGAACTCAGGATCATGTACATAATTTATCCAATCAATGTTTGTGGCAACTAGCTAACCATGCCCATCTTATAAAACCGTTCTTCACCATTTACTTGTTGGTCAGAGCAGTTAGCAGAGCAAATTCGCGAGTCAGAGGTGTGTGTGCAAAAGGCTTTGTTTACATTTCCAGACATATTCCATTTCACTCGTAAATATGTGACATTATGGAAGCTAAAGACACTAAAACTTCTGTATATGCTAGCATCCACATGAGGGTGCACCCACTCACACCCAAACACACTTTTAAGGACACATTAAACTCTTAATGGAGCATCTTGGTACTTTGACATCTACTTCTCTTTCTGTGAGGAGAGGACATTTTTTCCATTAGAGAGTCACTGAGTCTAACCTTGGGACTGACTGGGGAAAGTAATGAGTGAGGCCTTAGTGAAGGTCTCCCCACCTCTAAAAACATAAAGGTTTACCTGAGCATGGCGCTGAACTCCCATCTGGCCCGGTAGAGCTCCGTATGACAAACAGTAGAGGACAGTGGGGATCTCCCAGATGGATACCTATGGTGTAGGTTTTGATTTATAGCTCTGCGTTGATAGTACTGCAACACTTGACAATTGACAGATGTATTTTAAGTGATTGAGCCATATTTGGCAATAAATTACATTTCCCACAGTAACCATGTTTACAATATTTCATTCAGAATCATAGCCAATGAACGTTGCCACTGTATAGGTGTGCTGTAACCCCTAAACGCAGAAGTATAAAGCCAGCATGAATGTGTACAGCCACATCATCCTTCCTACTGTGCCATTTCACTGACTGACTGCCACTTTTTGTGGCACCTTTGCAGAGGGAAAACATATTCCTCTCTCTTGCTCTTGCCTACTTGCATTTTAAGACATCTTGCTCACTTTACAAAATTTCAGACCAGTCAGACAAAATGCCCCCTGAGGAAATAAGGTCAATTGTGATGACAGCCTGAGAAACTGAGGTACCCAGGTTTGACATTATTTACTGTATACGATATTTCCGAATGAGTCTCCCTGTTTGACATAGGGGAAAGAGGCAAGGGATAATTAATCAATCTAATCACTTTTCTGTGTGGGATGATCCAACACAAACATACCACACACAGCTGGAACACCCCAAAATAGCAACAGACTGGTATCTATATTACTTTATTACTTTTTCACTGTGGAGATAGGTCAGCAAGCCCCTAAGTGACACACAGGCCTTGGATACAAACACAGAAACACCTATACTCTCATTGCCTCTGTCAGTGATGGATTATGCTGAGAAAGAACAATGAATTGGAAGATACAATAGAACAACGTTCATCTTGTCACAAGAGATGAGGGTTGTAGAAATAAATAGGTAAAACAAGGACACATATAGTGGGATACTTTGTTTTGTTTTGCTGTCTTCGGCATCCTCAACATATTTGTTCCCAAATAACTAAAATGTCACATCATATTGAAACACTTGTTTATCTCCTTCAAGGTAGTTGTTCCCACTGAAAATGCGGTCCCATTGTTCCTCCTCCTTTCTCCCCGTTTTCATATCGCTTGCTCACTCTCCACAAGAAACTCTCGCCCTCGTAGTCCAGCAGCTATTTGCATGCTTCAAAATTCTTCAAATGGTAACGACTTTGCCCAGTAAAAGCTGACTATTTTAAAACACTTTTTTAAATTGTAACCAAGTAGTTTAAGATAAGATAAGAAGCCGTTATTGTCACTATGTTACAATGAAATTTAACTTGCATATCAGGTTGGGCCAGGCTCAGGTCAGGCAGTACTCAATCAGGTCTTAAAGATGTGGCTACTGACACCAAAGACCTGAGAGGTCTGGGTGGTTCATAATGTAGCAGCAGATCAGAAAATTAAAGAAATTGTGATCTCAATGAGACATCCTAAATAGATAAAGTGTATAGCTAGCCTAACTAACTAACTAACACAGATTGGCATTTAATTGCAGGCAGGTATTTAATTGTATTTTATGATATTTCCAACTAATGCAACATGTTTCACAGACAGGATTACAATACAAAACATATTAATAAAAAATAATCAAATCAGACAGTGTCGAAAGTTATGCAAGAAACTATAGATTATTTCAATATTTTTCTGTCCATACTGTAGAACACAAAGGTGATTTTAGGCGGTAAATTGACCTCAGGAGATGACCCATGGACATCATATGAACATATTTATCATCGTTCTCTTGGTTGCCAAGAAGCATTGTTCATTCCCTGCACATATGGGGAGAAGTCAGGGGGGAGCAGGGTTCTTTGACCTCTCCCCTGGCACACTGCTAGCGCCTGTCATGTGAAGAAAAAATGAATCACACATCCATGACTTGCCTTGTTACCTACACTTGTGCGAACATGCCCCATGCTCATGGGCATACAGCTGCACACATGCACGAAGTAGCACGCAGGTATTTTCTGTGCATCTTGAAATCACAAACACATTAAATATATGAACAGGCATGAGCTGAGATGCATATGCAGTCAGATTGAGGCCTGTTGGACTGCTCCAGGCGAGGAGTCGGTCCTGCTCTGCTAATGAAACGTTCCTGCCTTTAGACCTCTCAGCTGGTGTATCCTTGAACTCCGCATACATCCCATCTGTACTCCCAGCTCTTCTCTGTGCTCCGCTCTGCAGCCCAGCCCTCAACTGCTGCCAGAGAATTCATTAACTGCATGTCTCATAGGTATTTATAGAAATGCAAGGCAATTCCCTCTCACCTGCTTCCAACAGACAAACGCCTACAGAAAGTTATGGTGCATAGACACTTAAAAACACTACACTGGATTTGAGATACACTTAGTGAACAACTCAAGGAAAGTGGTATAACTTGACATTTACCTCTTGCCTCCTTTACTTCTTCACTTAGGAACAACTGCTGTAAATCCATCTGCCTCAAAACACTAAACAAATTCCACATTCACAAATTCTCTGTCTGTCTTTGCAAATAAAGTTAAATTGCCACATTTTTCAGCTACAGTATCATTATCCTCCACACTTCATCCTTCATTCAGCATGTACAAATAACATCAAAGATTCCTATTTCCACCTCAGCCTAACACAGTAGAGACAAAGCATTGGTTCATGTGGCAAAAAGCTATTGAAAGTAATTTAAGGGAAATTAGAGCAGCTTCAGTTTACGTTTCATTATATATAGACTTTTCTGCAAACAGCTTGCTTTTTTTTCCTGTAAACTGTAGTAGCGCTTGGGTTGTACAGAGCTGTGACAGAGTGCGTAGAAATTATCATTAGTGGTGATCATGAGAGGGAGGTGATTGGTATTTGTGGGTACACTCTAATTGGTGTGATAATATGCAGACTTTGTTTTTTGCCGAGCGTCCTGCAATTATCTGACAAGATCACAGACGAGAGAGAGACGAAGAGCTATTGTGTAGGGCTGAGGGTGAAGATAGAGTTACTAGGTTCAAACCCAGAGGCAGGATGTCGGGTGTCGGCAAATCAAAAGATGAGTATCTCTTGCTCCAGGTTCAAAAACTGATTCTCCCAGCAGAAACTGTGATGAGAATGAGCCATGATGAAGACAAGAGCAGTGTTTCACGTACTCCTCATGTAGCCTTTGGATATACCTCACACAATGTGTGGATCTGTTCTCACTATCCACTTTACAATATCTGCTGTATCCTACAAAGCACAAAGAGAGAGCCAAACATAACATGCATGTGTATTTGCTTGTTTAAACTGCATTAACTGTAAAGTGCTCAGTCAGCAGGAAATGACTTACTGTAAATCATCTGATCAAGTCATCATCTGCCTGCCTGTCTGCACGACTGCGCATGTGCTATGGGAGTAAAGTAAACTGGACGCTTTCATGTACGTGTGTGATGTATTCCCTGTCTTTGGTCCTATTCTCGTTAAGCTCAGTTTTCTCTTTTTTACTTTTTTATGTTGTTCAGCCAGATACAACAAACAAGAGAACAAGAAAGTTGAAGGGGGTGGTGATGTAAAACAGCAGTCAGCAGTGGCAAAATAAGGCATTTTTTGGTGCTAAGAACATCACACCCTAAAACATTTGGTAGGAGATAAACGAAAACTTTCAAATGTACCACAATTGACACAATTCTGTTTGTCAGTGGGATACTTTAATGATCCCCTGACATTTCCTCTTTGACAGGGTTTTCAAAGTCAGTATGATTCATCCTCTGGGGGCCGTGAATGTCTGTACAAAATCTTGGCAATCCATCTAATAGTTGTGATATTGCAGTGGTAGACCGACCAACAGACCAACATTGCCATCCCTAGAGTCATGCTAATAGTGGGGCCAAAAATGGCCAGAGAGTTGCTGCTTTTCTTTGTTTAATATCTTTGTAATTTCACTATCTTTGGGTTTGCACTGTTGATTGGATTAGACACGACATTTGAAGACTTCACTTAAGTTCTGGGGATATGTGATGGTCTTTTTTCACTATTTACTGACATTTTATAGACTAAATGTTTAACCAATTAAATGAAAAAATAATAGGCAAGGCAATTTAATTTGTATAGCACATTTTCAGCAGCAATGCAATTCAAAATGCTTTACATAAAACAATAAAACAGTTAAAAGTTAATACAAAGTAAAAACAAATTAAAAGCAGAGTAATACAGAAACAAAACAAATACGAGTTAAATTTCACTTATGCAGTACATCTCAGCGGCAGCACAATCCAAAGTGCTTAGGCAGTAGTCCATTATAATAATGTATTATTGCTATTAGGATATCAATGAAAAATAAAAGTACAGTTCAAGGAGAAACACAGTCCAATATTTTGTTTTAGTTAAATTTGTACCACTGTCTGATGTAGAGTCACAAACATAGTGCACAATCTGCAATTTAGTACATTAACAAAGGAGGGGAGACACTAACTCATCGCTGGGAAGTCCCTTTAAATATCTCGGTGAAAATCCTGCTCACATCTGCCACGGTGAAGTGCATATTTGTTTATCAACAGCTCTCATCCGTGATAGCTCATATCCCCCAAGAGGACCGAACACATGCTCTCTCCACTCCGGCTCTGAGACGCCTGGTTTCTGGAGCAAATTAATTCCCAGTTGGAGAATGACTGTTATGAATGGGTTGGACGAGAGAGATGGATGGGCTACCCATTCTTCTGCACAGCCCTCTGCTCCCAGTAACAAAGATGCTGGGGCTGTCCTACTTTTGTGGGAGGAAAAATGTGGCTTTGTACAGTAGCTCAGGGGACTCTCCATGTGGGGCTGCCGTGTTAACTGACTTGGAGCACAAAGACACCCAGAGGAAGTGTGTGTGTGTGTGTGTGTGTGTGTGTGTGTGTGTGTGTGTGTGTGTGTGTGTGTGTGTGTGTGTGTGTGTGTGTGTGTGTGTGTGTGTGTGTGTGTGTGTGTGTGTGTGTGTGTGTGTCAGGCCAAGTCGGTCCCATGACTTTCAGTTTTAGACTTCTAATGCTGTGTAAGGATTGTGAGCTGGTTCTCTGCCGTAAACGACACTTATCCTCTGTCACCTTTTTTGTCAAAACTTGAAGGTGTGTGTTTATTTGAGCATTAAATAAGCAGCACAAGTCTGACATACAGTCTGACGACATTATTTGTCTTTCAAGCAACTATGTGAGTGAGCTGCACATCTGTAAGACAATTTTAGCTCCTTTTTAAACAGTCATGAATGTTGCGCCGTTATTCTGTCTCGCCGTTCTGTAGAAAAGATACGGACACGGAATAGGGGGAAAGGAATAGTTCTGCCTTTAAGTCGGTAGCGGAGGTAGTCACAGAATCGAATCAACGTCTGTGTAAACGGGACAGTTGGCATGGCGGGACTACACGCACACACTCACACTAGACCACCAGCGCTGTCGTGTCACTCGTCACGCCTCTTTAGCTCCCCGAATGCCAGCATGCTATCTAAAATCACACTGGGGAAGCATTATGCCCACATTGTTTGGTTCAGTGTAAAAAAACAAAGCCGCCGTAATAGCGATTATTGTTTAGGGCAGTATTGCGGAATCTCTGTGTTAAAGGGGCTTTTGGTTATTAAGCTTCAATAATATTCATATAGGTTTAAATCACTTCCTTCCACAACAAACGCATCAAACCACGAACCAATGTAATTTAATTGGATCATTAAGTAGGTGTGTGTGTGTGTGTGTGTGTGTGTGTGTATATATATATATGTATTAATTTTTTCATTTTTAATGATTTTATAGGATGGGTGTTAGGAGAGCGCAGATGGCAGTGAATGGCAAAATGACCAAATTCCCATGCTATGTAAGCAAGAACAACAAACACTCAATCAGCTTATAGGACAACTGCTGCTGATGTATGCTGGAATCCCTCTTAGTCCCCCTCTAGTCTGCTTTATGAGCTCCGCAAGCTGCTCAGGGCCTCTATAGAGCCTTAACTATACCAGGGAGGGATTCCCATTATGCCCCCCACTGTCACCAGTGACTGAGGACTGCCAGCCACCTTTGTGAGCACAACTGCACAATGGAAATCCTTTAGGTTGTTTATCTAGTTTATTCAGCAAACATCACTGTCTTTTAACATGTGTTTCTTTATTTGTGAGCAGAAAGAGACATACAGTATATAAAGCACCTTCAAATAAAATCACGTGTGAACACAGTAATTTACTAAAATGTCTGTAAAAAGACGGAGGGAGTAACTCCAATGCTGGTTTCAGACAAAATTTCATAAGACTGAACCGTTTGCAAAATGTAGATCAGCACATAACCTTCCAGTGCAGCCAATAAGCTTGCTACAGATCTGAATGTAAATGATCACAAACAGACTTTTCTTACCTGGTATTCTCTGTCATTTTGCCATGCTTGAGAATCTTTACTCAAGTCCTGGTAGGGTCGAAGAGTACAGTTAATTTACATAACTTCATTCAGAGATGCACAAATTAACTTTTCCACCACTCTTCTTTTCAGTAAAATTGCCGCCGTCATAACTGCCGCCTTTCGTCAATAACAGAATCGTATTGGATCGTCATCGGGTCAAAGGTGAATTTCAGATGCAAACCCTGCCCATAAATCTCCTTTGCCAATATTGGCCTTACAGATAATGTGCATTGAGCATTTACATTAATAATATCCCTATTATATTCCTCTACCGCAACATGATTATGTATGTTAGGATGTTTAAGTGTTAAAGCAACTAGCTTCTTCAAAGTAAGATTTTGTTCCTGTTTGACTAAAAAGTCTCATAACGTGAATCTTCAATTAAACACTATCTGACATTTTGTTGGGAATTAAAAAAAAAGTATCTCCACTATTCTCTCGATTCCACAGACATACCTTTCAGAGCAACTTTACTGTTAAACAATGGCCTGTTCCTTCTAATTATCCTTTGGTGTGGAAATATATTTCTTTCTCTAGTTAACATTTTAGTGGTGCTCATTTCTCATAATTTCCCTGGATCTACTGTATGCTCCAAACTACAGCGACTGATCAGCTTTGGACTTCTTACATCTTGTAGACATTTAGTTTCCTTCCCTGCACATCTCCAACAAGGGGAGCAGTACTGTCTGTGGAGCTTTCGTTCCAGCCGGATACCACCTGATTTCACTCATTATCCTGCTCCTGAAATAGTCGGGCCTATTAAATCACTCTTAATCATGACCATGGTTCATTAAATCAAGGAGACTTTGAAACGGTCTCTGTGGGAAAAGACCCCTATGTCATGCCTGTAGCTGACCACCACGGCTGTGCAGTGAACAGTGAAGCTTTAGTAGACTTAAATCAGAGGTCACGAATGATCGCCTGATCAACTGTGCAACTATGATTAATGAATGCTTGTATTGTAGTGTAGGGTGCATGCTTGCATAGACTCCTGCTGGTGTTGTGACGCACTGTCGACTTGTCTGTCAACTGGTTAATTGATGTGTGCTGTTGGTTGATAATTCTGCATCTCTTCAAGATGTTTTCCTCCATTTAAGCACAAACAATTTTTTTCTTTTAGCATTAATTGGAATATTTTAAATCAGTAAGACATTATTACGTTATCTTGCAGTCCATAAAACACATCTGATTATGCTAATGAATTGCATTTTAATGTGTCAGTATCAAGACTTTCTAGGAAGTCAGGTTAGGAAGAATCCAACAGGGCTTTGGTGTACAATGAGGAGAAAGCAAAATCACAAAGGGATGCACTCGGTTGCCAAAAATATACATACCACCAAAACAGAACAGAAAACAGGATTATGGACTCTTTTCTCAACAATTTAATATTGTATCAGTGGCCTATTTACTCTTGCAGAGTTCTTGAGGGCAACCTCTTAACAAATAGTCTTTCATCCAACAAACCAAACTGTTTCAACAAATCAGGAGCTTAATGAAAATATGGCGTGTACTGTCTGAGATCTTATGAGGCTTGATCTACTTCTGATCAACCATAGCATCCATCCAAGTTCTTCCCCGGGGAACTTGGTATACGGTAATCAAATTATGTAATCATGTTATGCTTAACAGAGCAAATATCCAAAGGCCTTGGAGCATCACTTCCATTAATCCAGGATGTCTTTTATGCACACAGTAAAAGCGCTCCCATAATTAGATTCACTGTAAACATGAATACCGAAGCAGGGAAACCACTACAACAATTACTCTGCAATCTATAATGTCAAAAATGGGAAAGTGCCATCTGAGGGAGTATGGATGGAGACAATCTCATGGTCTTTCTTACATGTAGTACATCAAAGCATAACATATACAGTCCGTTAACTCTCTTGTAGCTTTTTGTTTGATAAAGATGCCATGCTGAATCAGCTCGCCTCGCAGCATCTTCAGTTGCACCTTCACAGGAAGAGCAATGAGACTGACATCCACACCTCTGAATTGCTTTTCTTTAACTGCATCAATCAGTGTCATTTCCAACCCTTGATACAGTAAGGTGATCCTCTGCTCTCTAAAAGTGGACGCACTTTGTTTTACGCACAACACAAATCGGTAACTACTATAAGATGCTGATAAAACCTTAGTCCACACAAGCTTATGATTCTTCTGAAGACACAAGTCCAGCATTATATTTCTGCCAAGCAGCACTGGTAATGCCAAGCTGTGATATTTCCCATGCAGAAGCCCGATCTAGCACAAGGGCAAGATTTGGCATTGTTCGTTAAAAACTAATGCCAAGATTTTTGATCCACCCATCATTGTACCATTGTGTGTGAATCTGCAGCAATTATGCAAAAAAAGTGTTTATAGAAATACTTTACGCTCCATGGATTATACCGCCACATTAACCCACACATAGACGCACCTGGTCAGTGAGAAACGAGAAGGTTAAAAAATGAAAGATACCATGACAAAAAGAGAGAGGACATCCTTATCTTGTTCCCACAGCCAACAGCTTCCTGAGCTACAACACTGTAAGCTGGCAAATCTTGCTGACTGACAATCGTGTAATAAAAAAGGACTTACAAGTGTATCTACTTTGAGGAAGGAAATCTGATAGCTCTGGTTATGATCGACTGACTGAAGCTGCATCGCTGTTGCATCAAAAAGTGTGTACAGTATGAGCTTCATTTAAAATTCCAAGCTATGGAGACTCACAACTCAAAATGATTTATGCCCGGAGCCTGCATTCAGAGGTCACATGCACTACGGAGCCTGGGAGATGACATGGGAAAAAAAAAAGGAGGAAAAAAAAATGTACTGGGGAAAAACACTGACTATACTTTTGCGAGATCTCAAGTTTCATTTGCGAATCCAACAAACAATAAGGCTAACCTTAGTAGCAAGCTAGCTACTAAAGTTAGCCTGCAGTAATTGACATCAACAGTCAACGACAACGTTCATAATAACACTTCACTTATTACAATAAACGATGGATGTATTCAGACAACCAAGGAGATGTAATCATTATGTCGTGCTACTAGCTTGTGGCGCTAGGTTAGGTGGCACTTGCTAGCTACTAAGCCACACACACACACACACACACACACACACACACACACACACACACACACACACACACACACACACACACACACACACACACACACACACACACACACACACACACAGCTACACAGCTACTAAGGTTAGCCTTATTGTTTGTTGGATTTGCGAAATCTCGCAAATGAAACTCGAGATCTCGTAAAAGTGTTTGTCCCCAGTACATGTTTTTTTTTTTTCCTTCTTCCTCCATGTCACCTCTGGGGCTCCGTACATCCACACAGTGAAATATAAAAAAATGTTTATATTATTAAATATTCATGTAATGTTTTCAAAATATTTATAATGTGACTTAAATAAAATGCATGCAAGACATGAAAAAGCGCACTTAAAAATCAGTTCCTCTACAAAAAGTCCCCTTGTCATCTAAATCTATAACTTTTGCACAAACATCACGATGAAATTTACTAAATCATGAAATACAAAAATAATGTGTTTTTGAGCATTTATTTTAAAATAAGCGTTCCATGTTGATCAGAAAGTTTTAAATTCAGTATATTTGTCCATAGCTGTTATGACATAACAAACCCCACCCATTCCTCACACAAACAATACGCTATTTCTACTCTCTATCTGATAAAGTTCTGGCTTTATTACTCACAAATTTCAGGTAGCTCTGATTTCATATGCACATGCAGACTTGACTATAAGAAGAAAGTGTTGCCAGCATCAAGATAAATGCACATGTTATGCAAGCGAGTGTCGTGGCAAAAGATCCATTACCGACAGAGCATCTGCTTTGCATTTGCTGCTGAAACAGCCCCATATAGAATTCGAGAAGGAGCCATATCTTGTTTCAGTTATGATCTAAACAAGGCACAGTGTAATGACTTTGATGCAAGTGATGAAGAACATATAAAGTGTGAGATAATTGAAACATTATGGGATGGAACATGGAAAACTGTGATTAAAATATAAAACATGGATTTATTCTTAGATGATGTCTTTTACCATGACTCCGTATCCCAGGCTTTTCATTGACCCTTAAAAAACACAACTGTGGTAATCCAGAGAAGAGCTGCTGACCACCTTTCCATGCATTTTCAATGAATACTGCTGCCTGAGTAATATATCATGAAATATTAACTGTTGGTCTTTAATGCTCCGGAGTACTGACTCAGGAGTGATTTTTTCATTAGGCTGCACTATCAACCATCTGGGAGCTGAAGTTTCTCTGTCAACCAACAATTCACACATCTACCATTAAAAAGAGGCTATAATTAACCACTGAGGAAGGATTATTGTTTTCCGCTATGAGCTTATTGTGTCCAAATGACAATGTGTGATCATTGTACATCAAACGTGCAGTGTTGGGAAAACTCTGGAGAGCAGTTAAATTATGTAGGCATGATCAAGGTATTTTTTTTTTTTTTTTATGTTTCCAGCTTTCCTGTCATGTTTTGAACATTTTGTGCTTTCTTGTCCCCAATTTTTTTGGTGTCTGAGTTGAATTTGAGTCTATTAGTAGCCACTGCAGTTTGCTATATGGAAATTGACGTCAGATTGCATGACGTCACGTCAGCATAAGCATGCACATAAAAACAACAACAACTAATGAGTCCTTGTCCCCAGTGTCAAGGCTGCCCTGCTTAAACCGGTATAGGCTACCTCCTGTTAACATTTGTCAATTACCGGCAGGTGTATTAGTCTCTCTCTCTCTCTCTCTCTCTCTCTATCTCTCCCCCCCCCCCCTCTCTCTGTCTCTCTCTGTTTTCTACTATAAGAAATCATGTAGGCTGTATCTGAGTAAGTACGTGCATTTGTAGTTTTTTGGCCATTTGTCCGCTGTGTTTTCCGAGCAAACGTCCCTCAAACATACATGTCTCTGTGGTCAGCGTAGAGTTAGTTGATCTGCAGAAATCTCTACTTGCCTCGGACTAACCGTGATTACCTCATATCCCTTGTGTAAAAATGCCCTTGGTATGAACTAGGCTGCATGTAGAAGTGCGCCCTGTTCACATCACTTCATTCGTTCCATCACAAATGAAACGGTTCGTTCTCATGGGAGAGGAACAAGCAAAAGAGGCTGGCTTCTTACCTGTAAATGCCCCTGGTACATATTGAGCACACAGTCAGTCGCGGATCTCTCCGTCAGCGGATCTTTACACTTCTTCCAGACTTGTGAAGCAGAGAGTCA
This sequence comes from Gymnocephalus cernua, assembly GCA_023631565.1. Classification (NCBI taxonomy): domain Eukaryota; kingdom Metazoa; phylum Chordata; class Actinopteri; order Perciformes; family Percidae; genus Gymnocephalus; species Gymnocephalus cernua. The sequence continues at coordinate 22,841,505 of CM042432.1, read as the reverse complement.
GACTGGAAGTGTTGACATTAAAAGCTGTATCGGAGTTTTCGGACGGGAGGTCCGGAGGAGCGCACAGAGCGGAGCTGTCCTCTCCTCAGGTGCTGAAGCGGACTCTTTGCGCTCATCCAGGATTTCTGTGCGCGGGGACACCGAGGCGCGCCGGGCGCAAGAGGAGTGCGTCGTCGGACCTCACTTTTACCTTTCCTCCCAGTGTGCTGACGCTGGATTATGACAAGTACAAGCCTTTGCGGTCCTTGTAGGAAATAAATCACAGCGATTTAAGTCTTCAATCCTGAACGCATTGCCGTTTTCCACGTATCTCTCCTTCCCTCTTCCTCCCTCTCTCCTCTCCTCCTCTCTCCTCTGTGGTCTAAATGTTTTGACGCTCCTCGGGTTTCATTCTCTTCTTATAGTGCGCTTCTCTTTCCTGTTTGCTAACTCCCTCTGACCCAGCCCTCTGGTGCCTCCTCCAGTGCTGACGTGCTCCACAATGAGACACTCAAGAACAGAAAACACGTGTCCAAAAATGTCCACACCATTTATACCAGATTTATTTTGAAAGTATCCATCTGTAGTTATGCAGAATATTTTTTTTTCTTCCTTTGTGTCCTGTAAAACAACACATAGCAAGTTTATTTAAAGTACTTCGGATCAATTTTATTACATATGTTTGTTAATTTCTGTTGATTTTCAATCGTTGAAACATGAATTAGTTCTGAATTAGTTCTCTCTGGCATATTATTATGCAACATACTGTATTGTGCAATGTCCTAATTAAATGCTAAAAGCTGAAACGTGTGGTATCTGCAGTGATGAGCAAATTAATTTTGCTCCCAGTTGTTCAATTAGTGGAATAAACAATTATATAACCCAGACTATTCAATCATATAGTTTCACAGTGTGTAGGAGAGCTAGAGCTCATTATCGGGTATTTATGTGTGAAATATTGTGGGTGTACGTAAGAAAATCATCAACATCAGCCCCATGTTGACAAACACACTTTTTTATCCTATAAACTATATGCACCAAAATATAAGAGCGTAATATTAAAACAAGACATTTTTCATCTTCTGTCTAGAGTCCTGTTTTTTTTACAGTTTTTGAAAAACCACGGCACACCTGTAACATTTAGTATCTACCTGCAATTATCCCAGCCTGAGATAAAACTTCCAGCCTGACCTGTAGGCTAATCAAATATGCTCCATGCTGGCTACTGGGCGGTGCAGGCAAAAACTGTAAGGGGCACAACAGGTAACTAACAGGTTTCCACCAAGCAGTTCAGTTAGAACAGTTATTTTCGTGTTTCCATTGGCAAAAGTTGTGGATGGTACAAATAGAACCACTGATTGGTCAGAGAGAATCGCCACTAGCGCGACACGGGACATCCTGCACTAACCCGTGATTTTTAAATAGCCGACCGTCAATAGTAGCCTCAATTTTTTTATTCACCTAACCCACATTCTCATTTGATGTTTATCCAAAAATATTGATTATTGGATTCTTTTATTGCAACTTGTTAAAATGTGCTGTTCTGCCTTAACATTATAATGTCTATCCAGGCCTGCATCTACAGTATATTATAAATAACCTACCATTCTTATCCTCACTGAATAACAAGGTGTGGTGATCCATTCACACTTTTTGCTGCAATTTAAAAAACAAAACAAAGGCACCTACTACTACAGCTACACAACTCCCTACTGAAGAAATAGGTAATTTGACACAAAATTGATTTAAAAATGAACGGGGGTTATAGTCTCTGGTTCACACTGCACTGTACAGTCTGATAGCAGCAGGTACAAATGAGCGCCTGAAGCGCTCAGTTTTGCACTTGAGTGGAATGATCCGGTGGCTGAATGAGCTGCCCATCTGCCACAGTTCATGGAGAGGGTGACACGGATTATTTTGATTTTGCCCATCATCCTCCTCTCCACCACTGACTCCAGACTGTCCAGTTCCAGCCCGACCACAGAGCTGGCCTTCCTTACCAGCTTGTTAAGTCTGCTGGCCTTACCAGCTTTGATGCCACCACCGCCATAATGAAGAACAGAGCACTGGCTACAACAGACTGATAGATGATCTGCAGGAAATGAAGGATCGGAGTCTCCTCAGGAAGAACAGTCTGCCCTGTACCTTCCTGAAGAGGGCTTCAGTGTTGTGAGACCAGTCCAGTTAGTGATTGATTTGGACATGTAAAGAGAAATAGGGAGGTCAAATTGGTTAGTATTTAGTGAATTATCTCTACAAGTTGAATTGACACAAAATTTGACATTCATGTTTCCCAATGCATGGATCCTATTTAATTGGCAATTTCCTTTAATCAGCAGCACTAACATCAGGTCAAAAATGTTTTTGTTATATATTCTTTAGTTTATAAAATAATACATATAAAATATCAAATACCTGCAAACAAAAATCCCCCGTGATTTGCGTTTAGTGCTAATTAGCCAACATTTAGCAAGCTAACATGCTAAGATGATGAACATGGTGAACATTACTTGTTAAACATCAGCATGCTACCATTGTCATTGTGAACATATTAATATTGGTGATGTTAGCATTTAGCGCAAAGCCTCACAGAGCCTTCTTGACTATACTATACTATATTGATGTAAAGAGAGGAAAGCTTCAATATTATCCTACATTCAGTGTGGATACAGTTAAAGTAGAGAATCATCTAATGTACAAGTATGTGGTTATCCCACTTGCCCTGTTCATTTTAAAGGTTAGGAGCTCATACAAGCATGCTATCTGTCTGAAAAAATTTAAATCACAGAACCTTCGGGTATGAGGTTTTCATCAAAGCAGGAATATTATGGGAATTGATTTTGAATAAAGACACTCCGGCTTTATTTCATTACTTTGATGAGAGAATCACACCTGAAGAGGCATGCATAGTGCCACTTCAGATGAGTGTTTATAATAATTATGATAAGTGATCATTAAAAGAATTGACACCCTCTTTTTGATCATCAGCAGTGATATTTCTAGTGCAAAAAACATATTGTGAGCAATACAGGCTCTATGTATTCACTCCGCCATAATTCAGTCATTACCTGTGAGCATTTAAAGCTGGATCACAGATGGTTATGCCCATTTTCGAGTTAGCCTCTCAGGAGAGGTCTTTAAATTCTAAAAATATAAAACCTCATACACATGTCAGAATACGTTTCATATGAATTAGTGCCCGAATATTAAGAATAAGGACAAAAATAGACGCAGTTGGCACATTTGGTGAGCCCATTATGAGCAGACATATACCAAATTCAACAGACAAATTTGATGATTAAAAATTTAAATTTTATCTCATGTTTCATCTATTGGCTGATAGGTACATCATGTGACGTCACAGTGGGTTTAATTCAAGTTAAGGAAGGACTTGGACTCTCTCCAAAAATGTGCTGCTGCTGAAGCTGAACATATGGGCAAAGCACACACAGTAAGGGATTGTCAAGTTTTGTTGCACCAAATTTCGGCTTCATGTTTGATGTAAAAAAGCCCCTGAGGCACAGCCAGGTGGCTACTGCACTGGTCACACAATATGGCATAGAACAGAGTACAAAGCACTTTGTGCTGTCAAAGTAGTGCCTCATATAAATTCAGTTACACATGTCTTACAGTGAAGCATAGTGCTCAGCCTGTAACTGTCATTTTCCCTCAAGCAACAAGTCACATACTTTGTCAGTCAATGCAATTCTGTACCTCAATTCACAAACAAATAGAAATTGCTGTCTTATGTTCTCTGCCATTTGTCAGTCTGGGTATTGTGTGTTTGTTCTTACAGTGCAGTACTGTAGTTATTCAGACTAATATAGGAACAATATGTCTTTCTGCTTGATCAAGGATAACAATGAACTGTGCACCGCAGAGCTGATTCTTGTACTTCTGTACAAGTGATCTGTTTGGTCACATTGCAGTTGTATGGACTTCTACTTCTTTTATATTTTATTTTTTTATTTATTTTTTTTTGTTGTTTTTTTACACCAAACCCAACACCTGAAACCTACATGCTCCATCAGGTCCTCTCAGACAAAATGTGATTTATTTTTGACTTAGCACACAGTGTAACTACCACGCTAACACCTTATCTGCTGTTTGGAGAACAAGTCATTAACAGTGAGCCAACAAAACCCCGAGCTGAAGAGGAGAGTGACAAAAAGTTAATAGAGCAAACAAATTATGTCAAATGATCTAGAGTAGCAGACATTTTGTACCAGTTTACACCCCGACAAACACGTTTCCCTTTGAGCGTCTGCTGCGCCTTGGGTGAAGGAATACACCAGCTTTTGTGATTATATTACTTTCAATATTAAATATATTAATGTTAAAAGACTGGCCACGATTGTACATATTTTACTTTAGCCCCAGTGCTTCTAGTGTATTAACAGCCTATATCTGGGTTTTTTATTTTGTATTTTATTTGTGGAAAAAACGCTGCTTAGTCCTGTGACTAGTGCGGTGTAATTATAATACTCAAGAGGCACAAACTGGGGCCAGATATCATCATGTATATCTAGTGAACAGTACAAGTTGGCTAATCATAACCTTAAACATGTACTCAACACAAAGAAGCTGCAACCAGTCATCTAGACACCAGGCAGTACGTGGATCTAAGAGCTCACATAGCCAACGGTTGAAATGTTCTTTCAGTGTTTTAATGGCAGTCAGGACCCGCGATATACTGTTTCTTTTATCAGTGTCTGCAGTGAACTGACTCCACGTGGAGTTTGATTAAACAAAGGTGTTGGTTAACCATGATGCATTGGAGGATTAAACAGCATGCGTTGGCCTTGCTCTCTCCTTGGGTAAATTATAGCCTGATTCACGTCTCTAGCCTGGTATCACAAGGCTAATGTTGCAGAGACACTGGATGGTGTAGGCAGAAATGTGTCCCACTGAAGCAGGAATGTCTAATTACAGAGAAACTAATTTGGAGAAAAGAAACATTTTGCAGATGTTATTTCTTTGGGGGGTAAATGCTATCTTTGCCAAAGTGTTATGGTTTGTACTGTAAGAGAATGTTTCAGTCCTGTTTCAGGTGTGATTAAAGAGGTTGTTTTTGTAGACATTTTGAAGTTGAAAGCAACTATTAATCCCGTCATATGTGCTTCTGTGTATTTTCTGATGCTGAATACATTTAGCGTGTGAATATTATTAGCCTCCCAACATTCACAACATTTGCCATCATGTTACATCAGCCTTGCCCTGCCAGCTCTGGTTTCTTACAAACATTAACCCCATAATACTGGCCAGATAATGCTCTCATCTCCAACCCACTCACCCTGCAGCCCTCTCTAATGTTGGGCTATCACAACGTCTGCATCTTTAATGCCCAGATGACATGTCCACAAAGGAAGTAGCCTCTTTAAATATGTAGCCTATCCAGTTGTTTTGCCGGCTTCATTACCACAGTTATCTGGGCATGGCATGTGATTCATAATTTATGTTTCTCAAATTTTCCCTCAGGAGAATAGAGGCTTACACAGAAATCCCATTCATCAAACTGCTTTAGATTAACCAAACTAGGAATATTCATAATGCAGAAGTAGTTATATTTATCAGAAAATGCAGGATTGTTCTTGATGAATACAAAAGTAGATGAAGGGGTCTGCATTGCTTTGATATCACTACCCGCTGATTGTTAGAGTGTTTAGAATGCAAATAGCCTGCTTTTGCTGCATTTAGTTGTTTGGTGGCCGACAAAAGCAGGTTGCATTCACAAGCCCGCTGAGGTGCGAGCGCTATCAAACAATGTTGACCCCCTCAGTGCCTCTCCTTTTATCTGGGCGCTTTCCTATTTGTGGCAAGGTCAGTCTCGCAGCTATAGAGATTATTTGTATTTTATTAAGGATCCTCTTGAGCTTGTGCCATAGGGGAGATCTATTCCTCACAGCATGGCAGAAAACACAATCAGAGACCATGTAGCACTAACAATTTTGACAACAGGGCAATATAAATAGTGCAAAGTGCTTTGTACTATGACTGAAACACACTTGTTTTAATGCTTCTTTTTGTGCTTGTTGATAAGCACTATATAGGGTCATGTTCTTGCTGTGGGTTACCTGCAGGCGCTCTGGTTTATTTCCGGAATCTAGACATCTGACCCACAGCCCCTTGTGACCTCGAACAGGATGAGCTGTTTAGAATGAGGAAACCATGGAGTGTGTAAAGGATGAAGTAGTGCCTTTGCTAGAAGAGGGTGATGAATTGGTTTCACTCCAATACCAAATAATTCAAGGATAGAATCACCAACTCTGATGATTCATGTTTCATGTTTAAAAGCAACTAATTTACTACCATGTGATAAAGGGAGAGCAATATGTTGTGATGTACAAGGTGAATGCATCATTAGAGCTACTTCTGAACACATTTTCATTATCACCAGATGATCTGACGTTTACTATGTCTTTATTATTATTATTATTATTATTATTATTATTATTATTATTATTATTATTATTATTATTCTCTTCATAATGTACATGTTAAAACACTGGACTGTTTTAATAGTAAATAACAAATTTGTTTATTGTGTGAATGTTCTGTAATAAAGGGAAGATTATGCACTTGCACACAACAGAAGCAAATGAGCAAGAAGTGTATGCACTCAGTTCGTTTTTATGTATCGATGGCTGTACTATCAATACTCAAAACAAGACTACTGACACTTGATAAACACCTTGGCTGTTTGTTTTGTAAAGTGTTAAATAAAATAAAAAAGAACTGCTGATGCTAGTAAAGTAAGGCCGGCGACAGACTGGATGCGTGGCGTGAGCGGGGAGCTTCTGTTGCGTGTCAGCTGCGTGGCAGCTGCATGGATTTTTCTCTCTTTTCACACCAGAAACGTTTCTGACGCGGCGCTGCTGCTGCTAGCCTTGTCTGTACACATGTATGTTTCCCATTAATTTACTGCACTCAAGCAGTAGTATACTTCATGTTAAACATAAATATGTACTGATTTGATTACAGCAAAGACAACGTTGGCAGTATTGATGGCGAAATAGGCTACAGTATTGACAAAAATCGATTATTTTTTATTTTACATTTATATCTGCATTTATGTCAAAACCTAGAGACTTTCAAAAATCAAAATGAAATTTATTAATATGTATTTGTGTCAAAATGACATATAAACATCTTTTCCTATTCTATTTTGCCTGGAAACGCTTCCAACACACTTGCATGTCGCGTGAAAAATAGGCGTCGGTTCTATTTCTAGCAGGCACGCGTTTACGGCGCGGCTTGAGACGTGCGTGTCACGCAGGCAGTTTGCAAGCTCTAACCTGTTAACATGGGAGCCGAAATAAAAACGGACACGCCACGCAGCTGACACGCTCACGCGACGCATCCAGTCTGTGGCCGGCCTAAGTCATTTGAATTTATAACCTGTTAGTTGTTGAAGTAGAAAGATCGTGTGTCGTGGCCTAAACATTGCAGGATTTGGCAGGTGACTCGTGTTTCCATCCTGAACATAAGCCCCTACTTGACTCTTTCATCAAGACAGAAGTGCACTGATGCAGTAGATGCACTTGACCCTGATTAAAACCGTGACTTTACATTGTTTTTTTTTACTGTTCAAAAATACATTATGTTCTGTGTGTGCAGCCTTTTGAATGATTATGAAGAGTTGAAGGATGACCCACTCGATAAATCTATCAATAGCCGAATGAAACATTCAATTGTTATTTAAATCTGTATCTTGTGCATTCACCTTTTTGACTCTTCCAACAACATTACACCATAAATCCTGCACCACCGAGAAAAGAAGCACATTTGTACGTTGATCAAATTGTCACGGCAGTTTGGCGCTACACTGGCACGCAGGTTGGCTCACACATGAACAAGCTCCTCGTCCACAACAATGAGCAGTTAGTCATCCCTGTATCTGATCTGTCTGTCACTCTCCGCCTCCTGTCTCATCTGCTGGCACATTGTGATGAATAGAAACCTGACACCTTCAGAACAAAGGCATGGAGCTATGATGAGATGAGATATGAGACAGACGGGGGGAAACAGTGTGTAGCCCGAGGGTGGGTAATTGTCGCAGCAGGTTGATAACTGCCTAAGTTTCACACAGATGCTAATTTAGGTATCCTGTTATCTTACTGCAGCGTTTAATGGCAGGGAAAACCCTGTGTGTGTATGTGGAGTTCCTTAAGTGAGTACGCTGTGAGCCGTCATTGTGTAAAGTTCACAAATACAATATCACATACACACTAATTCAAGACTGAGTGACAGAGGAACATCATGAGGTACAGGAAGTGAGGGCAGAAGACCCATAACTTTTCAAATCCCTGTTAGAAATATAGAGCTATTACATGATAAATGACTGAGGGTAAACTAAATAACATGTTTTGTTTTATAATTGGTATTCCACTATATTATAGCAATCATCATGTGTTATTTCTGCTGTAAGACAACTTTTTTTTTACGAATTTGAAAGTGTAGGAAAGATGTCTCTTTTTGAGATAATATATTAATATTCACTAGTAACTCATTGGTTATTGTTCAGAGAGGTGTGCTCAGGAAAGTCTTGTTTAATCTGTCTGGAGCCTGCAAGATTATGGTTAAATGAAAACTTTACTGATCTGAAATAATGTTATGTTTAAAGGTTATGATACAGTGTATTGCTTGTGTAGAGGCAACCCACCACACCTCATTATTTCCAATTATCTCCACCCTATTAGTCCATATGTACTGATTCACATGCGAGGTGTCTTGCAAACCAACGTTTTGCTTTGGGAATTATACATTAACATTTGCTGCATTCAATCTAGAGGCCTGTTTGAGTTGTAATGTGGTGGTGAAGACAGGAAGGGCTAGATTATAGGAGAGAAAGAAATTGAAATTGACAGGAATTTGTGACCAGGACAACATTACATAAGCCAGCATTTTGTGTTTTGAGCTGGATTTAAATCTGAACAAAAAAACAAGTAACATTTGTGCCAAATGTGACACAGATATTTTCATATCCAACCTGCATGACAAATAATAATAATTACATTTGACTCACAAAGGACTTGACATCAGTGTTTTGTCTTTTCCTCTTGTGTAAATCCCCTCAAAGTTGGCTACATGCCCGGTGTGTGTTTTGACCGAGTGCAGTGTATTCAGGCTTTCGGGCTGACAGAGAGATGGTGTGATCAACTCTCAGTGCCGCCTGTCAGTGGTGACAGCCAATAACACCTCTGTGACCTCCCAACACACAACAGAACAATGGGATAATAAGCTGGATAGACTTTTCGTAACACACATACACAGGTGTAATGTTGCTGTGTGAAAGCCTCATAATGTGTCATGTTGATGATGATTAAAGCTTACCAGAAAACGTTGGTTATGTGAAAACTACACGCTGGCTACAGTAAAAACAAAGCTGCTTTTCTTTGATCCTGAAAATATAAATACTTTAAGTAAAACACTAATTATGACAAAAGAAATCTTCCGGCCTATTTGGTTGTTTTGCAGCTTTTAATTTCACATGAGCTTGTTCAGCTTTGAACACCATGCCACCATCAATGAGAAGTCATCAGAGTGCTCAGAAAAATCTTTGTTTCTATGACAACTCATTCCGCTAATAAAGATCACTTGACATTGTTAAAAGCTTGAGGTGAGATTGTCAACTGCTGTTTCTAAGGACAAGAACGAACACTGAAGCTCAACTGTATTCATGCATTTGTTATTATTGCATTGTTACCTGTGTTTTGTTGCATTTTTAGCCATTTTGAATGACATCAGTTTCATTCTTCTCTGCAGCCAGGAGCTGGGAGATGTTACCTGAAGTTTCGATGCAAGTCCAGTAGAAAGGCCCTTCCAGAACAGGTATGTTGCAAAGATGATTAACATACAGTAAATATGTTGCTATAGTTATGATTTGCCTCTAGATCCAGTTATAGCATTTAGAGCCTTTTGTTGTGATCAGATCATTATGGTATCAAACACTTGAAAGGTGATGAGGTGAGGTCAAAAGGTGGTAGTTTCCTCCTTGTGAAAGAACAGCAGGTGTGGTCAGCTGTCAGGTACAATTTACTATTCAACAAAAAGTATCAACTTAAACATAGAAACTTTTAATTTTTCCAAAATAAATGGACTGCTTGTGTTTGTTAATTGTGCATTGAGCATGTTTACTATTACATTAGTCTTGCATTGCAAGAGTTAACATTCTGGTATGTGGGAAAAAATGCTCTGGCTTGTTTATATTTCTTTAAACCAATCATAATCGTCTTGGGCGGTGCTAAGCCAGGGATGCGGGCAGTCGCGCGGGAACCTGTTTTTGACCTGGGGTGCTGAATAACAAAATAATGGATGTCTGACAATTTCTCTCTCCAGATTTTGACAGCTAAATACGGCATTTTAGCGCAGTGTATGGGTGAGAGTGAGAAGTTTTAGAAAAGTCCTGGGCAGCCACAAATTCCACTGTTCCACAATTATGTGACAGCACACCCCACAGAAGCGCACTTGACATCATTAGCCTATTTCAGTATAGCTAAGGTAAATTACTTTTCTGATTGTCAAAACCACACCAGAGATGTTTGACTTGAAAATATTTACTACTAATCAGGCTGCAATGACCTGGGCAACAATTTCTGAATAGCGTAAATTGCGCCTTCTCCACAGCAAATGTATCTAACCCCGTCACAGCGGTTTCTATCTTAGCAACTCCAATAGTGAAATGATTTCACTAGCTATAAATTTATAATTTTCTTAAAACTTTAAAACACAAATAAAGTTTCTTTCAGCTTATTCATGCTTTTTTGAACGTGTAACTCACATAGAATATGTATAGCAACCGTAGGCCTACACACTTGATCGCTATCACGATAGCTGAAATCACGCTACGGTTCTTACAGAACAGAACTTAACAGAAAACATTTCAGCAGAAAACTAAATGGCCTATTACATGTCATAATGTTACACAAAACACATGCAATGAAAACAATCGTACTTACAGGCATTGCCTGTTCATTTGCACTTACGTCGGTTGTCCCATCGGTCGTAAGTCCAAAGAAAGAGCTTCCTCTTGCCTCTGATACAATTTGTCTCTGCACAGCGTGTGCCAGAATCTCCAAAATGTCATTCTGGATTGTGTCTGACATCCAGTTGTCTCTTCGCTGTATCCACTCACATACTTTGGGCTTGTCGTACAGTATGTTCGGTCCAACATCATTTGCCAGAGAACGCCATCCCGGTGGTTATGCCCCCGCAATGGAACTCCCTGCGAGTAAGGAGCTTAATAGATCTGAACAGCAGCTCCAGTAAAGTCCTTGCGACTTTCTGTTCTTTTCCTACATTTTCACATATCATTGCTGATATAGGTTTTTGGTTGAGAGATGCCAGCATTCTCACCGACTCCAGGTGCAGGTCAGAGCAATCATGTTGGGAAAATTTGCTTGTAGCTTTGCGCCAGTGAACCCTCCACTGGTAAAACAACTCTTTCCCTCGGCATGACGGAATCCCTTCTCTTTAGCTTTGCAGCACACAAAGCACAGCACATAGTCCTTAGCAGAAACATAATGTAACCATTGCCACTTTGAGTACCAGCCTGGCTGAAAAGACCATTGAAAAGTTTCTGTCCCGAACCTCCTTCCAGGATAACTGAAGTTGCTTGGCTGACAGACCTTTTCGAATCCTTCTGTAAAGTTAGGCCGGCTACACACTAGCTGCGTCGCGTGAGCGTGTCAGCTGCGTGGTGTGTCCATTTTTATTTCGGCTCCCATGTTAACAGGTTAGAGCTTACACACTGCCTGCGTGACACGCACGTCTCAGGCGTGGCTCGAGCCGCGCCGAAAACACGTGCATGCTAGAAATAGAACCAACGCCTATTTTCACATGACACGCAATCGTGTTGGAAGCGTTTCCAGGCAAAATAGAATAGGAAAATATGTTTATATGTAATTTTGACACGAAAAAAGAAAATCCAGCTCCTGCCAGAAGGGGGTGCTGCAGCACCTTCAGCACCTACTTGGATGCCGCAACTATGCCCTTACAAAATAAATCGCAGGAGGGGAGGTGAATGAATGCCTGACATCCGGAGCATGAGAAACAACTAACATAATATTCTTTAAGTGTATTTATATCTTCTTGTAGCAACAGATAATTTAACTTTTTTTCAGGGAGGGTCACATATATTTTAAGGTGCTAAATAATCCACTAAATTGATTTAAATACCTTTATGTGTAAAATGTCTTGTCATGTCATTGCTCTGTCCTCTGTAGAAAACATCACCATTTTGAAAAATCCTGCAAATCCCGTCGAACACCTTGTCAAGTGTCAGGCAGTGTCACCTTGTCAGAGAAAACATATAGTAGTGTGGTGGTATAGAAGCAGACACACACACACACACACACACACACACACACACACACACACACACACACACACACTCACACACACACTCACACACACACTCACACACACACACACACACAACGCTGGCTCCAACCATCCCAGTATATGTCCACCCATGGTAAGCCTCATTAATTTCTTCATTCCACACTTACACACACACACACACACACACACGCGCACGCACGCACGCACGCACGCACGCACGCACGCACGCACGCGCGGGCACACATACACACACACACAAACACAAACAAAGCTGGCTCCAACCATCCCAGTACATGTCCACCCATGGTAAGCCTCATTAATCTCTTCATTCCACACACACCCACACATACACACACACACACACACACACACACACACACACACACACACACACACACACACACACACGACGCACGCACGCACGCACGCACGCACATGTAAGTAAAGTGAAACCTACATGAAACTACATGAAACCCCTCGACCTCCCATCATGCGTCACCTCTGAGTAGTTTATTCACAGCATGTCACAGAGATCACCTGTCAATCAAAGGGAGTACTATGACATGCTATTTGTGGAATGTTCAACTACTGCTCCAACCCAGCCTTATCTCCCATAATAAAATTCACAATCACAGACCTTATACTCCTGGCTCAGTTCAGACCCCAGTGGACTGTTCCCTGTACTCCTCAACTCAATAGACCCAAAAACACATTACTCATCATTTGTCAATGTTAGACTGAGGGAACAAGTGTTCAAAGACAGGACTAACGATTTGGAGACAGTGTCAAGGATTTCTTCTAAGGACAGCATTTCTTTCACTTGTAGCAACATTGCATGCATCTGTCATGTTTAAATGCTTGGAACTCATCTGTTATGATCTCAGTCTAGACATTATTTCATATCAGATTTGTATTAATTACTCCCATTATAATGTGGTTTTGGAATAAATACTCAATTCAATACATTTTACTGAGCACACGATGAGTAGTGCTTCACTCAAGTCGAAGATGTGCTTATGCAGATATCAGATAGACCCTCAAACTTCCAAAAACCTTATTGTTTACATGTCACAGTATTCTGGTTTATTTTAGAATCACAGGTTTCTGTGATGAGCATTAGATGTTTACGTGTGCAAAACTGTAAACAGGACACTCTAAATTACCTGATAACTAGAAAACTAGTGTTCATGTGAATGTGTAGTTCATCAGCATAAAAATTACTTGTATCTCAATATTTAAGCCACATTTATAGCTGTGGAGAGCTCCCCCCTGCTATGGCTGCCAGAGGTTGAAGATGCTTGCTTCCTTTAATCCGTGCCCCTCTTTTAAAATCACTGTTACAATTATAGTATATTCTATATCTGGGAGATGCAAAGTCTCAACCATTCACAGTTGCTATTGGATGTTATGCAGGTCTGCTGCGAAATTCACATTTTCTCAAGAGCATTTTGGCATTAGAGCCACTGATGGAAACCACATCCCAACTTCGTCATCATGTCACCCACTCTGGCACTCTTTGGCAGCTGTGTGGTGTCATATGGAGTCAAGACAATCCTGTGCTGACCCCTTACACCGCAACAGCTGGCTGCTGTCCTGACAAATTTCCACTGGGGAATTGAACATGCTATTAAGCATGTGTTAATCACATCCCCATATGGTATTTTAACAGTTAAATGCTCCATCAGTTGTGGAAGGAATTAGTGCTCACTGTATATTTTTGGAATAACGATTCTGTGCAGTTTATTACTGTATGGACACCTAGCTCAAATTAATGCAGTCTAATGCAACAGTGCTGTAATACAGCCTACCATCATGAAGTTTATTATGTTGAGTCGTTATAACTCAACTGCTGTTGAATCAACTTTATGGACATGTTGGAGGCTGCAGTTTGTGGTGCTGTTGAACTGTATTGCATAGACCACTAAATTGTTTGTAATAATTGTAATTTCGTAGCAGTAGCAGTTAAAACGCAATCGGAATATTCAGTTGGTCATATACAATTTCACCGCTAGATGGGAGAAATTCTTACACAATGTAGCTTTAAATAAGTTAACAAAAAAATGTTTTCCAAACTTTTTCAAAGCAGAGCTTATTTTATTGACAGGCATCTCCATCTGAATATAATATTAACAAATGAATCCTCTCTATAGAGGGCTATCTGAAAAATACTACTGTATATCTAGCTCCATTTGTTGCAATGCCTTTGCAGTGCACCACTGTTAGCATTGCTGCAACTCTCATGTGATTCTACAGACACCTCCTAAGAGAATGACTGACACGGTGAGCATAATCCTTGCCAAGGTTGGGTGATTCCACCAGGCTATATCTGATAAATGAAATGAGATGGAGAAATGATGGGGCGCCAGCCCAGCAATGCAGCTAAGATCCGCTCTCTCTATTAGCCTCTCTCTCTATTAGCCTCTCTCTCTCTCTCTCTTTCTCTCTCTCTTCTCTCTCTCTCTCTCTCTCTCTCTCTCTCTGCCTGTCTGTCTCTTTCTTTTTGGAGCCCAGTCTAGTCACCTCACAGGTGACAGGTGACAGGTGAGCAGAAGGAAAAGCAGAAGGTAGACACGTATAGAAATTTGTGTACTTCTTTTAGGAAACATACTCGAGAGGGAAATGGACATATATTGTTTCCTCCCACTCTTTTGTCGTTGTGCTTAGTTTACTTTCTCCATTTCTTCTTCACTGACTCAAACACAAGCATGTAACTCCCCCTCACACACACTTCCCTTCATCTGTGAACACTTTTTTTCAATTTATGATTTACTGGAAAAACCACTGACAAGTTTTTCAAAGAGAACAGCTGACTGCAGTTTCTGCATTTTTTTGCTTTTAATTATACTCGTATGAGAGATAAAAAAATAGCATGACAATATGTTAATGAGTCTAGTCATTGTACATTGTATTGTCTGCACTCGAGGTGACTCAGCATTGCAGGTGCTAATTTATATACCACCAAGTCAGGAACAACATCTTATTCCACTACTGCACAGTCAGAGCATTAGACTGCTTCCTTGAGTACACACACACACACACACACACACACACACACACACGGATTACATGCTGATCAGTCGTCTCTCTACCCATCTAAAAAAACACCAAATTCATCAGTGACCAATTACTGGTGACCTTTAGTGACTTCTGAACTTGACATCACAGCGATCTTTATCTCACGCAGTGAAGTGAAGCCTTTGGGAGATTGTATGGATGTCTCACAGTTACATTACTCAATCATCCGTCCTCATGCAGTTTCAGTGAGTAAAATGAGTCATCACTAATGAAAAGTACATTTGTTTTTTAAATTGTATTCACATTCACTGAACCGACTCTGTTTAATAGCTTACAGTCATCATTATGTTGAATCACTGTGGAGAATGAGATGTTTGATGAATTAAGTTGTTTTTTGTTATTTTTGTCTATATTTATGTCCTCTGTTTTGAACAAATTGTGATGAACTTGTTTTGCTTCTTTGAGTTAAAATGAAAGCTGCAGAAAATGTAGTACAGAAAGCTTAAATGCAATAAGAAAATAAATCCTTATTGTACATGAATCAGAATCAGAGAAGGATTTATTGCCAAGTAAGTAACACTTACAAGGAATTTGCCTAGGTGGATTGTGCATACATAAACATATTAAAAGGAAATAACTAACTAAGATTAGGATTAAGACACATTTTATTGACCCTGCAAGGGGAAATTACATTTACATGAATAAATACAAAAACAAATATGTGCAATTTAACTGTTTAACAATAAGAAAAAGGGCTTTATGGTTTAGTGCGGGATGTGCAAAAATGTTGAGGGATGTACAAATGATCAGGATAGTATGTGTAATGGACAGATGTTCCTCTGGGTCTTGAGGCAGTGTATAAAGTGTAGTGCATGCTTTAGGCCTGTGGAAGGCAGGGCATTGGTGACAATGAATTATGTTTTCTTTCAGTTTTAGTTTCACTTGTATTGCATATCAGAAGGAGAAATTGTGTATGCCTTAATCTAATTAAATATTAAAATGTACCCTCTAACTAACAACTAGCAAATTATCTGCAGGCTGTCACGAACTGAGCTCTGACTGTACTGGTTTTGTGCACCTGCACAACAGCACACACTGAGACCAGCAGTGTGTGCTGCTGTTTGAGCATTCAGTGCCTGTTTTTGTGTTCTGCTGTTCATGAGGCAATACTGAGCTCGGTCAGCACAGTACATCTAAGTGTGGATGGAAATCCCTTGGGGGGGGGACTACACAACTCAAGGGTAAACAGCTGCTCAATACAGGAACACACAATTTAAACAGAATGTTTTTATTCAGTGCCAGTCGAAGTCATCTTTATTGTATTGTTTTTACAGACAACATAATTGATTTAGCTGTAATATAATAACCACTATAATATAATACATGACTTCAGAATAAATTGTAGGCTAGAAGGGATCTAAGCGTGATGAGTTACTATTGTCCTCTTCATTTCAAGTACATGGACTTATTGTTGAATAAAATGTGGTGAAACCAAATGTGATCACTACTACTCGAGTTATGCCAGTAGTATTAAACAACTCGCAGCACAGCATATTTGAGTATGTTTAGGATGTCACTGAGGGAAAACATACAATATCGAGATGTGTTTCAGTATAAATCAGGCTTCACACACCACAACTTCATTGTTTGCCCCCTCTCAGTTTGCTAAACTGGAAAACCTACCATTATTATGAGAAGAAGCACTGTGAATGTCCAGACCAACCTGAAGGTTTTAGGCATACGATTAAAAATGATTGGATATAAACTTTAAGATGATCAGGTTGAGGATCATATTTTTTTGTTATGGTTAAAGGTGGTTTGGGTTTGGTGTAGTTATGGTTCTGCTATGAATTTTAGAGGGACGTTTGACTCTGCTCACAACAGTGGAGTCCATAAGAAAGAAAATATCATGAAAAATCTTCAATCTGGAAAAAACTAGAACTTAAGAAGAGGCTAGAACAAGTTCAAGCGGATGAGATAAATTAAGAGAAAGCAAGGGTGTTTGGTGTTTTAAGCCCCTAACATTGCCTTGAAGTCGAAGTTGGGGGCTTAAAACACCATCGAGTGAAAGCAGGTACCCAAAAACATCACCAGTATTTTCTGTATAAAAGATCCCGGATTGATTCTGTCATTATTAACTGTTTGTCATCCGAGGGTGGGTTTTCTAAGTCCTTTGATAAACTTGTGTCTTTAGGGATTATAAACATTACTTTCTCTCACAGTAGGGGGGTTAAGCCTCTTACAGATTAAAAGCAAATGTCCTTTCCTTAAGAACTGAGACAAATCTGTGATAAATTTGGCCCATTCGTTCCATTGTTTTTACACTCTTTCAGTTCAAAGCCTGACATCTCAGCATGTAATAGATCCAATCTTTGCCAATATAGAAAAATGTTAGCCAGCAGTTGAGAAAAGCACAGAGGTACCAGTGTCTTTAAAAGGAGCAATCACTGCCTTACGTAACACTGGCAAGTCCGCTGTATTGCCTCCAAGGTAGTTCACAGTTCTTCTCTCTTTATTTCGAACAGGTCTCATGTGTGTGAGCAACAACAAACACACGCACAGCTATTCTATGCAGATAAAAGTGGTTTAAAAAATATGGTTTATATGGGAACATCTGGGTCTTTTTTCTGTCATTATGTGATCTGTGAAGGTTTTACAGCCAGCAGCAAGCAGATTATGTGCCTACATGTACATAACGCTTCTGACCTCACATCAGTAATGTGTTCACTTCATGAAAATTCTAGTAGGCCACTTACCACCAGTAAGTGTGACCTTGAGGCCACTTGCCTGAAAGGCCCCGAGATGTTGCTGCACTTTATTTGCATTTTCTTTCCTCTGGAGATAAATGCAACCCATAAAATGCTGAAGGAAATCTTGACCACTGGTTAAAGTTGTGATGTAGTAGTGAGTAGTGATTGAGCTTCAGGTTGATGGAAGAGTTCAAACTGAATTCAAATACAATCAGGCTGTAGTTTTCTGCATCATGGCATCAAATACTCCTCATCAATGAAGACTTCTCTGTCACATTACCGTCACTCTGTGCAACTCCTCCGTCGGTTCTCTGACAGCAGCCTGTATTTTTTTTACGAATCATCTCGGTAATTAGTCTCACTGTGGGATTGTTAAGATGCAAATCTAAAAGAAATGTGAAGGAAATAAGTGAGATAGATTTCTCTTCTAGATGGTGAATAGCTGGCAGAGGGGCTCATGAGTTAATGTGTATGTTCTTCACTTTTAGTTTAACATTGTATTTTATCTTTTCACACCTGAATATGTTGACAGGTGCGTCGGTGGAAAGCACAACTTAGATAAAAACACTGCCACACAGCATCTTGTTTACTGCTGGCATATTTATTAATTTATGCATCTGGAATGTTACCTGCTGTAGGTCGACCAGACAGAAGTGCTAAATGAATAAATATACCGGCAGCGAGCGAGAAAGTCTGCAGGAGTTTTCTTTATTTTCTTTTGAAATTAAAAGGGTTATCAGGTAATTTCACTGGCCACAAATTTTGCCCTTGTCTACATGACATGCATGTAGAGTATTGTTCGGTGCATCAGTGACAATAGTGAGAGGAGGACAGGTTGAGGTAAATTTGAATGGAACAAGACAGCTTTGAAATATGTAACTAAGATGTACTGTAGTAGTCGTACAACTACATCAACAACTAACAAAAACTGCTGTGTCAACACAAGACGCAGCACGAGGGAGGGCAGAGCACACTGATTCATACATTTAAATGCATCTAATGGACCACTGCATGATTTATGCACTCTTCTTAAGTCATTACACACGTGTATCTAATTCTGCACATTCCATGTACAGTACATTATAGTTTTGTAATTGTTAGAATGTGTATATTTACATGCAGGTTTGATTTTGTGCACATTCAAAATGTTACAGTATACTTCTCCACTTTTGGTAAAGGAATTGTTGAACATTGTATAAACACTCACAACCATTGTATTCTTATCTAAATCTCTCTCAGTCTATCAGCACTTTTGTTTTATTTAAATGCATCTTTTTGCTTTGTTCCTGGGCCTCGCTGTGATGAATAATTTGCATAAATCTGCAAGCTGCATTTGCATGATTCCTTTTTGTTTTGAATTGCAAACATTAGTTGAAACTATGTATTGTTCAAAGTAACTTGTCATGAAAAATAAAAGTCATGTCTTTTGATTGAGGAGGTAGAGGAGTACGACCCCAGTCTGATAAACAAACATCAAATGAAATGTGGCAGGTTCAGACGGGCTGAGATGTGAGATTGTTATGTGACGTTAGAGAGCTCTGAGAAAACTAGAGGACTATTCTCCTCTAACTTGCCGGTCCCAGTGGTTGACTGCTGAGTCATGCTCCCTCTCCACACAAACAACAGCAAACATCCATCCATCTATTTTCTATACCTGCTTATCCTGTGCAGGGTCACAGAGGGCTGGAGCATATCCCAGCATACACTGGGCAAGAGGCGAGTTCCAACCTTGGCAGGTCGACAGTCTACCACAAGACTAACACAGATTCACACCCATTGTTGGGGTCACTTATTATTATAAATCATATTCTTTATTCCAAAATGGTTTATTAATGCTAATAAATGTATGTATAGATAGACAAGCGAGTTCTCCCGCTCGCGGAGCCGTGGCAGCTGTGCCTGCATGTACCAGGATGCATTGCATGCTTTGCTTAGCTTTTTTAGTTAACAAAATAAACTCAAAATGTCAAGACGGGAAATATGTCTCAAAGACACATCTTTGGTTTATATTGTGTACCTGTATGTTCACAAAGGACTTGATATGTATTCCATAACACAAATAGATAAAACACATTGAAATAAGTGAAATAAAGTAGATATTATGTTAAAGAGACATTACAAATGTACCTAGACTACATAACTACAGGCTGTCCTGTATTTGCTAACACCATATCTTGTTTAGTTAATTGTTACCTTTGTGTCTAAAGGTGCTTTCAGGCAAAAAGTAGCTGCTGCCGCTGCCTCATTTCTAATGTAGACAGCAGCCACGCCTTGAGGTCAGCAGCATCGGCAGAGAGAGAGAGAGAGAGAGAGAGAGAGAGAGAGAGAGAGAGAGAGAGAGAGAGAGAGAGAGAGAGAGAGAGAGAGAGCGCTATTTGCCACTGCTGTCTGAATCAGTGATGGTTGAACTTTTTGTTTGTGTCTGAAAAGACCATATTGACAGATCCCTGACTGATGGAACCATCAAACTTTGACATTTTAAGTCCCTTGATCCAGCACAGCTGCATCTGTCTAACAGTTTGAAGTACTGTGGTGTTTCCTCTCACTTTATAGAATAGTTAGGACAGAGTCTTTTGGGGTTAGAGAAGCAGGCTTGTGGCGAGAAGTTTAAACTGTCTCTTGGTTGTTGGTTTTAAACCGTCACCTCCCTGACAATCAGAAAAGAGCTTTTCCTTTTCCACATCCATCAGATTCGGCAACATTCTGTCTGTGTTTGAGTGAGTTTGCAACAACCTCAAGTTTTATTTATTTATTTGTATCAATCAGTACAGTATGAAAGTATAGAGTCCTTCTTAAAGCCCCATTATGTAACATTTGTAGTTGTTTATTATCAAAATCTGTATTGCCCTTCACAAACTTGTCCTTTTTTATGAATATTGACCACCACCATCAATTCCAAGTATTCCTATTGGCTTGAAATTTTACATTTGCGCTTACATGAACTGGGGTAGACGCTCCATAGCCATGCGCCATCTTGAAATACGGTAGCCCGTAAGGGACATACAGGATATACTGCAACGCATTTTGCGTTTTTCACTCAGTGGCACTGACTGTGACGTATGCCAGGGAGGGAGGGGGGAGAAGATCATTTGCGGCTCTCCGCCGGCAGATTTGAAAGCCTGTTGCGTCTATTATCGAGGACATGTAACTGAGTCGCCGAGGAAATTAAAATGACAACGTGACAGGCAAAGCAACGCGACCAAAGTTAATATTGGTGTGGCTTTTCCAAGATGGAAAGAGCTGATGAGGAGCAAGGATTTTAAAAGGGATGCCGAAGTTGCCTGCTTTCTTCTCGACAGGTAATTCTGCCTATTTGTGTAAAAGTTTTATAGTTGCTACTTGCTTGGCTAAATATAGCATGGTTGTGCATAGCGCTAGAACGACGTCTAGGATACTTTTCCTCGCGTCAATGATGAAAAAGGATTGTCTACCTTGTAACATAAACGTAATCATATGTGCCGTGATTTCCCTGGCAGACAAGTCACGTCATGGATCTGTAACACAGACTAGCTACAGCTAGAACAGCTGCGTGTAAACGATGGAGATACTAAGAGATCATTTCAGTTTCATTGACATTGTTCATGCTGCTCAGAGAAATATATTAAAAACACAAACCTCCGTTGCTTCTCTCCTACGCTGTAAACATCGCCTTACACTATTAATCTCGTACAATATACAGAATAACGATAGCACTGATACTTTACTAACATTAGCTTGTATATGTTTGGGAACCTGATAGCTGATGTTAGCAATGAAATGGTACCAAAATAATGTCAAACTATTTTGTCGCTAATTTCGGGTTCGGCCATCGTAGGAGTTATAACGCACTCGGAATGGGGGGGGCTAGAAAATGTAATTCAGTTGGTTGTCATATACAATTTCATCGCTAGATGGGAGCAATTCTTAGACAATGTAGCTTTAACAGTAGAAACATAAATCAAGAAATAACTATGTACATCTCAAAAGAGGCATTCACTTTGAGGATCATGTCCTCCTATAAAGCAAGTAATCCAGACAGTCATTTCCATGGCTTCTTTATCATTGTTACTTATCTGGAAATGTGTATTGTTTCCTTGCGCTCCTCTCTACATTGGAGGAGCTAATCTCCATTTATATTGCTACTTAATGCTCTGGGTGCTCCCTAAACAGCAGACAGTGGGCCAATACTAGGCCAATACTGCCGATATGTGTACAGAGAATACTCCTCGTGGGTCTACTGAATGTCAGTTAGAAGGGTCAAGTAGAGAGTAAGTGTGTGTGTGTGTGTGTGTGTGTGTGTGTGTGTGTGTGTGTGTGTCTTCAAAGATGGTAGAAGAGAGAGAATGGATGTGATAGTTATATGTTATAATATGATAGTTATGTATTTAATGTGTGCATGTTTAGTTTGTATACAGTAAGTGATTGGTTGACAACTCTTGAAGATAAAAAGACTGAAAAGCAGTGATATGGGAGTTAAACAACTGCCTGATTATTGAGTTAATAAAAACGACTGTAGTATATGCAGTTAATATTTAGATCTGAAACTAATTGATACAAACTGATACTAATTGAGCCGTAAGTTTGACTTTCTAAAGTTTGTTTATAGGTTTTTAAGTTCAGGATAACCGATTATCAGAGCTTTTGTGTCAAAGGACATTATGTCAGCGTTGACACTTATTATCAGACTTCTTCACAGTTTCCTGAGGGGTTGACATTTGGCACCAGAATTAAGTATGAATTAGTAATGAATTAATCATTATTTGAACAAATGTTGCCTTTTCATGTAACACTAGAGTAAACGTTTCATCCAAATGAATGTTTTGACATGACATTGGTAATAGATATACATTTACTAAATAAAACAAACCTAACAAAACAAACTACAGTATCCAGCTTCCAAACGTTTTATAAAGCACATTCATTAGTACAAGAG
This sequence comes from Gymnocephalus cernua, assembly GCA_023631565.1. NCBI lineage: Eukaryota > Metazoa > Chordata > Actinopteri > Perciformes > Percidae > Gymnocephalus > Gymnocephalus cernua. The sequence continues at coordinate 22,818,507 of CM042432.1, read as the reverse complement.
TACAAGAAATGTTCACGGATTCATTACCATTATCTCTGCATGTTTAACGCATGCATTGTATACAATTACAATAGTATTACATCAATGCTTTTATTTAGTATGTAAAATATGGTATATATTTAAATAGATTGGGATCCTGTAAATAAAAAAATAAAAAAAATGGCTGAATCTTTTCAAATTGTTGAAGATGTCCTCAAATGTAGACAGACATATGACTTAAATGACACTTTAATCAAGTCCTAACTAAATGTACTACTGGCTGTTTTGTTCTTTGAGTGAACTTGGCTAAAGTTGGAACATTAGATTATTACTCACTCTGATGTTTTAAGATGACGTCTGAAATGAAACCTCTTTTTTTTCCCCTCTAACAGATAATCTGAAATCATACTCAATGTATCTGTACCTTTGACAGAGAATATTGTGTGCAGAGACAAATCATGTGGATGCTGTTTTTGTCCAAAGTGTAAATCTGTCTGATGACGGCCGTCCGCTTTGCTCCAAATCACCTGCTGTTCCATCTCACCCTGCAGTATCACTTCACAATGACGGAGAGGCACTGTGAACTACACACAACAAACTGGATTTCTTCACCATTGCAAGTGCTGTTGTGTTGCCAAGAGAGATGCAAATACTCACTCATTTGTATGAGATTCTATATCTTTTATATTTGTTTATATTCTGTGAAGCATCACTAATAGAGACTTCCAGATACAGCAGGAACCATTCTCAGTGCTGCTCGGGCAGCTTGGGACTGCAGGGTGGAGGAACAACCAGCTCCTGGGAGACTTGAGTGGAGGGAGATTATAATTGATTGCTGGCTGAGGTGACACTTCACCACATCCACACAGATGCATTCACAGTGAGGATGTTGTGATCCAGCCTGCTGCGTCATCAGGCCCTATGTATAACGTTAAAGGCACCTTCTCTCTAGTGCTGATGCCATTGTTTATCTAAGATAAATGCTCCTGCTAACCTATAGGCGCCTAAAAGTGGATGCATTTAATAAAACAACAATAGAGAAAAATACATTTACCATTTTCAGGTGGCATAGCTGGCTTCACAATTAATCAGCAACTATTTCAATAATCGAATAATTGTTTCAGTCATTTTAAAGTAAACTGAATACACTGTTGGTCAGACAAAACAAGTAATCTGATTACATCAACTTAAACGTTGGGTTATATTGACATTTTTTACTCTCTTCTGACTTGTTATAGATCAAATGATTAATCGATTGATTGAGAAAATAATCATAAGATTAATTGATAATGAAAATGTCCCAGCCTTTCCTGAGACCCTGATCTGAATATCGGTCAAAGTCCAAGTTTTTAGTAGTCACACGTTGCCGTGTAGCAATCTCCTCCTTGTTCCTTTTGTGCTATCTTTGCTGTTATATTTGATGAATTGTGGAAATGAGTGAAAGGCTCTGGGCGCAGAGATTTGCTCAGTGTGATATCCAAGGCAGTTCAGCTGATGAGACTTTGTTGTTGGATTGTTTGGAAGATTTCATTGGCTGTCTCATAACATTTGAGTCTAATTTGACAGCATGGTGATACTCCTATCTAAAAATATCCAACTTTCCGTTTGAACACGAGACTAAACCAGTCTAAAGCAAAGTGTGTGTGTGTGTGTGTGTGTGTGTGTGTGTGTGTGTGTGTGTGTGTGTGTGTGTGTGTGTGTGTGTGTGTGTGTGTGTGTGTGTGTGTGATTCTGGTGGCCGTCAAATTGTCTGCCTCATCAGTGTGAAAAATGGGTTTACCTTCAGTGTGTTTGTTGGGGTGATACATAGGGAGCAGAAACTTGTTCGATCCCTCAACAACTTTGCTTTTCTGACAACATTTCAAATGTGTGCAATGTCGGTTCCCTTTTTAACACAGACGTGCTTTAAGGCCTTTTGCATTGCAAAAGAGATTGATTGTCATAAATGCACGGACACGTTAGTTTCATTAAACTGCTAGTTTGCTTTCTTATGCCACATACTTATAATAACATAGTGATATATAGTAATACTATTTTGGCCACCAGGGGGCCACCACCACATCTCCAGCTTATACAGCTGTCAGGGCTAAAGTGTTAACAGTTTCAATTCCAGCGGACATTAGCATTGATTTGGAGATGTGTCCACCTGAATATTCACTCTCCTTTTTAGTTCTGGTCTCTCCACAAAATACCTGAGTTTTTAGCTTCAAGATATTTGACTTTCTCCACAAGCTAGATGCAGCCTTGCTAAGGAGGTACAGTAGCATACAGTGATTCAACCAAAGAGCAAATATTTGGGCTGTAAAAACAAATGAGCTAAATGAGGCTTAATATCACTGTAAAGCGGAGTGGTAATTCTTTCACATTACAGGGCCATTTTCAAGATATGTTACATTGATTCAATGTGCCAGGTGTTCTGTTTTAAAAGAATACATATTCCTTCCGAAACGCTGTCAGAATATAATGCTGTTACTCTCCTTGCATTTCTCAATTTCTTGGTCAGTTTACATAATAATCAGCAATCAGTTGTGTTTCTGTTGCCTGTCCTTGGGTCCCACCCACAAACAACATAGCGTGAAGAATACACATAATGAAAACATATAAAACTGCTAAACAATTTTCATTACAGAACCTATTTGTATACCAGCAGCCCCTCTACTCAGCCTTTGCGTTGCTTATATTATACAAGTGAGTGACTTTGAGTATGAGTGCAGCACAGTATAGAAAGATACTTTCAGTCATACTTTGAAATATAATTACCTATAGGCCATGTTAAAAACGGCAATACAGTTCATTTATTTCTAATTAAACCCCAAACCTTTACTTTTTGACCCACAGAGCAGTCCTGTAGGGGTAGGAGAACTAAAGAGACAGAATCGCTCTAATTGCAAATGGCCAATTAAGAGCCAAATGCTTTGCCCATGAATCTGGAAGTTAAATGGCAAAGTGTTCTCTGGTGTCCTGTACGCTGGGCTAATGCCGCGCTATCTGCTTGTTGTAAAGCGAAGGTGAAACAGCTCATTATGTCAATGACACCATCATCACTGGTGTGTTTTAAAATGACATCATAGGTCCCAAAACATCTCAAACTTCTCTCTAATAGTGACTCAAACTGACCTCTAAGTGAGCAAAATGTTCTGACTTTGAGAACTCATTACATACATTTCTGTGTATGTGAATCCAGGTTTTTTCTTTTAATTTGGAAGGCAGAGTTCTTCCAAATTTCCTATTTAACACCATCGTGCAGATGGATGAGACCTCTGCCTGGTCAGCCAGCAAGAGTAATTCTTAACTAAAATTAGACAAAGGAGAAGAGGACAGGGTAAAAATAGGCATCTTTTTTTCTTCAAGCAGAGCTATTTCTGTCTCATTTCCTCATACAAATCCTGACAAGTCATTATTTGAAGCCATTATTTCTTCTTGTTTTGGCAGCTGGGTCGTTGGCATCGTTATTCAAAGTGTCATCCAGGATCCATCTTCCCATCAGCTCAGGCACTTCAACATTTTTCACTTCCTTTTTTCTAAGTTTTCTCCAGGGACTGTTAAAATATACTGTAGTTAGTCATGCTGAGATCACTGTAGTTAAAGGTTAAAACTATAAATTAGATTTGATCACTTTTCAATCATTTTTAAAACATGACTGTACATGGCACATTAGCTGATTTTGAGCTCTTTAACATTTTCCCAAGGTACAGTTTAAATGTTTCTGGCATATTTTACTGTGTTGATAATGTTGTGATCTTATCTTAGACATTTTCTCAACAGCTCCCTCAGCCCACTTTCCTATCTCAAATATTGTAGCATATTAATAACCCTTTAATTGCTGAATCCCTGACACGTGTGTCCTGTTTGACGGTCCAATAATTACATATCTGCATATTAGACTTAGTAGAAACATCTGGAGAGTCAATTGTACTGTAGCAGTACTTAACATATGCAAAAATAATGAATTCTGAACTCTGTATCATTTCATTTCACATTTTATTTAAGCTACAGAGTTCCAAGTTTCAAAATGCTTATATATTGTTTAGATTCTTATTTTAGGATTTATGGTGATATTCTGGTATATGTGAAAAGCAGTCTGTTGGCGCTTTTAACAATAATCATTAATACATTCATATGTTGATATAGCTAAAGATTGTTTCTATTATGTGATATTTTCTCAATGCATATCTAAATCATGGACAAAAGTGTGATGGTTTTCATAAGATTGCATGCATTTGATACCGTTTCTACGGGTTAGACTTTCTTTTAGTTTAGCCATGGTTGCAAACACAGTGATCACCCCTAACTACCATATCATTAACAACCATGTCCATTTATTTTTTTCTGAACAAACTGTGTCTTGAGCAAGTATTTCATGGAAAGAAATGGTATTAAAAATATTTGTGTACACTGTGTCAACATGACAAGTTTCAGTACCTGACAGATTCTATTTTTAGCAGCGAGTGAGGAGGTGTCGTGGTGACCCCAGTGCCATGTTCCTACAGCCTGCCTGGGGGGGTGCAGCTGGCAGACAGAGATTGGGCTCAGCTGGCACCGCTGGAGACTCTTCCAGGAGAGGGAGGAGGGGGGGGGGGGGGGGCGCTGTGTTTTCCAGCGCCAAAGACCAGGACTGCGCCTCAGAGCTGAGGCTGCTTGTCCATATGTGCTCTTGTTTCTCTATACTTATGAAGACCATTGCCTCAAAACAATACAAGGACGAGCTGCTCTGCAGGTGTTAACAATGTGCTGGTCCTCACTCGTTTAAAGACTTGAGGTTAGTATAAAATTTAGTATTAGTTAGGTTCAAGGTTAACTGTTACAGTAGAGCTTGGAGTTAAAGAATAAAAACACTTATAGAGTAAAGGTGTGTGTGTGTGTGTGTGCGTGTGTGTGTGTGTGTGTGCGTGTGTGTGTGTGCGCGTGCGTGCACATGTGTATGGGTGCGTGTGTGTGGCAACATATTAATGAAATACACAAAATACACAAAATTGTGTTTTTTATTTTATTAATCACATTAAAGTGCTCATATTATGCTTTCCTTTATTGTGTTACATATCTTTTTTGTACACGTTATAGGTTTACAAAGTGAAAAAGCCCAAAGTCCACCCCAAAGGCACTTACCATCTCCAACAGAAAACACTGTTCACTAACTGCTCCAAACTGCTCTGTTGTAGTCCACCATGAAGTGAAATGCCTCACTCTGTAGCTAAAACAGAGAGCTCAACACACAGGGTGAAAAGAGGAGTTGCAGCAATGTGCAGTACCACAAAATATGGTGTTTTTTGAAAATTAAACCATGTAAACCTATTCTGATATAACCTCTAAATACAATTATGAACCTGAAAATGAGCATAATATGAGCACTCTAAGTTGTGTGAAATGGATGTTTAATTCTCATGACAATTTGCATACCTAAACTGAAAAATGGGAAATGCAAACAATAATAATTAACTATATTAAAATTGTTTTCATTTTGCTTAATACAGTATACAGCTTCCTGATGATAAGTCAAAATAGAGGATTAAAAGTCAAGCATGACACCAGAAGGTGATTTAAGGGATGGCAGGTGTTCTGTGTCATTTTGAAATGTAACACAGAGTAAACATATCAAATTTAAATTATTACAACCCTTGGTCCAATATCAGGAAGGTAGTAATCTAAATTATCTGATGAACCTCACGATTGAACAGTTTGTTCCAGGCTCTCTTTGTTCCCGCTGTGCACAGGAACCAAATAAGTCCCAGGGGGCTTTTTACCTATTACTTAAGGGAGATGTTGAGGGAACATTTGTGGAATTGTTGTGAGCTTGGTTATTTGTTTTATATTTAATCTCCTCTGTGCTTTTAGGCCATTTACATAGCAAATTACTCTGAATGTAAAACAAACTGAATGTATAGTTTTTCTGTGTCTGTTGACATTTGTATGTGTGTGTTCATACCAGCAGGTTGCAGATGCACCGATAGGATGCTTCCGGAGGGCAGCTGCTGGTGTCCACTGAGCCAAGAGAAGATGTCTGTTGGTCTTTGTGTCAGACATGAGGAACAACACAGTCATTGAAAGCGTAATGCATAAATAATAGCATAGTTTTTGAATGCAAAAACAAAGAAAGTATGTATTCTGTGAGTAACACAGAATGAAAGAAAACAAGTTTTGCAGCTTTGAAGTCACTGTTTTATTTGTGCCCACAGCAGGTGATGTGGTGGTTAAAGCTGAATTTGACCATTATGGGTTAAGTATCCTCATAGCAACAGAGCCTTGACAAGACTCCAGCAGGTACAGTCACAACCTTTCAAATGTAAGTTCAGTATTCAGTTGCTTTTTTTATCCCTGGTCTGGTCCTCCCAAGTTCTGAGAAGAAAAAAAAACAGACTGCTCTGATTGTGGATTGAGCGTTTTGATACTTTCACAGTATTTATATAGCACCTTGACCTGCTTTATAATAATAAACAACATGTAAATGACACTTTTTACAATATGGAACCTTTAAGATTTCTATTCTGTAGCCACATGTGATGATGAACTGAATCTCCCCCAAGATCTTTCTCTCAGCTTTTCTAATGACTTCATAAAGCAAAACATACTGTGAAGAATGGGGGCTTGAGTGCTAAAAAATCAGTCAGCCACATCTCTGTCGTATGTTCCACTTATTCTTTATAATAGGCCTCTGTTAGTCATTAACCCCAGGTAGTCAGGTGTACCATCCCAGCTGAAAATCCGCCTGGTTACTGCAAGCTATTTTCCAGTTGAAATGTCTTAGTTTGGCTGTAATGGGCTCCTCCTCATTTTATGGCCTCTTATGTTCTTCAGCACATTGCCCTTTTCACACGCAATTACCCCCTCAGCTCTATTTCAGGCTCATTAGCAGGACTTGCAGGCTTATCCCTCCCTAAAAGCAGCAGGCGACAAGGGATATGACAAGTTCTTCTGCTTCTGGAAGAGAATCGTTTAGCTCATCTAAAACTGTAGAACTGTAAAGCCATTGAATTACAAAATGAGAAGCTAAAATGAGCATTTTTGCTTATAATATAAAGGATCACTGAGGGAAGATAAAAGCAAGTTTGAAGTTATACTGAGTGATAGTTTCATCACTTTGGCTACTGACACTGTATTGTATTAGCACTAAGGATTTCTGCTGCAGATTCCTCCATGTTTTTTTTTTTTAAATCACCTTAGGATAGTCCATCAGAAACTGCAACAAAGGTTTGATCCCAACAACAACAACCATGCAACCTTTAACGGTGTTTATGAGCAATAATCTAATCCTCTCCTCTCTACCTCATTGTGTGTTTGTGTGGATAAAAGAGGGTCAGCTGCTTATTGTCAAATGTAAGCCCATGTAGCAGAAGCTCAATTGCATTGCTTTGGGAACATTAGATAACCTTCAGAGCAGGGCATAAAATGCTATAGTCAGCAGATGCGTAGCTCCAGCCAGTCATTATGGTGACATTGCCTCATGGCGAGGTCACCTGCCAGCTTGTTAGATATAACTGACCTTTTGATAGCAGGTCTTTTTTGGCAAATACATTGTTTTGTCTCTTGGACATCTGCACTGAGTATGGAGCTAGATTTGTGTCTTTATTACATGTGAGAAAATAAATGATCTGAGAGAAAAAAAATGTTTGAGAGAAAAAGTTTTCATACCAATAGCAAAAAATAATATTTGAGACTTCATAGAACATAAAAAATATAAATTAAAATTTTTTGAAATTATTTCTGAGAAAAGAAAATCTCTCTCAAAATACTTTTTTAAACTCTCAAATATATATTTTTTGCTATCAGTGTGAAAACATTTTCTCTCAAAACGCTTTTCTTCTCGCTCTCAAAACCTAATTCTTTGCTCTCAATGTCATTTTTTTCTCTCGTGTCAGGATTTTGCTCTCGCTGTGAAAATAGTGTCATGGGCGGGGCCACGTTCCTATTGGCCAGTCGGGTGAGCATCGTCTTGTCTTGGGTGTCGAACTGAATCATTACACCTATCATGCCCGCTGCCAACTCAGAACTTGCAGACAGAGCAACAGCGGGACAACTTAACAATTGTCACCATCTTATTCATCATTAAATTCACTTCTGACAATGTTTTAGGCGAGAAATGAACTGTTTAGATTTCGAATATAGGCATTCTTCCGAAAATCGTTGCCGAATTGACAATTTGCTTCAAAGTTTTCGGAGTTGAGAAGATCCATAAAGTGACGCGACAGCCAGCTGGTGGTGGCCGGATCGCTTGCTCACCGACCACCAGTCATGCTGGAACACACCTCTCTCAGGCTTTTATTTCGCCGTTGACGGATCGTTTGTTTAAATATCACAACACATATCCATCAAAAGATTAAACCTGTGGTTAACTGCCTTTTCTCTTCGAGAGACTTGTTTAAATTATGACATAGCCTACATTAGATTTAGTATTTGCTCTGTAGACGGACTCTACAGCCCCGCTATTTCTCTCCGTCCGCCGGTGTGTGTGTGTGTGTCGGCGGACCAGCGAGGTTGTTAAGCCCGCACGCCTTTTTGGCGTTAAACTCAACAACTTTTTCCAGCACCTTGGAAAGAAATGGAAGATTTGAGATGGGCCTTTAGCTGGCAAAGACTTCTGGATCTGATGTAAGATAAGAGATAGGACAAGATGAGTCGAGATGCAGGAGATGGTGGAGTGAAGTCCGCAGGTGGATGACGGATATTCTGTTACAGTTTTTTTTTTTTATTGCTAAACAGCAGTAAGCACAACTGGAGCCACGTGTTCAAAACTCTAACCACAGTCTACACAGCAGCAGTTTATGTGGACCAAACTCTTTGTTTTTCATTGCTTGAACACAGTTTTGAAAACTCTACACACTTATCCCATGGCATTAACCACAGCGTGCACAACACTGTGGATCTACAGCGCTTTGTTTAAATGCTAACACACTGCTGTCTAAACTCTTAACCACAAATTCAAAACAGAATGGATTTCAACCTGGTGCATTTCAAACGCTGCTGATTGCAATTTCAATTTATATTAGGGCTGTCAAATGATTAAAATTTTTAATCAAATTAATCAGAATTTTCAGTGGATTAATCATGATTAATCACTATTTGCATTTACACCTGAATCCTAACCATTTTTTTTCTGAAATGCATACCAAAAGATGTCAATTAAAATATTTAATCGCATTAATGTCATAGTTAACTCGCTATTAATCGCAATTAATCGCACATTTTTATCTATTCTAAATGTCCCTTGATTTCTTTTTGTCCCATTATATTTTCTCATTTTAATTCTCTTATCAGCATGGAAAAGTAGATCGGCTTGCTTTGTGACTGTTTTTTTTATTGAAAACAACATTGTCATATACGTTATGTTCAATTTCACACTAACATTCACATTTGGATCTAATAATCTGTCACATAATGTAACGCTGTTACCTCGATGTTCCATTGCAGGTAGTACTGCAGATAGTCCTGCAGATAGTACTACAGGTAGTACTGCTTCATGCCTGAGGCGAGCGTGGCTCGTACTGTCTATGGGCTCATAGCAACTGGTTTCCCGTGGCTCATTTCCTGGTTCTCGTTCTCGTTCATAACCAACGTAAAATCAAGGAGAGGGTTTTCCTGCTCCAGGTTTCCCACCGTGGTCAGAAAGAACAGAGGAGACACTTTGTTTCTCTCTCTGACTGTAGAGTCACTACTCGCTCGCTCTGAAGATAATCGCCGTCACGAGCCTACAAGCTACGCGGCTAGCAAGCTAAAACCGGCCGAGGCTTGTGTCTGGTTTGTTTGCGGTCTGCGAAATTACAAGACCCGCCCTTCAATCACTACTATTGGCCAGGCGTCGAAGGTAACGTAACTCCATTTGTTCAGGTCCTATCCCCTGACCAATCCACTATCCTCACCACTCGCGGTGAAATGCCTAAACCAAACCAATCAGCTGCTTCGTAGGGCGGGATATGGCGTGGCCATAGACAGTTAAAGAAGTGGACTAACAGATCCCGTTGCTCTCTCTATGCGTTACTCGTGCGTTAAAAAAATTATCGGCATTAAAATGGGTTTGCGTTAACGCCGTTAATAACGCGTTAAACTGACAGCCCTAATTTATATATATATATATATATATATATATATATATATATATATATATATATATATATATATATATATATATTCTTTTTTTTTTTTTAAGACTTTTTTTTAAAATAAAAAAACACCAAATAAGAATGAAACAGTTATATACATGTTATAAAATAAAATAAATTGGGTGAAAGAATTTCACTCTTTTCTTTGAAGAAAATACTGATTTGTGTGAGTCACTGAAATAATTAAACTGTAAAGATTAAAAATGTTTCTAATTTTCTGCCTTGGTGTTTGATGTTAGTGCTTTTACTGTCAGTGTGTTCTGAGTGACAGTGTGTGTTATCTCAATGAGGATTGTTTGGCTGCACTGAGCCTGTTTTGAGACGTGTGTGAAGAGTTGTGTTGTTTGGAATGAGTTTGCAGGTGATGTGAACTGTTTAGCTCAGGTGACTGTTGGTAATGCAGACTGGAGTTAGAGTTTTGCACAGTTGTGACCACTGTTGTTTTTATATATATATATATATATATATATATATATATATATATATATATATATATATTTTTTTTTTTTTTTTTTTTTTTTTGAATCAGTACAAATTCAATCAGATCATGACATGGACAGGACATGACACTGAGGTCATGTCCTCTGTATATCTGTTTTTTTATTGTTAATTTGCAAATTGGGGTATTTATGAGCTGGTTGTGTCATATTTATATTTGACTACTTTAAGGCCAATAAATCAATAAAGGTTTGAGCTTAAGTTGTGTAATGAACTGGATGATTTAAACCACATCTCTTTTTTTTCCCCCTTTCAGACAATCAAAGTCCCCAAAACTGCAATGTCTTGAAGCTCACTGAGGCACAGGAAAGCAAGTATAGACTGGACTAAAATACATCAGTTACTCAAATCGGGATAAATAATAAATACATCAGACTGCTTACTTCATTTGAAGACCAGAATAGCTTTGTGATGCAACATCACAGAAAATTACTTAACAATAGCTAAATGTGCAACACAGCTGCAATTCAGAGCGGGATGAAATATTTAACAGCACAACTCTTCACTTGAGTTATATAATATGTTGGTGTTCTTCAGACATCTGTTTGATTTTGATTGGTTAAGACTTGTTGTATGATTAGGAAGCTGAAATTAACAAATACATTTAATTTTGGTTTACATTCTGTCCTTTCTGATTTAGCTGCTTATTTATCATTTCCCACTTACAGCATCAGAACACCCATCTGATGAAACTGACTAATCCCTGTGTGTGTGTGTGTGTGTGTGTGTGTGTGTGTGTGTGTGTGTGTGTGTGTGTGTGTGTGTGTGTGTGTGTGTGTGTGTGTATAGCCCCGAGGTCAATCTGATAAAGCAAAGTTGTGTTACCCTCATTCAGTCTCTTTATTCACAAGCCTTGCAGTCCGGCACAACTTCATAAGATTTTTTCCTTTACAGAAGACTCCTCCACTCATAGGCGTAATTTACAGGGGGGCTGGGTTACTGGAAGTCTCCGATTTGATCCCATAATAAAGATGGTGCTGCCCATGGCCGGTATTCAGAAACGGTGCCTTTAAACGAGCCGTCTGGACTTCCGTACGGTTGTGATGTTACAAATATATTTTATATAGGTAGAAAGTGCTGTTACAGTCATTCCCCTACTGCAGTCACGGTGCAGAGATGCAAAGAGCACAGTTACGAAAGAGCACAGTTACGGAAGAGCACAGTTACGGAAGACCAGGAAGCACTGACCAATCAGAGCAGACAAATGGGCTTTTTCAGGAGTGGGGCTTTAAGAATATCCGGATAGTATGAGAAAAATAATGTTTTTGAACATTAAAGCATGTAAACCTGTTTCAATAGAAACAGTTTGACTGACAATAGAAACACCACTGGGAATATTTTACTAAGTGAAACCGTTAATGTATTAACCTCTATTAAGTAGCAGGCATCCCAGTCTCCTGGGACCCCTCCTCAGTGTTTTCCACTCAACATCTTCATGAACTGACCTGTGGGATTTATTTTTTAGCTCTAAAGATCCATTTTGACCTTATGGAAAGAGAGTAATAATTCAGTTTTTAGTAATAAAATCATAAGGTTGTTTCTTTAATTAACGGCCACTGATGAAAAAATAAATAAAGCATATAACTGCTAGGATGTCTGATGATCTAAATTGCAGATCCATGTTAACCAATTCTAGATTGTGTTAGATAAAGTTTCCTATGAGCTCCTCTTGTTTTCTGTGAATGAGACATACGTTTTGTGGATCTCTGTCTCCCCCTGCTGTACTAGTGCGCTTGTTGTGGCAAGGTGGATTTCAGTCATAGAAAGACAAAAAGATTTCCAGGAAGACGTTTCAACCATTTTACAATGCATTATGCATTTAAAACATTATTATGCTTACATAATATATATATATATATATATATATATATTTTTTTTTTTTTTTTTTTTTTCAAAAATCCTTTACAGCAAAATAATTACAGATGAAACATTTTCACATGGTTTGTACAATCGGCAAAAGCATGTGTACCGTTACTTTAATTGATATTTTATTAACATTTGTATTTAAATGCTATAATATGTATTTTTATATTAACAATGGAGCACGTGCCTACTTGTATGTGAAAGGGGTGGTTCACAGTGACGGAAACCACAGATAATTATCACCCAACTGCAGTTGTCCTTAGCTATATGGTCTTTCAGCTCATTGTTTCAACTTTTAACTTCATATTGTTTTGGTTTCCTCCTACCGCTCATAACATAGTTTTCGGCAGCTGTTTTCAGCGAAAAAAAGTACTAAAAACCCACTGTACACTAACTACCTGCTCAGCACCAAACAGCAAATAGACACAGTTAGCAGTTAACTAGCCTGTAAACACAGTTGAGCATTTAGCAGCTAAAGAGACAGATATCTCCCTCAGGAGTGGATAGAGATAAAAAAAAAAAACAGAGCTAAAAGGAGAATAAATATTGGTCTTATATTCATCAGGTGGTGAGAAACACAATCTCCAAATAAATGACATTCTTCCTCTGTATCTGCTGGATGTGTAAATAGGCAACTGTTTGCTGACAAGTTTGCATCAACGTCATACCTTAAGGTCATAATATGTCAATGTACTCAGCTCATTTCTACTGCCTCCAGTTAGCCAGAAAATCAGTTAATGCAGGTTAAAGAAGAGTTTTAGTCCCTGTATTGATCCATTGACATTTACAATTTCAGATCTTATACGTATGTATTTATTCCTGTTGGACAGCTAAACAATGAGTAAAACTCTCTATATAGCTCCATAATGCTGAGGGTAGCTGCAAATAGAGGTGATATTCTCTAGATGCATCGCTACAAGCGACCCCTTTTTATAGTCACATTATCATTTGATACATTGTTAACATAAGAATATTGATTATAGCCGCTAATATTACATGTTAGCTTTTATACAAGCAAAAAGGGGGTTTAACATCTTACCTAGGGATGCTTTGGAAGATCGAATGGCTGCTAATGTGTTCATTTACCATAATTGGCATCAAAACAAGTGAGCTTTCCTTAAAGTGCTGTTGTTGTTAAAAGTCCTTCAGTCTCTGCGTCTCTTAGAGGCCTGAGGATGACCTCTTTCCTGTAGGAGAAGCGTGTGAGTTTGACCCTCTGGTAAATCCTCTCCCTGCGCTGCAGCAGGCGGTAAAGAGACAGGGTGAACTTAGCCAGCGCCAGTGCGCAGGTGATCTCCACCACCAGCAGCGCGGTGTAGATCATCATCTGAGATTTGCACCCCTGAACTTTGTTTCTATACTGATACGTGTAGGAAGGCGATGGCTCCTGAGGGACCGGCTCCATGGGACAGGTAAAGATCACTGGAGTAGTTTGTGGAGGAGCCGTCGTTGTTTGGGGAGTGGTTGGTTGGGTAGTCAGGAGTGTGGTGGTTGTGCGCATAGTTGTATAAGGTATAGTTGTTGAAGGTGGAGTTGTTGTGGGTGCGGTTGTTGTGAAAATAGTTGTTGGTGTTGTTAGAGTAGTTGTGGATGTGGTTGTTGTTATAGTGGTTGTGGGTGTGGTTGTTGTGGGTGTGGTTGTTGTTATAGTGGTTGTGGGTGTGGTTGTTGTGGGTGTGGTTGTTGTTATAGTGGTTGTGGGTGTGGTTGTTGTGGGTGTGGTTGTTGTTATAGTGGTTGTGAGTGTTGTTGTTGTCGGTGTGGTTGTTGTTGGAGTAGTTGTGGGTGTGCTTGTTATAGTGGTTGTGGGTGTGGTTGTTGTTAGAGTTGTTGTGGGTGTGGTTGTTGTTGTAATGGTTGTGGGTGTGGTTGTTGTTATAGTGGTTGTGGGTGTGGTTGTTGTTATAGTGGTTGTGAGTATGGTTGTTGTCGGCGTGGTTGTTGTTGGAGTAGTTGTGGGTGTGGTTGTTGTTACTGTGGTTGTGGTTGTTTGCAGAACAGTAGTTGGTATTGTTGTGGCTAGTGGTGTGGTAGAGACAGGGGTGGTTGTAGTTAGCAAAGTGGTTGTTGGTGTTATGGTAGTAAGGATGGTGGTAGTTAGTTCTGTGGTTGGGAGTGTAGTAATAGGTGTGGTGGTTGTTGGGGTTGTGGTGGTGGTGGTTGGTGTTGTAGGAAGTGGTGTTGTAGTAGTAAGGGTAGTGGTTGTTGGTTCTGTAGTTGTGGGGGTTGTGGTTGTGGGGCGAAGGGTGGGGCAAATAAATTGATCCTCTGTTAATGATTTGATTTCCTGCCCTTTTAGAGCTTCTGGATACTCACAGACAGCAGGAGACACAATCTTGTCAGAGTTTGCCTTCATCCAGACATGAAGAGGTATCAGATTACAGTCACAGCGCCAAGGGTTGTCATTGAGGTAAAGTTTTTTCAGTTTCGTTAAAGTCTCAAAAATGTCCTCAGGAAGCGTCTGGAGGTTGTTGTGAGCTAGCTTGAGTGTGATCAGTGATTGTAGCTTTTCAAACACATCTGCGTCCAGCAACTTGATCTTGTTGTTCATTAGATTCAGCTCTGTTAGCTTCTCAGGGCCTTCAAAGTACTCAGCATACACGGTGACAAAGTGATTTTTAGACAGATCTAACTTCTTGAGTTTCTTCAGAGGACTGAATATTTCTTCAGGAAGAGTGCTGAGATCGTTTTGACTGAGGCTTAATTCTGTCAATTTAGGAATTTCTCCAAAGAGCACAGGTGGTAGACTAGTCAGTTTATTGTTATGTAGGGTCAGCGTTTTGAGCAGAGGGAAGCCAACGAAGAATCCTTGAGGTAAACCAGTCAGAAGGTTACTATCCAAAAGCAGCTTACTTAGCTTGTCTTTATGGGGAAATAGATTAGGTGACAATTCTGTTATTTGGTTTCCCTGCAAGCCAATTTCCTTCAAGTCTGGCAAATTCTGAAAAATCTCATCAGGAATGGTGGTCAGTTGATTCTCGTAAAGCCGTAGTGTCTGCAGCTTGTTTAAGTTTGAGAACCAGTCTGAAGATACAGCGGAGAGATTGTTTTTAGCTAAATGGAGCATTATAAGGTTCTCGAGACCATCAAAGGTCCCATCTTCAATTGATTCAATCTCATTTGCATGTAACAGGAGCTCTTTTACTTTGTCAAGGCCATCAAACAAGCCTTTCTGCAGACTATGGAGCTTGTTTAGCTTTAGTATAACCTTCTCCAGGTTGCTGAGATCTTTAAAGACTCCCACTGGGATCAAAGTTAATGGGGTGCTGGAGATCTCAATGTGCTTGAGGTTTACCAAACCTTCAAAAGCTCCTGGCTCAATAGAAGTTGTGATAGTGTTCATGAACTCCACCTTTTCGAGCTGTGGGTTTTCAACAAAGGCTGCTTTGGGGATTGTTTTAATCTGGCTACCCACAAAGAAAACCTCTGTCACACCTGGTCTCAGGGAGCGTGGGATCTCCATCGTAGATGCACTGAAAACATCCTGGTTTTCTTTGGGGCAGTCTGTCTCCTTTTCACATGGTTGGTTTTGAGACAATGACGACTCAAATAGTAATAACAGACAAAGAACAATGATTTCTCCTCTTGACATGGTTATTCACTATGAAAAGAAAAAAGTGATAAATACAACGTTATATAAAATTGAGTAGATTTAACTTGGACCTTGTATACAGTTTAGAAGTTAGTTTAATGTATAATATATCTTTCCTGTGGTCAAGTATCAGTAACATCATAAAAAGCTTTTCTGTGTCAAGTTATTATTAAAAGTGATGTTGCAGTCAAATGCCAAAACCTACCTTATTATTTCCTTTCCAAGAATGTAACAGGCTGTTGCAGCAGTGAGGAGACACAAACAAGCTCAGTCTCATTAGTTATCTTCTGCATCAATGCTGGCCAGCCGGCCTCTTTAAAGTATACATCACATGTGAGGCGTGGTCTAACACACTTCTGCAGCTTGAGATAAGAGCAAGGATGGAAGGTTTTTGTTGTTGCTGCTCTAAATATATTTTTATTTTATTTTTTAGAATTACTGGCATTTCAACAGCATCCACAAACTTTTGTTTTCAATAGTCTGAATATTCTAGATTAAAGTAGCGTTCAAAACAGAGCCCTCTGCCATCACTAGGTACAAATTTATTGAATGTTAATTTGACATTTGATGGATGATTAAGCTTTCACCGTTGACTACCATATGACGTGTTAGGTATGTTAGGTTATTCACCACGGACAGTAGCATAAACAGATAAAGATTCAAGCACACACTCTAAACATACTCTATGTTACAGAAACATTTTGAAAACATGTATCTGTTCCCGCATCTGTTGATTATGTTTTGTTTTAACTTACTTCCTAGAACATTGTTATTGTCAGGCAACAATTAGACATACATTACGGCATTTGTTACTGATTTGATTTGGCAGGCATCAGTAACTGCAGGCAAAGCAAAGGGTGGAATACTTGGATTTTGTCCAAATGTTTCAAACTTTTTCTGACTTTCTTCCATTAGATGGCAGTCTTTTCTATATAATTGATTAAATGGAAAGGAAAGTAGACATAAGTCAGATAGGTGGCTATAGTTATTACCAGTGATAAATGTACATGATCGCTACATTGCAAAATAAATACAGATTTCTACCAAGCAACAAGTTTGTGGTGCAGTATCTTCCCTTCACCATGACCACTTTTTAACTTACTCAGTTTGAACTTCTCTTTGTTAGTCTGAAAATCCCACAAAATGATTTGGTATAATCAACATAATCAGAAACAGTTGATTAAAAATGTTGTGATGATCACAACTGCAAAACATAGACCACAGCATACTGACAAATAGCATAATCTTAAATGGTTTTAGATGTGTTAATGTATTTTTTTCTCATGTAATGTACAACACAGTATGTTATTGTAATGTTACTTCCAATTTTTATAACTTATATGTAGGTAAACTCATTTTCAGAGGCATTTGGGGAGTTTTATCCTCGTCTACACTACTAAAAAAATAGGTCGATAACGAATAACTTGCTATTTATTCAGGAAGGGAAGCTTGCATGTAAATGATAAGTTCAGTAAATGATTTACACTATGTACGATTTCTCCCACCAAAAATAGTGCATTTATTCATTGTATAGTAGCATTTGGCATTGCAAGTGTGTAAACTACAGGATGAATTGTGTTACAGTGGTTGGTGTATTGATTTGATTTTTCATGGATACCATTTTGCAAAAGAAAGTAAAACTGTCTCCTCAACGTATTGTTGTTAGCACAAAAGTAATTGTCAAACTGCAATTATTAATACTGGAAAATAGTTTAAATGACAATACTGAATTCTACGTCTTAATTCTACTAGAAGAAGTCACTGTTTCAGTGCATCTGAGCTAACATTCACCAAAATGTCCAGTTTGTCCACAAGATAGCAATGTGGGTGTTTTTTATCATTAGTACATACAATGTCTGTTTTTACAGCACAAATGAAGAGTAATACTGGCTGGTAATTTTGATCATTAAAAATTAAAAGCTAATGAATTCAAAAGTGAACTTGTCTGTTCTAGCTGGTACATCTGAATGGAGCTGAAGTGGTTCTTTCTGTTGTCTTTTATAGGCTCTAAAATGAACTCTGGGCTGCACATTTTCCAAGTAAACCACAATAATCAGAGCATTTTCCCCCTGGCTTTAAAAGTTCTCGGGTTGCGAATATTGGGTGGTCTAATCTACAGCACAGAGTTCTTATTTCTGCCGGCTATATTTCCCCTGCCTCTCTTGTTTCGCTTCCAGCACAAACAGCTGATGATCACAGTGCTGATGATGACGGTGGCCACTACTGCGATGACGATGAGAATGACCGAAGTATCATTTGAAACCGTTTCCTTCTCCCCCTGTCCACCGCTCGTGACGTCCTTGTGCTCTGAAGTGGGGGTAGTCTTGACAGCAGGTGAGGAAGTGCTTCGTCTAGTCGGAGGAGTGTGGAGTTTCCTCCTCTTCTCTGTTGAGGTCAACACAGGCTGCTCTGTAGAGCTGAAAGGCGGGAAGTTCTCATCTGCCAGCAGAGCAATTAACTCACCGTTCCGACTGAAAGGTGTTTCACAGACCACAAGAGTTTGGTTGGTCTTGGATGGGTGCTGTAACATCCAGTCTCTAAGTGGCAAAATATCCTTGTCACACCTCCAGGGGTTCTGCTGCAGGAGAACTTCCTCTGCTGCAGTGAGGGCATCTAGACTCTCCTGTGGCAGGTTGGGAAGGGAGTTATTTCGCAGGTCTATCTGTCCCAGGTTGCTCAGACCCTGGAGAAAACCCAGAGGGAGGGAGCTTATGTCGTTGTGCTCCAAGGAAATGTTGACCAGACTGGGCAGACCTTGGAAAGTCCCAGCTTGCAAGGTTGTGAGCAGATTGGTGTGAAGGGATACCTCTTCCAGTTGCTCCAACCCTCCAAAGGCCCTTTTGGATACAGAGCTGATTTGGTTGCGACTTATTACCAGGAGATGCAACTGAGTCAAGTTCCTGAATGTGTCATCCTCCAAATGGCTCAGCTTGTTGTCATACAGCCACAACTCCTTCAGGGCCATGGGCCCAAACACTCCTGGTCCCAGACTCTCCAGTTGATTTTCATACAGGGAGATCTGGGAGAGGAGGGGCAGGTTTAAGAAGGTCCCTTGTGGAAGAGATGTGAGCCTGTTGTGGGAGAGGAACAGTTTTCGGAGTTTCAAAGTCTTGGAGAATAGGTCATGGTGGATATGAGTAATTAGATTGTCATGTATAGATAGTTCCTCCAGGTCTTTAAGGTCATCCAAACTGCCAAGGGGGAGTTCCTGTAGCAAGTTTTTGTTAAGCCGTAAGGTTTTAAGCTTAGAAAGACCCTTGAAAGTCTCTCTCTGTAATTGACTGATATTGTTTCCAGAAAGCAAAAGGTACTGCAGCTCAGTAAGAGGATGAAATGTTTCCACAGGTACAGATGTGTAAAGGTTCTTACTGAGGTCAAGGAATTTCAGCTGTGCCAATGTGGAAAACCAGTTAGGGCGGAGTACAGAGAGCTTGTTGCTCTTCAGATTCAGAGTCTCGAGCTTCTGAAGATTTTGGAACAAGGCCTCAGGGAGATCATGCAGTTCGGTGGTACTAAAGACTAGGGCAACTAGGTTCGGAGTATAATCAAATGTAGCAGTGCGCACTTCCCTCAAAACAGTGTCTTTAATAACAAATGTGCTAAGGGAATTGGAGAAATCAGTCAGGTCCTCTGGTTTCAGGAAGTTGAAACTGCAATTAGAGAAGTAGAGGGCGTTGGTAGAAGAGGTTACAGTTGTAGGGAAGTCAGAGAGGCCACTGCAGATGATTTGGGTTCCTTTACATTTACAACCATCTGGACATGCCCAAACAGCAGTGTTGGGAAAACAGAGAAGTAGGAGCACATGTAGGGTCAGAGGCAGGTCCATTATTTAACCTAGAACAAAAGAAATGGCTATGTTACAGTCAAGGTTGGTTATGAATATTGTATCGGATAAACATGGACGGCAAAGGCTCTTGTGAACATGCATGGTCATTACATACTAAATACCCCTCTTTTGTCCTTAAGGGGCACTCCACCAATTTTACATTATACAGAGAGTACACACTGTGAACGTTTTTAATGCCCTCTGTGGCTCTGGAGGACTGGAGTCAAGTCCAAAAAAGATACGCAAATGACATTACTTAACTTTTTTAAAAGAATGCCAGTTACAAACAGAGGAGGGGTGTTTGAAAATGCATTTACCAGAAAGGAAGGGCATAGCAAAAGATGCTAACTAGCCACATTGAGGGGAAATGTCCTGTTTTTGGAGCTTGACCTATACTAGCGAACAAAAGTCAGGTCTTGCTCGCTGTTTGTTATGACACAGGAGGCTTCAACGGAAAAGCTGTGCCAACACAATGACCTGCTTCTCCATACAAATCCATTCAAAGTTCTGCAACTTAAGGTTGGCAAGCATGAGTTGTTTCTCACTGGCTGAGGTGTATTAGGGTGCAGAGAGAGTCTTTACGAGGAAACAACTTTCTAAAGAGGCCAGTACTCCCTTAAATGAGCTCAGCCACTGACAGATGTACCAGATTTCTTTCTTTTTTTTTTTCTTTCTTTCTTTCTTTCTTTCTTTTTTTTTGTTTTTCACATCAAAGATAGAGGGTCATAAAATACTTTATTGTGCATCACAGCTGTTTCCATTTTCAATACATGTACTCATGTGTGCTTTCATTCAAGGGGTGTTGTGCTTTGGTCCCTGCAGCTGTGAGAGAAAAAAATGGCATTCTTTATTCCCAGCCCTACCAATTACTCCTACTTTTTATTTATTTTTTCTGGGCATTTTCGGCCTTTATTTTTGATAGGACATCTGAAGACATGAATGGGGAGAGAAAGGGGGAATGACATGAAGCAAAGGGCCGCATGTCGGGTTGAACCTAGGCCCGCTGTGTTGAGGAGTGTTTACTCCTCAACACAGCGGGCTGAGGCCTATATAGGCCTATATATAGGCGCCCACTCTAACGGAGCTATACGGGCGCCTCAGTACTCCTAGGCTACTTTTACTGCTACTATCAATAACCCTAACCCTTAGTAAAATGACTTATAATTGTCCTTCATATTTGAATGAGGTTTTGTGGGTCAACTCCCACTGGTTTCATCACAAAATCAACTAAAGCTGACGCCTAGACCATGTTTCCTCTCGGGTATACATTATAACATCCCAGTCCAACCAAAACCAATGTCTGCTCCCGACTGGGAGAACCTGGAATGCCCTGCAGGACAGTGTAATGGCTAAATCATTTCCAGTTCACCATTAATTGCTTTGATTTTTTTCCCCTTGCCACAGCGGATCATTTTGTTTCATAAAAAGACTGATCTAGCAAAGTGGGGAACTGTAGCTACTGCTAGAGTACAGAATGCAAGCCACAGATCATGTTTTGTATAAAAGGTTTTGATTATCACATATTTATCTAACATAGCCTACTGTATTATTAAGACTTAAGTTAACTAACCACATTTTCAAAAAACGAAAATGTCATCAAATTCAGTGTAAACTAAGAATCTTAAAGGCATTATTGTAGCCTATACTTTACACGTGAATACACATGATGTAACAAAAGTAAGGCTTTAATGAATTACCGTATGTACAGAAAGTTAATTTAAATATAGGCTATGAGTAGAGTAAAAACATTACACAAACTTACTGCCGTTATAACTTATTGATCGTTATCCTTATTTTATTTAGGCTCAGATTGATTTCATATGTAATCTTCCTGCCTCATTATTCTTGACAAGTATGTAATAAGTAGCCTATAGAAGACCAGTATTCTGTGAAGCAGGACAGCATGCAAATTTCCCATTAGGCTACTTACCTCCTGTAATGTTTGACGATGGAATGATCAGAGACAGTTGCGCGGTTGTCTTTTATGTATGTCCTCCCTTCCTCCTTAGCTTCACAAATCCTCTGATGAAAGTTTCCAGCACCGTCTGAACTCTTACACCATCACATTTTCCTGTTCTTTGTCATCACTCGATTCCGATCACCATCCAATCTTAGTTTTTTTGCCCTGAGCTCCCAAAAATCTGCAGGTCTTTTTTCTGAGGCTTCGGGCTACTGCGGTCAAAACAAGCCGACACTCGGATCCCCGTGGTCAAATCAGCCGACGTTGAAACTGTAGTGCACTCATATAGCCTAGTAATACTTTTGGTAAATGCATTTAGACGGCGCAGATTGACGGTTTTAGCAAAGTTAGCGGTAAAATAGACATGTGACTACTTCCGGTTTTCAAAATAAGGTGTTAAGAAAGTTTATATAAAGTACACAAAAACAAGATTATTGGATTATATTTACAAGAAATAAAAACGAATATATATATATATAGCAATTGTAAGTTGCTTTGGATAAAAGCGTCAGCTAAATGACATGTAATGTAATGTAAATCCAGTCAATGACTAAAATATTTGAGTTGACATCTTTAAAAACACCAATAATTAAAATCTTACAATTTAACGTATAGGTTTTTCCAAGTAAAGTTCAACATTTTTACTGTAAATTGATTTATAATCTGAAATTGTAGGTGCAGACAATGACTGATATATTTGAGTACAGGACATCTCTGACTACACCCTTACTGAAAATCAAACAATTTTACTGTATAAATATGGAGATTTTTCATAGTAAAATCCCATATCTCTACAGTTAAATCACTAAAAATATGAAACTGGAGGTAGCCTACTATAAAAATACTTTGCTCCATAATTCCAGACAATGACTGATATATTTGAGTACAGGACATCCCTGACTACACCTTTACTGAAAATCAAACATTTTTACTGTACGCGACAGTAAAGTAAGCTACTGTCATATGTCCTTGTATCTCTACTTTCCCTTGCTCATTTCCTGGCATCTGCCCTCTGGCAGCTGACAGGTTCATATTAAGTAAAACTTATTATTTTGCAGATTAGCAACCAATCACAAGAAAAATGTAAAAACTGTGACTAAGACAACTGCAATGAAACATTTGGGTAAATTATGTTAAAGCTTGTTAAAGGCCTGCATTTAAAAATGATATTAAACAATATTAAACAATATTGGACAGCATGAAGCTCTGTCTTTTCAATTAAAAGTGGTTATATATGAACCTTTTACAGATTCAGTGTGACAGCTGTTGCCGGTGGTTTCATGCTCAGTGCCTACAGATAGACAGCACAGCTTGATGCTGCGAAGACAGGTGATTGGGATTGCCACATACAGTATGTGTTGTGTCTTTTTTTTACACTACTAGTGGTCCTCTATGTTAGCTAACAGTGCTGTAAATACAGTGTACGTGGAAAAGGGAGTGTGTTCCTTTGGTATAAAGTATCCAAGGTACATGGATTAAAATAGCTTAAAATAAACTGCTGTTGATTTTGTAAGTGTTAATATCAAAGTTATCAAAAACTTAACTGGCCTTGAGTCATTTAATCAGCAGCCTTAAAGAACTTGGTTACCTAAAATAATTGGTCTTCCAGGTGAATTGCTTCACATTCACTATTTGTTGAATGTGTAGAGTTAACAAAGTCAAATTCCTTGTGTATGTAAGTATACTTGGCCAATAAAACTGATTCTGATTCTGATTGAGAAGCCTCCAAAAATGTTTTCCCATTGAGTCAGAATTTAACACCTTCCTGCATCGGTGGCTCTGTTCCTTAAACATCATGCTGTCACAGTGCTGTTCCTCTGTTGTTTAAGTTCTGAATATTATGACTTTTGTAGCTGTAATTACTATTGAAGTTATTCAGATTCATTGTTCTTATGAAGTTCTAACAGTAGTATTTTAATTAAAATGTTCTAATGTTTGTTTGTATTTTGTATTGTACCCTAACTACTAACCCAGGATAAATAACCATTACACTGGAATACAGCGTAAATCAAGTGGTTTTCCTGTGGTGCTGGCAATGATAAAGAAAGGTATAGAAGGAAAGAAATGTGTAAGAGTGGGGATATGTATACTACAAAGAAGGTAATGTACTATTACAAGATCAGTTTATGAGTGAACAGTGCTACCACCAATCTACCATGTTGGTGGCAGTGGTGAATAAACACTGTAATTTAAACATTACACGTAATAAAGATTTTCAATATAGGCCTGGTACAACAACAACAGTGCCAATGCCAAGCTCCACAACTTTGTACACTCAGTTTATGGTCCTGGTAACTAGAAGAACTCCAACCTTAGACTAGAGGGGGAGGCGGCCATTCCTTATTTCCCACACTCCTGCTTCTGGCTCACTTGCTCGGACCATACAAGCAATTTCTTTTTTTCAAAAACTCAAGTTTCAGAATTACCATAAAATGTATGGTATAAATGTGAGACTTTTACTTTGAAAAATCAAAACTATGTAGTAAAATTGTTAGATTTTCAGTATGGGTGTAGTCAAAGATGTCCTTAACTCAAATATATCGGTCATTGTCTGGAATTACAGAGCAAAGTCTTTTTATAGCACCTCCAGTTTCATATTTTTAATCATTTAATGGTAGAAGTATGGGATTTTACTTTGAAAAATATCCATATTTATACAGTAAAATTGGTTGATTTTCAGTATGGGTGTAGTCAGAGATGTCCTGTACTCAAATATATCAGTCAATTATGGAGCAACGTCTTTTTTTATAGTGCCTCCAGTTTCAGATTTTAAGTCATTTTACCGTAGAAATGTGGGACATTGGTGTAGTCAGAGGTGTCCACTGAAATAAATCAGTCATTGTCTGGAATTATTGTTATATTCTTGTAAAATCCAACAATACCTTCCTTTCACAATTTAGTGGAATTGTATTTGTATTGAATGCATTTACCACGTGTGCCAAGAGTGCACTACAATATTAGTGTTGGCTGATTTGACCACGGAGATCCGAGCGTTGGCTCATGTGTGAGCTGTGCTTCATCTCAGTGGATGTGGACCTATATGTTTTTGAACCAGTAATTTGCGTTGTAGTTTAGGCGTTAGGGTTGAGAATTTGGTGTGGTTAAAGACAAGGGAGCTGGTTTTGTGGGTTTGTTTGTGACATTGTTTTCTGTGTACGTGCCTTAAGGCAAAACAAACAATTTTGTTTTGGGTGTGCAAATTTAAGGATCAGCTGCACATATCTTTGGTATGACGTCCCTGGTATGCTTGTAAGAAGATGGTTTAGGGCGGCACTTGGCAGTTTTTAGACATTCACAAATCCAGGGTTATAATTGGTAATTACAGGTTGCAAATATCTGTTCAGTCTTACTTGTGTATATAATTCTATACTTTTGGATGAAATTATGTGTTGAAACTGTCCCTGCTGTTGCAGAGAGCTTCTGCTTGTCTGCATGCATAGGCTACAGCATGTGAGAATGAATAGCTACAGTAGATTGTATCCCAAATCACTCAAGTAATCAAGCAGTTTGGCAGAAAACATTACATTACAAAAATGTTCTTTGTTTAGGAAACAGAGTTTTACTGTTTGGTTTTTCTCAACCTGTTCATGTAAATTCATTGGGATTTCATTTTGGTGCTAAAATGTGAAGTGGCATTTCTTCATTAAATCAGTGGGGGTGGGGGGAAGGCTGGCCAGGAACTGCTGCATTTAACATTCCTGAGCTGCCATTATTGAATCCATCTGTTTGTAAAATTAAACAACAACAAATGAACTCCTCACCACAGAAAACAGATAGTGAGGGTGGAGTTAACGTATACAAGTCAGTTGCTGCAGCGCCCAAAAATCACACTGGACACATGGTGGGTTTAAGGTTTACTGTTAAGATACTGGAAGATACATAGAAGGGAATGTATTATCTGCTGAAAAAGGGCATACTAGTCATAAATATTCTTCAACAAAGTCATCATGAACTCTTGTTATCATTAAGCTGGCACACGTTACTCACTGTATTGTAGGAGTAACATTCTGGGATGCAGGAGTTTGACCATATGCACTGTTAGTTAATAAATTGATGGTGAAACAGTGAAATACAGAAGTTCAAGTTCTGTGTCCTAATTATCTGAGTGAGATCAAAAGTTCAGCAGTGAGCACACAGATGAAGAAACGTGTAATATGGCAGTATAAAGTACTTTACTTCCCACACTCCTGCTTCTGGCTCACTTGCTCGGACCATACAAGCAATGTCTTTTTTTCAAAAACTCAAGTTTCAGAATTACCATAAAATGTATGGTATAAATGTGAGACTTTTACTTTGAAAAATCAAAACTATGTAGTAAAATTGTTAGATTTTCAGTATGGGTGTAGTCAAAGATGTCCTTAACTCAAATATATCGGTCATTGTCTGGAATAACAGAGCAAAGTCTTTTTATAGCACCTCCAGTTTCATATTTTTAATCATTTAATGGTAGAAGTATGGGATTTTACTTTGAAAAATATCCATATTTATACAGTAAAATTGGTTGATTTTCAGTATGGGTGTAGTCAGAGATGTCCTGTACTCAAATATATCAGTCAATTATTGAGCAACGTCTTTTTTTATAGTGCCTCCAGTTTCAGATTTTAAGTCATTTTACCGTAGAAATGTGGGACATTGGTGTAGTCAGAGGTGTCCACTGAAATAAATCAGTCATTGTCTGGAATTATTGTTATATTCTTGTAAAATCCAACAATACCTTCCTTTCACAATTTAGTGGAATTGTATTTGTATTGAATGCATTTACCACGTGTGCCAAGAGTGCACTACAATATTAGTGTTGGCTGATTTGAAAGGATCAAATATATATATGCACTGTTAGTTAATAAATTGATGGTGAAACAGTGAAATACAGAAGTTCAAGTTCTGTGTCCTAATTATCTGAGTGAGATCAAAAGTTCAGCAGTGAGCACACAGATGAAGAAACGTGTAATATGGCAGTATAAAGTACTTTACTTTGTTTCTCCCTATTTGACAAAAAAAGAGAGTTAAAAATCACTGAATTTGCAATTAGATGAGTTACAGATATAGCACTATTGATGAGTTTACAAGACTTACAGTAAAAACTCTACCTGGTAATAATGAGTGTATGTTTTCACCAAAATATTTGAAAAATGAATAATTACATAGCTAAATCAGGCATGACAAGTTCGAGGTTTTATGACAAAACAACTCCATTTAGATGAGCAAGTTGGAGATAAAAGAGAAACATATTACAATATTGGGCAAAATGTTAGGCTAAAATTATATTTTGTTACAGTAATGTCAAAATGCTTTCTAACAGTTAATTACTGGACTTAAGAGGATTATTATTACAAATGGACTGTGGAACATATGCCCTAAATACTCCATCGGTTTTCCACTGCTCAAACATTCCCTGTGACCCCTGCAGTGTGATTTCCTCTTCCCATGCTTACCGTGTGTGTGTGTGTGTGTGTGTGTGTGTGTGTGTGTGTGTGTGTGTGTGTGTGTGTGTGTGTGTGTGTGTGTGTGTGTGCCTGCGTGCGTGTGTGTCCACTATTGTGTGAGCTCAGTATACTGAAAGGGCCTATTCACCCGTTGCCATAGCAATGAACTTGGTTGCCGTTCATCAATTCGTCCTCTTTTGTTTGTGGTTTGTTTTAAGTCCAATCACTTCTCGTGGAATTCGTGGCATCCATTGTCATTTTGTGCTGGTTTAAAAGCTTTGAAAGCTTTTTTTGACCAGCAGTTGAACATTTCGCCTCAAAAGAATAATATTATTATTATCATTAAAAACATTTGTATGAAAACTTAACGATACAATTATAGAGCAACTATGTTTTTTCAATCGTTTTCTAGGCTATGTTGTAAGTTATTTCAAGTGATCAGGGACCACTCCAAAAAAGGGAACCATAACTACATATTGCACATTGTTGTGGTTCTGTTTTTATAATGGAGGCTTGTGAAATGACAGGGGCACTGTTTAGTCATCTCAACAGTTATTCTGCTCCACGACCTTGTGAATTCTGAAAGACTGACAAATATGATGGTGTACCGGTGTCCAAGATATGATTCATTTTGGAAAATTCCCATCTAAGGAAAAGAAACTCAGATAAGGAATGTTTATATCAGCAGCTCTCTCAAATACAACTAGTGCCCTGGCACACTTTATCAAACAACCAGTCTTGTAAGTACTTGAAAGCAATACTTGAGTAAAAGTACAAGTATCTTACCAGAAAAATGTTTTGGTAGAAGTTAAAGTCACCTTTTAGAATATTACTTGAGTAAAAGTTTTTCTTCTTTTCTTTCTCTATTTCCTGTACTTAAGTATCAAAAGTAATTTTCTAATATTAAATGCACTTAAGTATTAGAATTAAAAGTTAAAAAAAAATTTGATTATGAACTTTATTGTACCTTCCCTAGTTAGTTTCCTCACCTTCTTAAACATCATGTAGTGGCGTACAAATTCCCAGAAATATAAATAATGAAGTAAAGTACAGATACGTGAAAATTCTACTTAAGTACAGTAACAAAGTATTTGTACAGTAACAAAGTATTTGTACTTTGTTACATTACACCACTGGAAACAACACATTTCAAATATCCGTTGACACAGATTTATTTGTGCATATATTCAGCTATGTGATCACAGGAGTGGACCAGAACACACACTGCAATATTGGACCAGGTTGCATAAGAGAAAGGTTTCTTAAATATACTTTAATTACTTTTAATTTGACTGATTCAATTATATTATATATAAACTTACATCAGCATAGCTGCTTTTGAAGCTAACACACAGTATATATATAATACATATGATGTAAAAAAAATATGAAAGAAAGACATTTGCACATTTTATGTCTCTTCATGCAGTTTGAAGCTTTCACCACTAGAGGAAAACAAATGACTTGTGATCACTTTTGACTACATTGGTTTGAACTTTTCTCAGTGAAGATTAACATTTCACTGTACGTAGGAAAACAGAAAAATAAAATGTGTAAAACTTACAAATACTACTAGACATTAATATGTATCACATTTAGCATGCAATCTTAAGGAGATAGCAAAGAAAGGATGACTGAAAGAAAGTTTTATTTCATATGTTTATTTTAAAGATTAAATGTTTAGTCTATGAAAAAGAAGTGAAAAATGCTCATGACAACCTCCAAAAGCCCAAAGTGACGTCTTCCAATTGCCTGGTGTGTCTGACCAACAGTCCAAAACACACAGCTATTAGATTTACTATCATATAAGACAAAGAAAAGCAGCAAATCTTTACATTTGACAAGCTGATAGAGAAACTAATTGATCAATTCTCAAAATATTTCCTGATTAATTTTCTTTTGATTGGCTAATTGATTAAGTAACCAATCCTTACAGATTTACATACATTATATAAAATTATGAACAAAGAAAAAAATATAAAACTTACATCAGAAAAGCTGTTTTTGAAGCTTGCATGCTGTATTATATATACTGTACTGTATTATATAATATGAAGAACTGTATTATCGTACCGTGATTCTTTGCTATCTTAAAATAGCTTCGTCTTAAATTTTGTCACAATATTTTAAATTCCGTATTCCAAGTCTGACTGCCTTAAAGAAACATTTGAAGATACAACCACATCTAGAAAACCTACACCTAATAGGGATCTTTTCCTTGGAAAAGGACCGTTATCTTGGTCTCTTGTGCACCAGGCCTGATAACATGTTTTGTTACCCTGGAGGATGTGCACACTCAGCCTTCAGCTCATCCATAGTCTTGTTGAGGCGACACATGCAAAACACGGCAGCAAGAATGAGGAACAAGCCTGCGGCCACAAGAAGGATGTGACTAAACATGAGGAGCCCAGTCAAGGCCTCATCTGAGGGCAGAAACCACACGTACACCCAGCCCTTGTGAAGTTTGTGGTGAACAAACTCAGGCCCCTGTTCAAAAAACAATGTGTCATAGAAAGGACGGGACATGTAATCAGACAAGGCAAGCTCATTGATGAGATGAAACTTCTCGTTAGGCAGGGTGGTGGTAGTGGGAGTTTGGACAGTTGTTTGTAGGATGGTGGTATGTAAGGTAGATGGTTTTATAGTTGGAGTGGTTGTTGGGGTTGTGACTTGTTGGGTAGCTCCTTGAGTGGGGGTTGATGTTGTTGTGTGTGGTGTGGTTACTGAAGCTACAACTGATGTTTGTTTGCTGGTTGTAATAGTGTGGAATGGTTTTGTTGGCTCATGTATAGAAAAAAATCTTGATTTCACTATCCCAGCATCACAAAAGTTGAACTCCTCATCACGCAGGGAATCAATGGTACGGAGCAGTTGGTACACTGGACTATGACATATCACATTCTGTCTGTCAAGAACCACATGCTCATTATGTCTTATCCATTTTGCAATACCTCTGATACTACAAGTACAGTCCCAGGGGTTGCCACTAAGAGTAAGAGACTTCAAAGCTGTATTTGACAACAAAATATCTCCTGGTAGAGTCTTAAGGTGGTTATTTGTCAAATCAACTGACAAAACCCCTCCGAGGCCCTGAAAGATGTTTTCCGGTAGGCTCTGCAGCTTATTGTCATTAAGAAGCAGCATGCCCAGTGTGGTTAGTCCGGAAAACAGTTGAGGATGTAGATAATGGAGGTCGTTGAATTTCAATGAGAGCTTCTCAAGCTTGGGAATGCAGCAGAAGAGGTCTGAGGGCAACTCCCTCAGCTTGTCATTAAAATGAAGGTTAAGCCTCAGGAGCCCAGACATGTTTGCAAACAAATTTTCAGGAACAGTGGTGAGGTTAGTGGCATACAGATAAAAATCTGTCATGTAAGGCATGTGACCCATCAGCTGGTCTGGTAGAGATAATAATGGGTTGTTGTAAATGGTAAGCTTGCTCAGCTTTGGCATGTTGTAGAAGCTCTTTTCCGGGATAGCTTGAAGCCGGTTAGAGGAAAGGTTCAGGATCGTTAAGTTCCTCAGTGCCCAGAACACCTGAGGTGGAAGGCTGGTGATCTGGTTATAATAGATTTTTAGCTCCACAAGGTTGACAAGTTCATCAAAAATCCCAGCTTCTAGCACTTCTAGCTCATTGTTATAGATCATAAGCTTGCGAAGATTAGTCAAGGCGTGAAAGATAGTTGGTGGAAGTTTCTTTATGGAGTTCCTGCCGAGGTTCAGAAATGTAAGTTCGGTCAGTCCATCGAAAACATTTGAAGGAGGACTACTGAGTTTGTTCCAGCTCAGGTCCAGATCCAGCAACCTGACAAGTCCTTCAAACATATCCGGAGCAATGGTCTCCAACTGGTTCCCATCTAAATGCAGCTGCTCCAGAGTGGTCAGTGGACTGAAAACCCGAGCAGGGAGGGTAGAGAGATCATTGGACGACAGCTTGACAGACTTAAGCTGTGGAGCAACATGGAAGGCGCTGGGATGGATAGTGTTCAAATGGCTGTGAGTCAGACTGAAACGCAACAGGAGGTCCCTGTTTGCCAAGCTCTGCTCATTTATGACGTTCATGTTTGTGCCATTAAGCTGCAGCAGGTATGTGTGGACAGGCAGCTGCGTTGGTATATCTGTGATGGTGTCTCCAACACACTTGACATAACCTTTAAAATTACACATGCAACTGCTGGGGCAGAGCATATTGCAGCTGAGGGGTGGCAATGTAGAGAAGACAAGTATCATCCACAAGGTGCCTGCAAAGTTGAAATAAAGACACATTTGACAAATGAGATTAAATCTAAAATTAAGTCTCATTAAACCCCTCTCAAATAGCAGTATATACTGTAGTAAAGGTATTTCACTGTTAATTTAAAAGGCCGAAGATTTTTCTTCCACTCAGATTTGATCCGTTTTTTATGCAAATCTGGAATTCAATTCTTTTTGTAAGATTATTTTTTGGGGCATTTTTAGGCCTTTGTTTTGACAGGACAGCTGAAGACATGAAAAGGGAATGACAAAGGACCGCAGGTCAGAGTTGAACCCAGGACCTCTGCGTTGAGGAGTAAACCTCTGTATATGGGTGCCCACGTTACCAACTGAGCTATCCGGGTACCCTGGAATTCAATTATTGACGTAATTCTCAAAGAATAATTATAAAACAATAAAGAAAAAACATTTAGGATATGTTCTCTTCTCTTTAATAACAGTAAAATACCTGATCCTATCCAACTTGGAATAAAAACCAAAACAAGTAAAATATTCTACCAACCTCTGAAGTGAGAACCCATTATTGTCCGTTTGATGTTATGATCGTGTTGCTGTGATCTGTGCTGCTCTTTCAGGGCTGTCTTAAAGAGCTGGGCATCCTGTCTATCAAGTTACCCTGCCCTCTGCTCTACCAAAATGCCCGCCCAAAAATCATCCATCACACTCATAGACAGTTAATGAAAAAAAAGGTTGTTTTAGCCGGTTTAACTTTTTATTACCAAACATATAACTCAATACCAATAAAAGCATCACAATGTAACACCTAAGAACAATAAAACGAAAAAGAAAATCAACTTTGTAAACACAGTACACAGAACAGCCAAAACATACATACACACGTATTGGGATGTGCAAAATCTTCATAGAAATTAAATAATCATCCATAAATACAAACCTAAAAGAAGTATACAAGTAAGCAATCATCTTCAATAAAGCAAAGATTTAGAAGCAGAAAAGTCACACAATTTTTCTATACTTTGTAAACACACTATGTAGAACAGCTAAAGCACACACATTCAAGTATTGAGAAGTGCATAATATTATCAAAATAAACCAAAGATTTTCCAAAATCAATCAAATCAAATAAGAAAAGCAGAAGAAGTGCTTCAGATAACTCAATACCAAAAACACAATAGCAGCATCACAGTATAACACTTAAGAACAGTAAAAAGAGAAAGTAAAATCTTCACAGCTTTGCTGACTTTGTAAACATATTATGTAGAATAGCCAACACACACTACACATTTGAAAGTGCAAACTGAGACTACAGACCTGCAGACCGGCTGGGGTTGATGTGTGCCTGAGCTACTTGTCAATGGTTGCTTGTCGTCTGTATCTTCCTTTTGCCATGTGCTCATCCTTGTACGTATCTCAGCATTGACCCTGCATTCATTTAGAAATATGAAGAAAAAGGATCAGTATAGAAAGAGACAAAACATTCAAACAAATATATAATAATATACAAACTTATACCGAAAAAAAATTATAAACATGAAAAAACTGAAAGCATGCAGCCAAGGAGCTCTCCCCCTTTATTACTTATTTATCAACTATTTGATAAATCTAATCTAATCTAATATAAAAGCATAATAGAATGAGTTGCAATATTGCACACAATTCAACAATAATGTTTGCTTTATATCATTCATATTGATATTTTATATAAAAGGTAAAATGATATACCTTACACAAGACTACATTTCTGAATTGTACACATTATTTTACAATTTTAATTGAATACAACTTAAATATGGTTACGAGAGCATTTTGTCTAATACAAAACGTTTTTCTATTTCACCGGTAGATGTCGTCCATGCCTTTGCATCCTGACATAAATGCAATCAAAACGCTAGTTCATTTTGTCATGTAGCTTCTGTCACATTCAGATATAGCTAAGCTAGCTGTAGCAGTAACACTTCACATTATCAAGAGCCATTTTCTCTCCCACTGCACATCCGACACCTCTCGTAATTTGTGTTAGAGACTGTAGCCTACATTTTGCTAAATTCTACTGAATGACAATCCTAAAGATGGTCGTGGCTTTATTATGCATTGCAAACGCCAAACTATGCCATCGTTACTTTCTTGAGCAATTAAATATCTCTTGTTCTGCCTGTTTTGTGATATACTGTACATGCCTAAAAAGTGCCTAATATTTCTATACTGAAATAATATCGGCATTATAATTATTATGATTATGATTTTTCATTAGGCTATTTTTGGTGCCCCCTCAGCACTTGGTGCCCTACACACAGCGCGTGGTGGGAGCAGCGGCGCTGAGTAAGTTACGGGTTTGACTGCTGTTCCATAGCACTTTCACGGGTAGAAGGTTGTGAAAACATGTGTTATGGGTTGCGAAATTACGAATCCCACTATGGCCACGCCAAGACAGGCGTCCAAGGTAACGTAACCCCATTTGTTCAGGTCCTATCCCCTGACCAATCCGCTATCCTAACCATAACCACTCGAGGTGAAATGCCTAACCCCAACCAATCGAGCTGCTTCGTAGGGCGGGTCCTGGCGTGGCCATAGTGGGATTCGTAATTTTGCTTACGGGTTGCCTAGAACACAGCACAAGTCGGACACAAATCTAACCGGCATGCATTGGGCGGCGATCGCCGGTGATCAATTCTGCACAGACTTGGCTCATCTCGAACGAGCCTACTTTTCCGGTGGCGAAATTACGAATCCCACTATGGCCACGCCAAGACCCGCCCTTCAATCACTACTATTGGCCAGGCATCCAAGGTAACGTAACCCCATTTGTTCAGGTCCTATCCCCTGACCAATCTGCTATCCTAACCCTAACCACTCGAGGTGAAATACCTAACCCCAACCAATCGAGCTGCTTCGTAGGGCGGGTCTTGGCGTGGCCATAGTGGGATTCGTAATTTTGCTTTCTGGTGAGGACTGAGCTACTGCACAGCCTCCAACTGAGCTTGCCGATGTGACGTGAGCAACCTGTGTGAAAGTTGTAAGTCTTGTGCCAAGAGAAATCTCAATCATTCCGAATCTTGCAGAGACGAGAGCGTAGGTATATGTAAGAAGATAACATGGGCACAGGATAATTATTGCTAACTAAAGTGCTAACATTAGTTAGTTAACATTAGTAATTGAACTTAAACAGCTAATGTAAATTGAAACTGCCTGCGAGCTTCTCCTGTACTATATGGTAATTCCTCTATTACGCGACAGTAAGTCGCGTGGTTATGACACAATCGTTAGCCTATTTTTACAAAAATGTCTGCTAGGGAACCATAACGTGAGATAGAAGGTAATGGAGCCTTTTATACATTGTCGTGTTTCTTTAGAAATAAACAACGGACAAATAAAGTATTTAAACACTTCTGATGTAAAGTTATTCGCTGTCAAAGTGACATAAAAATGAATGGCAGTCAATGGAATGCTAACGGCGGGTGAGTGCTAGGTAGCATCAGAATGGAGCCATAGGAGGTACGCGTTGTGGAGAGAGGCTTAAGGCCGTTTTATATTCGTGCGTCGAATCGACGGCGCAGGGTACGGCGTAGACGCGGACCCTTCTGCGTCTACGCCGGACCCTACGCCGTAGCCTGACGCGCACCTCTCGAAAAATTTAATGTATGTACCCTGTCACTACCATAGACAGTTAAAGAAATGGACTAATAGATCCTGTTGCTCTGGACAGAGACCAGTGAAGTCTATTAGAAGCACTTTTCCGGTGAGTGCTGAGCGTTACTGCACAGTTGCAAACTGAGCTTGCCGACGTATATGTGATGTGAGCAACGTGTCTGAAAGTTGTAAGTCTTCTGATAGCTGTGCCAAGAGAAATCTCAATCATTCCCAGTCTTGCAGAGAAGGAGAGCGTAGGTATATGTAAGGAGATAACATAGGCACAGGCTAATTATTGCTAACTAAAACGCTAGTTAACATTAGCAATTAAACTAAACAGCTAATGTACATCGAAACTGCCTGCGAGCTTCTCCTGTACTATACGGTAATTCCTCTACTATGCGACAGTAAGTAAATGGCGCCATAGCGGCTTCGCTCTGTGGAGGCAGGCTTACCCCCTTGGTCACTACCCAATGTGAATCGAGTGAAGATGTGAGTTGCGCATGCTCAGATTTAAACGGTTTACGGCATAATGCCAAGGGACGTTTTAGCTATCTATGATTGTTTGATTGCTAACGTTAGCTCAAAACGCCATTCAAGTGACAGCCTTTGTTGTGTTTGATTGCAAACTTGTAGAGTTTGGCAGAGTGTCCTCCTAAATTGACAGCTCAGCCAGCAGAAAGTTATCTTGAGTTGTTGACAACCTCATTAAAAGACCCAATTACCATCAAGATTAGCTTGTTACTGGGGAGAAAATACACTGTAGCAAGTACACATCGTAACAGTACCCAATAACATTGCCATTTGCTTGACATGTCAAATTGACCATGCCGTTTTTTTTATTTGTATCTGGGGAAAGAAACAAATTGACCATGACGTTATTTTTTATTTGTATCTGGGGAAAGAAACGAGGATCACTGTCAATCAAAAACAACTCACAAGTCATCCTCGTCATGTCGCAAAGTGAGGCATGCACAACTCACATCTGCACTTGACTCACATCGG
Organism: Gymnocephalus cernua; assembly: GCA_023631565.1. Classification (NCBI taxonomy): domain Eukaryota; kingdom Metazoa; phylum Chordata; class Actinopteri; order Perciformes; family Percidae; genus Gymnocephalus; species Gymnocephalus cernua. The sequence goes on along the minus strand of CM042432.1, from coordinate 22,782,431 downwards.
GCAGTGACAACCCCCTTGATCACACTACACATCTTTCATGCTGCCCAACCATTGACCTTAGCCCCCTATCTCACCAACCATGGACATGGAATAATGTGACGATATTGGATATAGGCAATGACTTATTTAGTTTGCCTTATTTCACTGGACCCATGTTTTACTGGACATATTAGTATTGGAAATTCAAAAATAAGCGACACTACAGGCAAAAGCATTTTTCAATTTTAAGGGTTTTGGGCTATTTTGCTTGCATAATATGTCTTATTTCAAGCTAGTGGAAAAAAAACATCCAAAATACACTTTTAGGTGTTTATTCTCTTTTTATGTTTTGTGCTTTATAACTTACAGTATTTGTAATTGCCAGTTTACTACTGCTGCCCCACAAAGGGGAATTCTGAATTGCCTGTCTCATGGTTTCTTTCCTTATGTGCTATGTTTTTGGGGGAGTTTATTCTGTCTTAGGCTGTGTCAGATATGGTTAAGCCTTTGGTACATACTATTATTCACTGTTGTGTGAGTGACACAGAGGATGCTGTCTCATTTCCTGTAGACTTATCTCAACAGTATGGTCTGACTCCACTCTGCCTGCGCTCCATTTTATGGACTGAACTGAAACAGATAACACCAATTTCTGTATCGAGTCAGTTAAGTTGTTTTGTGTCTTATGCCTGTAGTGTGACAGGGCAGTTGTATAAACACCGTCACTTTTGTGACTTTTGTTTTAGATTTGTATAGATTTGACACATACAGGTTCTTCTTCAGTGTGTCACCTCTCAAGATTGCGTATGTGTAGAGAGAGAAAGAAAGTGTTCTGCTAGTGTTTGTGATTCATTGACCTCTTACTGGCAGTCACAGTTAAACTGAGTTCCAGGCAGTGACAATGTACTGCTGACTGAGTTACTCTGATAGCAACAGATGCATGATGCGTGTTGAGTGTGCTTACACCCCCTTGAATTTAGGGGCAAAATAATCATGTCAGCAATGTGCAAAAAAATAAACTGAATTGTTAACTTGGGAAAGATCTTTCAATCAGAGTAATTTGCAATTAATTGCGGATTAGTTTGATCAAGTTACGCTTTTCTCGTTTCTTTTCAGTGGCTTTAAAGTCCTCCGAGAGCTGATAGTAATGATGGAGACAATGAGTGAGTTTGTGTTGCTGTAAGCTGCTGAACTGGGATAGAAAACATGAATATAGTCCTGTATATGAAAGAAATAGTTAAAAATAGAACCCAGTGATAATTATGTGATATGGAATGTTTTGGTTAGTTTATTTTTATTTTTACAATTACATCTTACTGGCTATTATCTTACCACATGACACGCAGGAGCAAATACAGTGCCAAAACATTAGTAATAATGAATGAATTATACTGAATGACTGAAAAATACAAAATGCAAAACAGAAAATAAGATTATTTGTGTATGCCTATATAATGAACCGCCACAGAGTAATCTATTTTACCATGGATGGTACTTTGTTTCATTCCCTTCAATATTTGATATAAAAAGGACTATTTGGACATTTACTTCAGAAGTGCACACTGATCAAATTATGTTTGCCTTCTTACACAGAAGAATTGTTATCATCCTTTTTAATATCTCCATTTACTGTAGATATTTTGTCATACCATATTTCCCATGTTTACTCGCATGCATGTGACTATTTGTGTGTGCAAGTAAAAGTCAACACTTTCTTTGATGCTGCTGTGAATGCAGCTGAGCATCACATTCAGTCTGGTTTCCCTGAAACCTCTTCTGTTCATCATTCTCTGTGTGATTCAGGTCTTTTCACAGCAGGTCTCCCATTATTTAGACTAAGCCTGTGACTCAGCTTTGTCACCCTCTACGAAAGACCCAGACAAATGAACTTCACTGTGCAGTAATTCACACGCTCACCGCAGATGTGCAACATGTGCCTCAGTCCTTTACATAGGTGTTTATTTCCACTGTTTAGTTGATATCTGAAGTAAATAAATAATAAAAGTAGGTGAGAGTATTTACGTTCAGTTTTCTTTTGATGGGAAAGTGATGCAAATAATTGCCTCTGTTTCCAAACCTCTAAACAGAGTCAATTCAGTGACCAGGTCATATTCAGTCATTTTCTCTTAAGATTAAAAAGTATAAAAAGAAAAAGTACAGATTTACATATCATTTTATTTATTTGTAAAATGAACAGCAGTGCATTTCTAAAAGCAGTGGCAGATATGATGTTTGTTGGTAGCGGGACAAAAAAAGGTTATGCCCATTACTGCCACAAGAGAGCGACATAAACACAAGCAGTAGGCAAATAAAATCCCTGCGAAAATAATATATCTTTGCAGTCAAGTACAGTTAGTCATATCTGACCCTCAAGTATTTCTAGGGAGTAGCTGATTATTTACAGATTAAAGATGTACAGCCACAGTCCTTAGATCTCTCATGAGAGCACCTCAGTGCGGTGGAAATGTTTATTGATGACTTTGAATATGGTACAACTCTATATTGCTGGGATAAATACAGTGTGATATTACTGGTGTTTTGAGTCTTAAGGCTATGTTGGGCTTTGCAGCTATTGGTCCTCCTGCTCTTGCATCCGTGTCAGACGCAGTACTTCCAGAAGCAAGCTGCAGATGAAAGGGGACATGTAAGACATCTTACATGCAGAATATTAATACCGCAATATGTATGATTTTAATCCAGAAGTACCGAATTTAACTCACGTTCACCCCTCTTCCTTGTTACGGATTTGCCCTCTACCAAATTGGCTGTGATCTCCCTATCCAGCTCCAGGTCCTCCCTCAGCGCCTGCAGCTACAAGAAGAGATCAGAGTAATTAAACGCACCACGACATCACAGTATCAATACACCATCTATTCAATGACTTTTGTAAGGAAGTATAGTTTGACGGATTTTCATTCAGAGCCTCATGTCTACTTGGAATTGTTTTTTTTTTTCCTTCAGAAAATAAGATGCAAACACTCCATGTATACACAAACACAACATATTAACACTGTGGTAAACCATGTCCCAATTAACATTTTTTCCAAAGTTGCTTCAAGGTGAATCTGTAAATATTCTTACCTCCTCTAATTGAGCTAATGTATTGGCCAGCTCCAGACCTGCAGATAACAAATCCAGTCATCATCAAAGCAAAGAATGCACTTGTGCCATTCATATTACAGTAATACTATTTATATAATAATAATAATAATAATAATAATAATAATAATATAATATATTTTTTATCTCTCACCTAGAGGATCATCCTTTTCAACAGGAACGAAGCTCTTGTGTAGTAACAGAGCTAGAATCTTGCTCTGATGATTTGTGTCTTCTTTTAGATTAAAAACATTGTTTCCTGCACATATAAAGCAAATAAAGGTGCCCCCTGAATATCACAAAACAAAGAAAATGTCACATCCATCCTATTTCATAGTTAGGCATCATCTCCTAAGCTTTTTTTTTCTAAGTTTCATTTTGGCAAAACTGAACCATTACACCAACAATGGCACACATTTAAGGTATGCAGCATATAGCATCCCCTAGCAGCATTTTCACTATAAATAGATGTAAAACAATGATATTTCTGCACACTTACCAGGGTTAAATATGCTCCGCCCCTCCACATTTAGCACTCCCTGCAGTAGTAACAAACCCAACAGTCCTAAGCAGTAGTTCACAACTGTAACCCTATCCATAGTACTCATTGTAAGGTCCCAAACTATCGCTGCACTACGAGCACTCCTTTAAGCAAGACTGCATTGGGTCCATCCCGTCAATATATTTATCCTCTCAGGGGCCAGGAGGAGGGGCCAGTCAGCCCCTTGCGTATTAAATCAATAGCTTGTCATCGTGGGTTTCGTCAATAGGCCACCTTTTACATGGACCATGGAGAGTCTGAGTAAAATATGGTAATCTGATGTTGTAGGTGAGGCCAGTAACCCTACATCACTCTGACATGGGCAAATCAAACCAAGAGAGGAAGGTATCAATCATCCTGTTAGTTATGAGAGACCAGAATCAGATGTTCTTGGCACTTGCAACTTTTTTTCTTTTACATTAATTGCTTCTTTAAATAGATACGTGGGAGTGTGTTGGTCTGGGGAACGATTCAGTCTCGAAGTGCATCATAGCTGGAGATGAGCTCCTCAAAGGAAATTACATCTCATACCTCTGCCAGAGAAACAGGCACTGTGCTTCTGCAGTGTTAGGAAACAGTTATGTCACAGATCCAGACAAACTAGACATCATTAGCAACCTTGGGGAATAAATAAAGGCCTATTGTTCAAATCAAGTAAATGTCAGCTGCATGCACCAAGGCCTAAATGATAAAGCATTGTTCAAAGCTTTTGCAAACAATTGAACCATGTTTCTATTAATGGGTGAGAAATGTGCGGGCCAAAGTCATGTAATAATCAATCCTGTTTCTGCTCCCGACTAGTCCACTGGATCACTAATGAAAGAGGCCAGGGCCACGTTGGCCTCATAATATGTCACTGAAAAATAAACTGCAAGACTAATTCAACATTAAGTATGGACACAGTCCCTGGATGTCTAATGGTGTTACTGACAGGCCAGAAAATGGACCACTAATACCAGTTGATTATAATTTATGTTCAGTAAAGAAAGTTAATTGGAAACAGGTGTTATGCAGGTGTGGTAGACGCCCTGCAAGTTGAAATGCTGAACACTAGAGGGAGCAATTACATTAACGCAATCATAATACCAACTGCTGTGTGTGTGTGTGTGTGTGTGTGTGTGTGTGTGTGTGTGTGTGTGTGTGTGTGTGTGCGCGTGTGTGTGTGCGTGCGCGCGCGCGTGTGAAGAGAGAGAGAGAACAAGAAGAGCACATATAGTGTCCTTTTCAATCAAACATGCACGCTTGTCATTATTCTAACTATTGTTTTTAAACGTACGTCGCGTGCAGTTCCTCGAGGTATCATTATTCATTTGGACGATAGATATAGCCCAGGGTCCTGTAGCTGCAGATGTCTAGTCCCTTGAGGAGAGAGCTGCGTCAAGACCATAGACAGTTAAAGAAAGGTCAAGACAACCTGCTGTAGCTGGAACTATACCGGAAGTGTGATAATTCGGTGTTAAAAATTAAATTGAAAGTTGCAAGCATGGCTAGTAGGCCTTTCTAAAATGTTATGAGTATTCTTGGATTTAGTGTAAGAAATGTTCTCGCAGCTATTCTATGACTTGTGAATTATTATTTTTCAGTTTAGTTATCTTGGATGCTATTAATACTCAATACTCAATAAAATATGCAATAAGTCTTGACATTGTTTTGTATTTTAGCCACTATTGTTTTTAATAAACTGCAGCACTATGTGTGCATTTTGTGTCATCAACGCCCAAATAAACGTAATCTAATAACATTCTTTCAAAAAGTCAAGGTTCACTAATTAGGTTTTGACTATATCACTGCTTACTTATATAGTTATAGCTATAGAACTTTTGTCAATTACTTTAAACAATTTGAAATGTAGGGGTGTTAAATCCTGAGATGCTTAGTTGTAATGTTTTGGATCAATCACAGGCCTTGACAACTTGTTTTCTTAATAAGCTTCTCTCTAAGAGTGATTTACATACATTTACTACATTTTAACATGAAAATATAGGCTAATGTATGTCTTATATTTCTCTGTGGTATTCTCACTGGTTGGAAGTTACAGGGCTTATTTGGAAAAATACGATGCATGTACTGTATTGACATCATTTTAACTGATGTCAGTCACTCACAATCACACACCCACACTGTCCTGATGTAGCAGATTAGCTGAGTTTTAATGTAAAAAGCTTAATAAGTAATAGCCTACCTACTATTTTTGTTTGTTTTGTTTTACTTTAATTGTCGCTTATTTGATCATGCATTTTCAATGTTATACATTGTTATTCATTGTTAAAACTAAAGCTACGTTTCCAAGGGGTTTAAAATGTCATGTCTTTTATTTTGACATTTCTAGCGGAAGTCGTGTGTTAAGTCGCCGTGACTTGGAGGGTTGGTTATAATCCATATGAATGAAGGTTCAGGGAGGGACTGACGGACGCTCGTAGACAACCTGGCACGCTAGCTCTTCAGCAGAGGAGCTGCTAGGCAATTACAGCAGCGACGAATCGAGAGAGGGTGGCCTCCGAAACTAATCAAAAGGGCCGTCCAGCAACTGAACCATCAATCGGGTTTATGAGTAAAGGCGATCAATCAGCCTGCGGTTAACCTTCGGTGAAACGTGGGAGTGTAATTCAACGTCAACGATTTCTTCTGACTTATTATCGGTGACAACATGGCTGAATGTAACGTTAGCATCGACAAGAATAAACTACCTGGAGTGAAAGAGGGTAACGTCCATAACATATTTGCTGGCTAAATGTGAAGTAAGCTAGCTAGCCGTATAGCATGGTGACACTAGCGAGGCTAATGAGGGAACACAGGTGTTTCGTTTTGGTATTATGGTTGTGATGGTCGTTAGCACAGCTTGCTAGTTGATGCTAAGTCAGTAGTGTTAATGCTGGAGTCAGGTAGAACAGCACTGATTAGACTTCGGTTACAGGCGTCGTGCCAGATTGTGTGTTTACAGTCAGGGCTACAAGGCGAAACACTATTATAGCACGGAGGTTGGCATAATGTATCCCACTTCACATTTCAGATAACGTAAATTGGTTTGGAGTTTGGTGAAATGGTTTGTGGGCAAAGGGACATACAATGTAATGGATACCTTTCAAGTGGGTTATATATGTAACGTTATAGTGTTAAACACATCATTTAAACATGTAAATATCTGTCATATCCACCTACCTTGATTAGATAGATAGATAGATAGATAGATAGATAGATAGATACTTTATTGATCCCCAAGGGGAAATTCAAGCAACCTGTTGTTGTTATTATTATTATTGTTATAATAATAATAATAATAATAATAATAATAATAATAATAATAATCATTCTTAATTTATTCCAGCACCATTTCACTTTTGCATTGCCCTATTGTATTACGGTTTACAATCCTCATAAAGCTCTTTGTCTACATGTGCATCTGTACTTATATCTGTACGTAGTAATCATATATTTGTTTACTTTGTTAAGCTTTGTTGTCCTTGTCTTAACTGCATGTCTTGTTCTGTGTATGTACTTTGAGATAAAACAAAAAGCCGGAGTCAAAATACTATTGTTAACACTTAATTAAAGCTGATTCTGATTTACACAGTTTAATACAGTGTAGGAACCAGGTGATTTGTAGCCTAATTCCTTGGAGGTGTTTTCCTGTATGTGGAGTACAATATGCATTGTCTGTTGTGATGATGAAAGAAGCACAGGCAGTGGCCTCTCTTTTTTGATTTTCATATCCGGTTGCACTTTGCTTTTGGCTGCAAAGTCTGCTTTGAAACATTATCTTGAAATACTTTGTCACCAGCAAGAAAAAAACAACAACGGCAACACCATCCCTCCTAACTTTTATACACGCTCAAAACTTTCTTCTACTGTTACCTGATGTGAAGGTGAAAAGCAGATGGAGAGTGTGGCTTTAACACTGAAGCAGACTTTGGATGGGATACTGTGCTGGAGGGAAGGACCCGTCCTGTTAGTGTGAAGCAGCTGCTCAGCAGGATGCTTGTTGAGAGAGAGAGAGAGAGAGAGAGAGAGAGAGAGAGAGAGAGAGAGAGAGAGAGAGAGAGAGAGAGAGAGAGAGAGAGAGAGAGAGAGAGAGAGAGAGAGAGAGAGAGAGAGAGAGAGAGAGAGAGAGAGAGAGAGAGAGAGAGAGAGAGATACTGGAAAAGTTTCAATTTCATCTCTGGTGTTAGGAAAATAGTAAAAAAAAAAAGTGAGCTGTCTAGTTGTACTGTAGTATACTGTAAGTCACAGATGATCTGGACTTGTAATTGGCCATTTCACTCTACATATGAAGCACTGAGTCTTTGTGCGTCGCGGTGTCAGGCTGATTTTCTGTTTCCAGCGCAACATGATCAAATGGTGGTGTGAGAACTTAAAACCATATCAGATGTCCATTGTCCTTTGTGGAGGTCTCGCCCTCCTCTTCGCAGCATCTGTTTGTTTGAATCCAACAATCCTCCCGGTCACCTCCCATCGTCAAATCAGGAAAATCTGGACCACTCGACACGTTTTATTTGAATCCCAGGTGTTTTTGTGCTTGTCAATAATGCACCCTAACACATAGTCATAGATTGTTGCTGGTTGTTAATTTTTTATGTGGATGAGGTCATCTTTGTGAGAGCAGATGATGGACCGTGAGCCTGGCAGTGTGTGGTTACTGAGTGTGGCTAGGCTCTGTAATGAAAGCTGAGAGGAAGAGAGCTGTAAATATGAGATTGGTGTCAAAGAAAAAAAAATGAATATGTGTGTGAGTGTGTGTGTATATATATGAATAAGTCTCATCGTATAACGAGTAGGTAAAAGAAATATCCTGACTACGTTTAATTATTCTTTAGTTTGGTCTTCACTGAAGACAACTGCTGGCAACAGCAGAGTGGTGCGTGGCTGCTTGCAAGATGAAATCATGGCTTAATTTTGTTCTTCTATTTGATGCAATGATGTTTACACAAGTTTTGCAGCTGAATAAGAGTTTCTTACTGCAGTATTTTAAGATGTATGCTAAACAGAGGGTGGTTAAATCCATTTTGAGTGAACCGTGGAATTGAACGCTTTTAAAGTACATGCGTCCTGTGCTACAGGGTCCGCATCCGTAGTTAGCTGAGGCTGTGAGAAAGGTCTTACATTTCCCCTTAGCTTTTACTACACAGGAATCTGTCAGCATTTGAAGACTGGTGGATCCCAAATATTCAAAGAAAGAAAAGTGGCCTCATTTCAGAACAGTTCAGATGGATATGTGGTGTGTTGGTATCAGGTTTGTATGAGGGGAAAACTCCCCTTGTGCAACCGTTTGCACAACTGTTTCCACAATGAATGTAAAGTGTTTTGGAAGTATCTGTATTATTGAAACCATAAATGGAAAGTCTGCTCTACTAGTTTAGATTTGTTGTTGTGCTGTAAGATGAAAACGAGCAGTAAAATATCTCACTCTCTGTATACAGATAATTAAGATCATGATTTTAGCCATACGTGTGCAGTTTGACCAGCTTACAGCTGAGAAAAACGGTCAAATAAAATTATAATCTGCTGTCAAAAACGTTAGTAAATGTGACTCACTGGTAAATAGGTTTGTTCAAAAGATGATCAGATCTTATGCTGTCTACAATATTTTAGGTGCGAGCATTGATAAGATTATAACTCATTCTTTGTGGGTGATAAGCATTTTGTAATTGCAAAATACATGAATATACATCTATCTATGTCTGTACTGGTACACGGTGTTTTTCGTAGGGGGGAGTTTTACTCGTGTACTGTATTTGGCTGCTTGTCACATTCTGTCAGCCTGTTCAGGGACTTAAACCGGCAGCTTGTCAGTAATAAGCCTATTTCTCACTTCTTAATGTTCCGCGTACCTCACACCTAACTTTTAAGAAAAGCACAAAAAAAGTCCCACAACATCAGTCTTTATTTAGGCTTTACTGTCTGAGGGTGGGTGATTGTTCCTCATTCACAGTTTCACTTCATGTCGTTGCAGACGGAAAATAACCGAACCACATCTCACTTGCCAGATGGCCAAACTTTTTATCAGATTAAGAAAAACAGTTTGGCCCAGTTTCTAATCTGTGAAAGCTAGACGTACGGTTTTTAAATGTCTCATATCATACTAAACTATTCAATAAATTATTAAACAGATCTTTTGATTTTGGTTCAATATCATCTAATGGTCATACGGCTCACAAGGCAAATCCATACATCATGTCAGCTCATCAAATAAAGAGCCACTGAACATAAACAAAAAAAAAAAATCACAAATGAAATCTCTCCTAAATTACATAGACAGCAAATTTGTTCGGTTGCTTGTGTGTTCTGGTTAACCGATGAAACTTGGCCTCCTGTTTTTGATTGTGAGTTAGATTTTAGGTAATTTTTCTATGTAAGCACTTATGTAGGCAGACGGGCCGGATGTTAAGCGCCTGAAACTGAATATCTGTGATCTAACATCTCAACTGCTTGGCTTGTTTGACTTTCACTAGCTACATAGCTGAATGAGTTGAAACTAATTTTAAACTTTGTAGCTTATTTCTCAGTATTCATTTTTATTATTTTTTTTATTTCAGTCTTTCTTTCTTTTTTTCAGTGTGCCGGGACTTTGCTGTGCTGGAGGACCACTGCCTGGCCTACAACCTCCAGGAGCAAGAGTGTAAGAAACTACAAACTAGCCATGTTTTTTCATATCTTCTTCCCAGCTCCCGTGCTTTACCCTTAAGAGACGGTGAACTCCTCTTTGTTTCAAACGGGGGACTCCTGCTTTGCTGCTTTTAACGGTACTGATCTGTGATCATCTTCAGTCGGAGAAAAGCTTGCTGATTTATTAAGATGAACAAATTAGTAGAGTTCATACAGATACTGGGCGTCTGTTTAAAGACTTAAGTCATTTATTGTAATGTTTTCTGCATCAGACCCATTACGTCACCGTGGATGGTTTTTGTCAAGCTACCCTGCTGCATTCCTCCTGTAGGTTGCTTAATGCTTACTTTGCAAAAGAACAAACTATGAAAGATGTTTTTAGAGAGTACCAGTAGAAAAATGAATGCAGTCCACATAGCTCCTCCTCTTTTCTCTTCTGGACATTTTTTCAAGTGTAACAAACTGCAGCGTCAGTGACTGCAGCCTGCTTAAGCCTACATAAACCCTGCTTAGGCCACACCGTTAACTGTGTGAATGGTGCAGGATGCTACAACAATACTGCATCAGGGTTGGGCTGTGGCAGACTACAGTGGACTGGTGCATGCGATTGTTTGGATCACATTTAATTTGTTTGTGCTACAGCTGTAGCACAGAGAAGCTGGATCTGAACTGAAGTTAGACGGCACAGTCAGCTTAGCAAGGGTTTTTATATGGAACACACTGTGAAATACTTTTGTCTCTAACTGTGTGTGGGTGTGGGTGTGGAAGTCATTAGATTAGCTGGTGCTTTTATGTGAGCTCATGTGTGTAATTAGCCGGCATCTTTTTCACATGATTTTGAGAAGGCACTTTGGAGACTCACTAAAGAGGGGTTGTTCCCTTGCTGCTATTTTTTTCCGGTACGTGCATTATGAATGCTGAAATCTCATTAGTTACAACTTATTACACGTTCCATTCTCTTATTAAAAAGCTTCTTCAGCTTTGTTTCAAGTTGAAATTGTCTTAGGCACTGCTGTTCCCTCACTGTAGGTCATCTCCTGCTGAGTCAGGTTGAAAGGACATTTTCTGACCCAGACATACAAGGGCTTCCTTTTCAGAAACAAATGAATATCTGCAGATGAACAACGGCCTGCACTCATTCATAAAGAAATGACAGGAACCAACAGAAAGAAGCTACTGCCTTTTTAGGTTGTGCAGGACATTGGCCAGTTACTTTTCAGATTTCTTTGGTGAGCTTTTGATTTGAAGGGATGGATACATTTAGAGTGTAGACAGTGGAAACAAGCACTTTTACTTAGCTGCACTGGACATAATTAGTTTTTTCTGTTTCCATGAATATGTCACTCACCATGAAAGGGTACATTTTGCAACAAGAAAGAAGGCCAGATGTCACCCAGCCATACCCTAAGTGCAGAGTAGGCTCTGTTTTAGCTGTGATTAATTTGGTTTTGGCTGGCCTGCCCTTGTGTTGTCATTAACCCGTTTAAAGCTTTAGTGATCCATGAACAAGGCTTTTTGCTCCTTTTGTTGTCACACTAACTGATCTGCTTTGAGCTGGGAACATTTTAGTTTCCTTTGACCCCAGAGGTCACTGAGGAGATTGCTGGTTGACATAGCCTTCAGTGTACAGCTCCCCATTGATATGTCTGAGGTTCAGCTAGTCCAACATTTCTTACCCTGACTCCCCTTTTCTTGAATGACGCGAGACCTTTTCAAGGTTGGGTTTGTTGAATGAAGAAATGTCACAATGTCCGGGCATGTTTTTTTTTTTTTTTTGTTTGTTTTTTTTGAAACGTCAATCAATTTTCCTGTTGAGGAATGTGGCAGTGGATAAATGATGTGGCAGTGGATAAATGATAGCCTTATCTTGAGTTGTGACATCAGTTTTGCCCCTCACATATATTTTTCTAGGGTGTCATCAACTTAAAGAATTGATCAGCATCATCCAAACAAAATCGATGTCAACCCCATTGACTTTTTATCAAGTCGCCACAGCTGTGACTCAGTTTCCTCTTTCAATCCCACCAGTCAGAAAGCAGAAACTTTATGGAGCCTCTCACGGGTAAATTGCCAAACGTAATTTGGTCCTTTTCACATGAAAGCTGGGAACAGATCGATAGCCAGGTGAAACGGAGCTGAGTGAGTAAGTGATGCGCTCCATGCTTACCAAGTGCTTGGAGTGCGTCAGCAAGCAGGATTTATCATCTGTTATGGCCCACAACGTGCCATCAAACAACCTTGGAACGGCACTTCAGCTGTGAACATTAATTTCTCAGTGAATAAGAGCACTCTCCGTTTATTACCAGAGACTGAAGCGTCTGTGTCCTCGGCGTTTATCTTCTTCTTTTCGGAACATATAAACAACACTACTGCTTCTCAGAAAGGAAACCATCAAGAATGTGTGGATCTTTAAATAAACTCCCCAGTGCTCTGCTGCTCATCATTCATCTACCGTTATTCCTCATCATTAGTGTGGTCCAGCAATCAGCTGACCTAATCCTGCTTTGTGTGTACACAAGTTTTAAGAGCAGGTTTTATGTGTTTGTGTCTAACAGTTGAGAGCCACTTGGCGTCTAACGTCAACAAGAGCCGTCTGGTGCAGAAGGACTTGCAGGTGGCCAAGAAGCTGCAGGAGGAGGAGGATCAGAGGGCCAAGGGCCAGGCCCAGAAACAGCATGTTGACATGTGGGTGACACACACACACACACGCACGGCGCACGCTCATGGTGACATAAGACAAACAAGATATTCAACGACGGGAGACTGGGAAAAAAATTAAAATAAAAGACAACATTTGCTCAAACTTTTTCAGTTACATGATCAAAACAGGTTTAGTCAGTTTAAAACTTATGTTGAAAAAAGTCATGTTGTCATTAAGGCCTGATGATGCCTCTCCAATAAATGAATGAAAATAGTATGCTTTGGTGTGTCCCCTTAAGTCTACATAATATATGCCACAGCATGTTACCGCTTTATGTTGCTACAACTGTTTATTTATCTACCGTACAAACTGAAACTTAATTTCTTAAATGTTTATGTGAAATAAGCAAATTCAACAAACAATAATTATGATCGGAAATATTAAATCTAATGCATATACATGTTATAATTTATCTGTCAAAGGGAGACTGGTATCTCTCATCCCTGTCAGGCACTGCTCTGTGTGTGTGTGTGTGTGTGTGTGAGTCAGTCAGTCAGTCAGTCAGTCGGCCAGCGAGCTTGTTAACGTTACGCCCGCAATCTCTTATGGAGCTTTATAACTCCGAAAAGGCAGACAACCATAGGTTCCAGTTAATCTCATAATGGATATTTGTGTTGTGTTATTTCAACAAGCGATCGGGGAAATAAACGCCTCTTGTCTGAGAGTTTCCTGAGAGAGCTCCAGCTGACAGCGGGGTCTGTGAAGGTGGACCGGCCGGGCAGCCAGCCAGCGAACCCGGCAAGCACCCGCTGGCTTTCCCGTCAGGCTGTGGAGCTTCTGAACTCCAACAATGTCGGCGCAAATTTGCAATTAGCCATCAATTTTCATAAAACTGCCCATATTGGAGCTTTACAGTTGATTTCTCATGTAAAACAAAAAAGTATTGTAAGTGACTTTAGTAATGATATAGCAGAGGGAAATTGTGAAAAGTCCAAAGTTATGCAGCTTCCACACAAAGTTGACTGACCGCTCCTACATAGGGGAGTGTTGCCTGTGCTACGGTCCAGACCAGGAGCTGCAACAAAGCCCACTTGGTGTAAAAGTCCCCCCTTTGTGCTCTGCAATTTTAATTGAAATAACACCGATGACTCACAGCTCAGTGAGATCACTGTTTCACAAACACACACATATATTAGTGTGCACCCCCGGGGAGAGGCCAGATGCTACACCATCGATGCAGGCAGGCCAATGCTTGTCATGCTGAGAGCTCACACTGCCATCCACCCCGCACTTGCCAATGCCACTTCATATACACCCACTCTCGTGTGACTAAACCGACACGCACTATCGTTTGACTAAACACACACACACACACACACACAGGGGAATGCAGCATCACTTGTTTATTCAAACGTACCGATAAAGGGATATTAAAGGAACACGCAGACTTATTGGGACATTAGCTTATTCACCGTAACCCCGACAGTTAGACAAGTCGATACATACCCTTCTCATCTCTGTGCGTGTCGTAACTCTGTCTGACGGCTCCACCATTAGCTTAGCCTAGCACAGATCCTGGAGGTAACCGGCTCCAACTAGCCTACTGCTCCGAATAAGACAAATAAGACAAAATAACGCCAACATTTTCCTATTTACATGTTGTGATTTGTATAGTCACAGCGTGTACAAATAACAACGTCACATGAGACACAGCCATCTTCTAACCGTATATAAACTGGGAACTATATTCTCTGAAAGGGAAGTAGTGCTACTTGGGCGGAGCAGAGCTGCAAGCATATCACTCCGCCCAAGTAGTGCTTAGCAGAGCTGCAAGCGTATTACTCCGCCCAAGTAGCAGTGCTTCCCTTTCTGAGAATATAGTTCCCAGTTTATATACAGCTAGAAGATGGCTGTGTCTTATGTGACGTTGTTATTTGTACACGCTGTGACTATACAAATCACAACATTTTCCGGTCTGCAGCTTTTGGTTCGCTGTGCATTCATTCATTTATAATACATAGTGAATTTATGTTTTCATCATTGATAATTGTGAGGTGTGGCAGTGATGAGGTGTTTTAATTTTCCTTTAAAGTTTCCGTCTGCTATATTCAACCTCGTGGCTGAAGTCAGTGGAAAATGTATCAACTCTTGGAGAGTGAGATCAAAATATTGATGGTCAGTAGAATGCCAGCAGAAGCATCAGCAGAAGCATCAGCAGAGAGTGCTCAAAAAGGGAGACATTGAAGTATTAAACAAATGTGTATGAGAGATGTAGGCAAAAAAAATAGTAAGAGACGCATACTAGGTTTAAACTTGCTAAAATCTTGGCCATCATCAGCCGCATCCTTAATTGTACAATTTCAAACATTTTAGATTAACAGTTGTGCATGTTTTAATGTGTTCCAAACCCCTCCCCATATGCACAACCTTTGGGAACGTCAGTGAGCGTCAAGACAATGAGATCGCATATGAGATTCAGGAACAACTGGTCCGACAGGCAGAACTACAGCGACGTCAGGAAGAGAAGGATGCGGTAAGAAACATGCAAACTCACATTCAGGCATTTCTGCCTATTCAAGCACAACGTTGGTCACGTCCACCCATCAGTGACTTGACTTTTAGTGTTGATGTACTGTACTGGGTGGGTCATTCCACTTAAATAATCACCTTGTTTGTGCCTCTCCATTGTGATAATTGAATGACAGTTATAGTGACCTGACCTGTATTTTTTTTTTTTTTAATCACAATGTTTATGCCCAGATAAAGTCCAGAGATTTAAGGAAGGAGGAAGGAAATTCTGATGCTACAGTATCAAGTGTTGATAAAGGAGACACTGTGTTTTCCCCCCACGATGAGATTAGACAAAGGGCTGTGGTTCAGTATTGGTCAATCAATCATGAACTGCCGCTGTTTTTTATTTATTATACACTTATTGTCCTAAAGGGTGGGCTTCCAACTTTTGTAAAATTGTCTGTAAATCTTGCAAAATATCTCAGATGCTACTGATTATTTCTTGTCTCTAAGTTGAGGGAGAGATGAGTCTCATTGCTCCATAGTTCTGGAAAAAAAAACACATCAGGGAATGATCCACTGTAATCTGATATGTTTGAAGCTTCCATCACTGTCAAAAGATTAAAACTACAACCCAAAACAAAGTGACATATTTGTTACAGATTGGTCCAAACAGGGACATTTTCATATTCATGTGGGACAACATGTTTACTGTGGCCTTGTTTGTTTGTAGGCTATAGCTCGTAAGCTGCAGGAGAAGGAGATGAAAGAGGAAAGGAGGAGACAGAAGCAGCTGGAAGCAAACTTTGAGGAGGAGTACTTTGAGGATCACGGAGGTAGGGCGAGCACCTCTGGCTCACGTTAATGTGTGACTGTTCCTGTGTCTGTCTGTGTGTATCTCCTGTCTGTGAGGACATGAGAGAAGATGTACCTCCTCTGTTTCAGCTCAGGATGTGTGAGGCTGTGCTTTTGATGCTGCACAGTGCTGGAGATTGTGGAGACTGACTCGAGGCAAAGATTTTGGAATGCATTTATAAGCACAATTAACCTTGAAGGGAGGCTTGCATGTTCCTACAGGGAAATGATTTATTTTGCTCCCATTCAAGAGCAAACACCGCTGTAAATTGGTTTAATAGTGCTCCAGTTTCAGCATACAGCTTAAATGTGCTTTGATAGCAGATTTGTACCTCATATATTAAATGAATATCCAGTTATTGGGTAATGAATGCCTTAAAAAAAGGATTTAGATTTATGAACTAATGTCACACACCCACAAATGTGTTTTTGTTATGCTTCTTTTATAAGATATTGGTGAGTGTTTTAGTGTCACATATTGGAATCTGTTTCAAGTCTTTTCATGCACACATCACCCGACTGCATGATTCATCCCACTGGAGGTCTGTTCATTTTCTACTGAACGAGAAACAGTTGGTAATTAATCTTCCTTTTTGAATTCTTTGTAAATTGTAGCCCTGTGTCGAGTAACTTGCCCAGGCAATTCACCTCAAGTTTAGGGGTTCATTACAGTTCTTTATAGTGAGTAAAAAAAAAAAAGTAAAGCGCTATCGGCTTGTCAGCATTAGTAATGTTGCTGCTGCTGAAATATAGCAACTATATGACAGTAGTGTGGCTAGGTCTGAATGCAGTTATAGTTCTTGAGCCAGGATGCTTTTGAGGAAAATCATTTTTAGTTAACTTAATAATAATAATACCATAATACCAAAAAAAGTTTCCATTTTCTCTGCTTTGTTTTTTTTTTTGTGTTGCCAACACCTTTCCATTCTCTGCAATTCAAATATTCCAGAGACACAATATTATTTACATTTGCATTCGCTGTTGTGTTGGTTATTATTGTCTGCAAGAAGTGCGTGCATGCGTGTGTGCGCGCATGCATGCGTGCAGTAGAACAAATATTCAGGTCCTTTGTTTACACTGCATCTAACACTGAGGGCCTGGCATCACAGTGAGTAAACAGACACGTTATGCAGGTTAGAAGATTGTCACTGTGTTAAGGGTTTTCCCTTTGAGACTCAATTTGAGCAATTTCAACATCTTGCACCTGTGGGTGTTTAATTTTAAATCTCCATACCACTAGTTTTTGTATCATATATATATATATATATATATATATATATATATATATATATATATATATATATATATATATATTTTTTTTTTTTTATTTATTTATTTATTACACACACTTCACTTCAGTGAAATCATGTTTCACTGAAGATATCATGCTTTTCATCCGGCTGTGTAATTGGCGGCTCCTCTCAGGAAATGAGGATTACAGTTGCACACAAACCAGTATGGGGTCAGAACCTGTCTCACCTTGACAGATACGCAAATGGGGAAAAAATGTGAGGAAGAGAGACAGTGTGTTTTTAAAAGTAAGGCTGGACAGAAGAGAGCAAACACTTAAACTAGCCTAGTCACTCTGAGCATGTACTAGTCAGGATGTCTTTGTACCTGCCTCCTGAAACCCTGTCGATTTAGATGTGAACCAGCTGGTTTTATAACTGGAATTCCATTGAGCTGACTGAGTACTGGCTTCTGCTGTGTGCTTCCTCAATGTGCTTTTCCACTCATTTGTTTTAATTCAAAGTTTTGTCAGGCTCCCAGCACAATGGTTTTTCTTAGTAGATGTAAGTGTTCTCAGTCTCTGGACATTTTGGGTGCAGCTAATTCCTACACTCTTTACTGTACATCTGGAGCATGTACTTTGTCTTTTCATCATCACTGTCCTCCTCACAGGTGCTGCATCTAACTCTGTGCTTACTAACCATATTAGCTTATATCATTCCTGTTGTTTTTTTTATCCCACATTTCCATGTTGTCATCAACCATCATCATTCTCTCCACGCCGCCCTCCTCCCACCCTCGCCCCTTCTTCTCTGCCCTGTTCAGCTGCAAGGAAACCCCTTGACTTGGACAAACACACCCGTCACCAATCCACTTCCCCAAGCCCCCGTGATGCACATGCTCCAATGATCTCACATCGTGATTACTCCCCAGATTATAGCTCAATAGAGCCCAAAAGGAGCAAGTACCCAAGGCAGGACCCAGCAGCACCCCACAGCCACTCCAGATACCCTGAGCAATGCCTATTGGCAGAAGGAGGGCGAAGCAGGCATGCAGATCCATACCCAGAGCACCTGCTGGCTTCTAGAGGCAAGCATGGGGACAGGTACCCAGATTATGAGCCCACAGAGACTGGAAGAGCCAGGGGCCCAGGGGGGGGTGACACAGAGAGAGTGTTGAGAAGCAAGGAGAGACCAGCCAGACCACCTCTACCACAGAGCATCATAGAGGGAGACAAGACCTGGGACAGAAAAAGGGACAGGCAGCATGACCGAGACAGGGGCAGAGACCTGGAATTGGAGAGGCATATGGGAAAAGAGCAGAGGAGAGACAGGGAGCAGGACCTCAGGGGGGCGAGAGCAGGAGGAAAAGACAGGGAAAGATCCAGAGAAAGAGGATTGAGTGGGGACAGACAGAGAGAGAGAGACAAGCAGACACAGAAAGACAAAGATAGACAATGGGTAAGAACCAGGAGCACGGAGAAAGGACTTGAAGAGGAGCCAGGGAGGAGCAGGGACTGGCTGAGGGAGGGCAGGGCTTCTTGTGAGGAGCAAGGGGATGATGGTGAGAGGGAGAGGAGGGCCGGGGGCCGGCAACGTGTCCAGTCCGGCCCCGAAGAGGTGTTTGATCCGGAAGAGCAGGGCGGGGTTCCTGGCAGGGAACGCAGTCATTCTCACGCCAACGGAGAGACAGGTACCACCCTGAGCCACCCTCTGGGCTCTGCGGGGGGTTTTCGTGTGGTGTGCTGGAGTTGCTTTTTTGCTTTGGCAATCTCAGGTGGTGGGTTGTTCTAACATTGCAATCACTAATGAATTTCCTCTGTTTTCAAGAGGATTACGCCATGTCCACAGTAGTTTCTGATGACTGTGATTCAGATTTTGATGGTTTGAAATAATTGGATTTGTTGCTGTTGTGCTCTGGGGTTCGCTCATTCTTCTATTGTCTGCTGGGTTGTTGATTAGGGAAAGATTACACTGAAATGTGTGCTGTGATTTTTCTAGTGGAATAGCCTCATGGATTTGGATAAGCTAAACTTTGGCATTCACAAAGGGTTTCAGAGCTGGTGAGCTGGTTGTTATATTATCCCAAAGCTGTAAATCTTTTTTTGGAGAAAACGGTAATAAACACCAGTAGAGATGCACTGCAGCCCTTTAGGTGCCTCATGGCTTTAATCCAACTTCAATTGTATCTGTTGTAGTGTTGAAATAACTTGATCAAACAATTATTTTGATAATTTCAATCATACATTTTGTCATTTATCAAGAAAATGGCAACCAAAAAAATTTGGCAAAACAAGAAATTTGAAGACATAGCCCTGGGCTCAGGGAAATTGTGATCTTGATTTTTTTTTTTTCACAATTTTCTGATGTCTTCAAGACTAATCAAGTAAAAATAAAAAATCATTATTCGGTAATGCAAAAGTGAGTTTCTGGCCATATCTGTTATTAATGTAATGTGCCGACATCCGCAGGTCGTATTGTGCACCGAGGGAGTGGAGCAGTAGTAGTAGCAGAAACTGAGTATGGAGTGAGCGAGGCCACCAAGGGGTTGGCAAAGCTCGATCTCCGTGAGCAGGAGCTCAAGGACATGGAGGTGGCCAGGAAACTGCAAGAGGAGGAAGTCAAGGTGACGAAGGCAACCAGACAAGTATTTAGATTTAGTTTATTTTTGCAAATAAAAGGTGAACAGTTATTTGAAAGATTTCAATCTAATCCAACAAACTGATATGTTGAAGATAATTTTTCATACACCAGGTTTTTACATTTAAAAACTCGTCCCCCATTAAGCTGCTGTGTTCTGCTGAAAGATTTCAAAATTCCAAACTGTGCAGACATTAATACGGTCATACATTCTTTAACTCCACGACCAACCTCAAAACACTTCAACTTGGTATTACTGAAGCCCACAAAGAGCAACACCCATCTTCTGGATAAGCCTTGAAGGTGAAGTCCAGTCAGATTTACAAAGATATTGCGCTATATAATTATATCAAAAGTCTGACAGTAGGCTTATAATAAGTGTGATATCAAAATGTTAGGCTCAGTGTAACTAGTACAATGTCAGTTCTTTACACCATTGGACTTGTGGGGGTTATACAGATTTCTATAGAATGATGTTTTGGGGGCATATTTTTTAAGACAAATTTATAAAAGAAAAATGTGTAAGGTTTTGGTCTAGATCAGTGCTCTTTATCTTCTTTAAACCAAGGATCCCTCAGCTGAAAGAGAGACAGAGCAAGGACCCACTACTACATATATTGTATAACATTGAGTTGCATATTAAACTGGGCCAGATGGATGAACATGGATGGATTTATATTTAATAGTATTTATAAATCATTTCTATATTTATTTTTAATGTTAACATACATGTGGAAGCCACAGCTTAACTGTATCTGTGGATGGCTACCTTACCTATAGTAAGCCTTGTGTACATTTTTTTTTTTTTTTTTTTTCACAAATAGGTTGATTTATTGTTACTGATAATATGCTGGATTCATGTTAATGTATATTTTCAGACAAATTTAAATTTTTGAAAAGAAGAAACTTTCAAAAAGTGATCAATCATTTGGCGGCCCCCTGCAGTTACTCTGAAGTTACTCAGTGACTCCCTGTTGAAGATCTCTGGTTTAGATTATTCAAATTATAGTTGAAGTCTACTTTTCATTTGGTATGCTTAAATAAACATTGCAACAGCTTCAGGATCTGGAGTTAAAACTGTATGAACAAAGCACTGGAATGGCACGATGTGATAAAGCGATATACTCTATGCTGTAAATTACTGAAAGCCTGAAAAAAACACAGAAAAATGCCTCAATCTCAGTCATTTCCTATGTTATATAATCTTGGAACAATGTGTTGCACTCTGGGGAAATGTGACTTTTCTTTTTTTGTTGTTCTCTGGTTTCAGGCCAGCAAGATGCATGTGCGTGCAGCCCAAGTGGCACAGGATGAGGTGAGTGGGAATGAAGTCTGGAAACTTTTTATATGCTGTCTGTCCTCTTTTTTTTTTTATATCCTTACATTTCCTGAGCTGGCCCACTGAAATCAGCTTTATTGTCATATAACCCTGAGTATATAAATCCATGTCTAGTGACAGTTATTGTATGCGCTTTTAATTACATGTATGGCTGTGAACAGGGTCTTTCTCATGTATACAGTTGATAATGCAATTATGTACTGACATGAATCACAATCGACCACGTATGGAATCACGCAAGTTTTTCTGTGGTTGTGTTAATTATCCAGTTGATGTGGATGTGTCTGATGTCTCACTCTGACAGGAAATCGCCCGACTGCTGATGGAACAAGAGAAGAAGGAGTACAGGAAGAATCGAGAACGGGAGAAGGAGAGAGAGCGGGAGAAAGAGAAGGCGGATAGGTTGGCCATGGATAGGATGGCAATGGAAAGAAGGCGGCTAGAGGGAGACCACAGGGTAATTTGCCCTAACCATACTCATTTTAGAACGTGTGCTTTGGGGTGAAATATTTTTTGCAACCCATGACTTCATTTTAAGTAAAAGTGTATTTCCACTGTGGTACTAGAACTGTAAAATTTAAGAAACCATCATTTTTGTTGGTTTCCAGCCAAACTCGGAGGAAGTAGTCCGGCCCAGAACACGAGATGAGTATGAGAGGCAGAGGAACCACAACAAGCCTGCCAGGTACAAGACTCATTACTTCTTACTTCAGTCAAGAAGTAGAAACTCAAATATTCCATTAATTTTCTGTCTCTGTTTTTCTCTCTCTGTCTGTCTCAGGCCTCCTCAGCCTCGTGCACACGACTATGAGAATGTGAACTCTGGCTACGGCTACTCGGACCACCCTGCTCCCCCTCGCGCTCCCACCAGACCTGAGGCTGCTAACAAAGGTATGATGTCCATTCTGTGACAAAATGGCTGTATTTACTTAATCCTAACATATATTTACTTAATCCTAACAAAGTGCTTTCTAACTAAATAAGGAAGGACCCTGTATTTAAGGACCCTGTATTTTTCTTCATTATTCAGTGTGCCGATGTGCAGCAATAGCAGCAATCGGCACAATGACTATTATTTATCATACTTAAAGTGCCCATATTATGAAAAAAACACTTTTTCTGGGATTTGGGTTGTTATTTTGTGTCTCTGGTGCTTCCACATGCATACAAACCATGTAAACCTATTCTGGTACAACATCAAATTACAATTATGAACCTGAAAATTAGCATAATATGGGCGCTTTAATAATATTCTTCATCATCCGCTACATTTTTGTCCCGGTACTAGTCACGCAGCGGTGCCAACACATGCACACGTACACACATGTCTCCCCCTCCCTCCTCTACTCCCTCACTGCGCAAATCACTTTAGCAGCAAGTACTGACACACACACACATACACACACACACAGGAGGAGATGAAGATAGGAAGAGAAGAAAAGGAGAGAATGAAAAGAGGAAAGGAGGAGGATAGGAAATGAAGAAAGGAGAAGAGATGTAATTTGTCAACTAACACAATGTCATGATGGACCAACTGACTGACTCCTAACTGACTTCAGGTCTCAACACCAACAGGTGTTTTCATAGAGACGAGGCTCTGGCGCACCTTTTGATGGTCCTGCTTATAGCTCGAAAACCCTAACTCCTATCGCTTAATGTTTAATACTGTGAAATATAGGACACCCTGCTGAACATCCTGTGCAGGAATGGTGTGTGTTGTGTAAGAAATGTGAGGACAGTAGCTGCTCCTCACCCTATACATATATACATAGACGCCGCATTGGCCTCTGGAATGCACGTCAACGTCGCAGCCATGTTAGACCAGGCAACTTGTCCATATCCGTCAGTAGAAACACCTTACTCCGTGCAGTTTGGGGGGCTGTAAACATCGTCGCATAATCAATCTTGGGGTATTACTTTTCCCAGGTAAGACTGAACAATTGTTTTTAGTTGTATTGAGTCATTATACCATTATGTTGAGAGCTAACTAGTTGGCCATTAATGGTATAGAGGCAGTCAGACTAACGTTATAAGCAGTAGCCTCTTTACTATACACTTTTAGCTAACGTTAAGTTAGCGATAATGCTAGATAGCTTTGAAAGCAATGAAAAAATAAATATAATCTAAATTTTCCATGACAGAGAAATATTGAGTTGGTCAAGGCCACACCCCCACCCTCCACCTTGCCCCCCCCTCCTCTCTCCTCCTCAATAGCTACAGACACAGAAATGGCACATTCTGAGGAAAGCTCATTGTAGGACTGGCTCTAGTGGCTGTAATTCTGCACCAAGGCTGAATTTCGGGAAAGAGACATCAGATACAGTATTAGGGGACCACTAAGGTCTATATAAAAGCGTCCAAAGAGCACCATGTCATGGGACCTTTAAAGTTTGAATGGAGTTTCCTGAAAATTAACATAATTAAACACATACTCCTCCTATCATGGAGACTCTTTACTGTAGGCCGTGTTGTCCTCTTTTCAGGACATGTTAAACAGCAGATTTACTGTTAGCCAGTGTTATTGGGATTTGCACCAAGTAGTAGGCACATTGTCAACAAATTACTGCTATTACTATAGTATATCAAATGTTTATTATTTTGGACTTCTTTATAGCTTGATGTGATTGGTTTCATTTGGCACTCTTGGCTGTAGTGAGAATGACTCTCCTAAATGCACGTAAAGTTAGAAATCTGCAAATACATTTCCTCAACTCGCACACCCTTCCCATAATGTAATGGCAATACTATCTCAATTAGTGAGTTGTAGCTTTCAGATCATGCTTTTAGATTATTTAGGGTGCTGGTGGTGTTAAAATAAAAATCCTCATTCATTTCATGTGCTAAAAACTAGGTGTGCAACAGACTATTATTTTTATTTTTATTCATTTGATGATCATTTTTCACAATTTATCATTCTAGACAAAATGATTAATCGTTTTGTTGAGAAAATGACTTTCACAGTTTCCCTCAAAGTGATTTCTTTGTGTATCATACTGTATGACTAAAGAAAACAGCACATCGTCACATTTGAGAGGCTGAAACGGCAAATGTTTGGCATTTTTACTTAAAAAATGACAAACGATTGATTATCCAAATAGTTGTTGATTCATTTTATTTCAGTCAACTAATTGATTCATTGTTGGAGCGCTACTGTTAATGTCCCTACCACTGCAACACAAACATGATCACATATTCAGTTAATGTACACTTTAACGTTGGCTGTTTTAAACGTCCAGTAAGAAAAGACCAGTGGCACGGTTGTCTTATTAGTAAATTGACAGTTGAGAGATGACAGAAAATGAAGGGAGAGAGAGAGAGAGACAGGAAACAAATTGGAAATGTTGCTGCTCAAAGTCTGCGCTTTAACCTCTAGGCCCCCAGGGTGCCCTGGGAATTGATGTATTATTGAAGCTTAAACAGTCCTTGTTTTATATAAGTAGAAGAGTTATGTGAAGAAACCCAACAGCAGAAATATGTTCCAGATCTCAAAGAAGACAAACTGATGTCTGAAAAGTGGAGAGAAAAAAAAAACTACTATACAACTTAGCTTGCAGTGTGACGTATGAAGCTGCTGATAAATCTCTCCGTCTCTTCCATCTTTTCCAGGTGCCTATTACAAGCGGTGACTCAGGCTCTCTACCATATCCAGACATGCTGTCAGTCCTCCTTCGTCCTTTATTTTTTTAAATTTATCTTTTAGTTTTCAATCATTTGCACTCTATTGACCAGCAGCCTTGGGACAATCTAATGAGTTGGCAGTGGAATTTTTTTTATACCCTCCAAAGTTGGCCCAGAGTTTAAAGAAGTGGGTCTGTGAGTGCTGGAACCACACTCATCTTTTCCTCTTTTATTTTATTTTAAAAATTTGTGATTTAATATTATTTCTTTCAACTCAACATCAAGACAAGCCAAAATACCAGCCTTGTAATATAAACATATACTCCCCTTGATTCTTAGCTGTTGAAATGGAGGAACCGGCTCCTCACCTTCTGTGGTCATCATGTGCAGATGTTCGTCCCATCTGTGGACCATGCCATCACAAGGGCTCAAGGCCTCTGCTGGATATAACCATGCAATCTCAAAATTCCTCATGACTCTTCATAGGATGGGCCTGTCTGGTCCAACATGGCTGCTACAGTGTCTTTGATACCAACATGGCAGCTGCTTTGTACACCCATGCCGCAGTTCTGTTCTTTTGTCATGCTGTGCAACGAGGCCACACGGGCCCTAACCATGTGCCACACAGTGTACGCCTCTGGAGGGATACAATTTTGTTGCTGTATTCAAACAACAAAAGAATAAGCCTTTATCAAGATGCTGGTAGTTTTGGCTTTGACATGTTTTGCC
Source organism: Gymnocephalus cernua (assembly GCA_023631565.1). Taxonomy (NCBI): domain Eukaryota; kingdom Metazoa; phylum Chordata; class Actinopteri; order Perciformes; family Percidae; genus Gymnocephalus; species Gymnocephalus cernua. The sequence goes on along the minus strand of CM042432.1, from coordinate 22,756,650 downwards.
ACCTTGTTCCAGTGCAGAGGAGGTGGAGCTTTGTGATGATCCATGGACATTGAATTGGCTGTAGACTGTCATCTTCTGCTTGTGAGGGGCACTTTTTAACCCCATCACCCTTTAAAAGTATAGATGGATGATATGTGTATGATTCACTGTTTCTATGTGCATGCTTACTGAAAGTGTACAACTGTGTACATGCATTTCAGCTCTTTATCAATTTTTCTGGCTCCCTCTTTATTCTCAGAAAGGGCTAACGCCGCAAAAAGCCAATCATCTCTCTTTGTGAATTAACAGTAGCCTATATGTTGGCTCATATACTGCTGTACAATATATCACTTTTCTGCCACCATTTTATATCAGCTAATCATTTTACAAACCAAAACTGGCCCATAAAAGAACCAGTACCAAAATGAAATGCATGTACATTGCTTGTTCGTGTCCAACCTGAATTTGTACGTGTGCTTACGGCACAAACGTGCAATTGAATATTTGCTTGTTTTATTTAAATGTAAATATCCATTTTTTTCTTCTTTTACTCATGCTACCAAATTGTTTCCCATCGTGGAAAAAATACAAGATCCTCTCTTCAGTCCCTTTATCTGGTGTCCCACTAGTTTGTTCAGAAAGGGAGCCTTATATTTTATTTTTATACAATATTTTGTTAGTCTTTCCTCAAGATTGTTCCCTGTATTTTCATTGCCCCAAGCTTCCAATCCTCTTCTTTGTCTCAAGGTCAAAGGCAGACATCACTTCCTGCCTACAGAAAAGACAAAACATTCACACAATAGAAGTGTATCTGGATAGAGGGAAATCAGTCCCAGGGTCAGCTAAAATATATATTACTGCTCAAAGGGACCTATCTTAGAGTTTTTAGTACTCCATGATCCATTATTTTCTGTTCATATTGAATAATAAGGATGCTAAGGAAAATGAAGAGCACATTCAAGCTTTTGAGTTTACTGAAATGTTTGTGACGGCCACAAAGTGAAGTCTTTGAACATTTAGTGCTGCTTCAAGGTTCTCGCGTTGTAATAAATGTTGCTGAAATTATAAATCGGCTTCCAAAATGATTCCCTCCCTGTTCAGAGAAAGTGTGAGATGTTTGTATTGCCAAGGACAAACCTGCAGGTGTTATTAAATTATGTGCTAATTGCTGTTGACAGAATGAGATTTGTGCCATACGTTTGTAATTTTTTCAGGGACTTAAATGGGAAAAACTTAAAGTTGTTGTGGTTGTAGCAGAGTTACCACACCCACCAAGGTGGGACTCCTTATTTATTCTTTGGTGAGAGCACCACCTTGTGGACATGTTGACAATGGCAAAACAATGTACAAAATTGATCTGATCAGGATGTACATTTGTGGATGTTGTGCATCAGACATGGAATAGTGCTGTCTACAGCAGAGTGCTACAATATTATTTTTCTTTAATCCAGGGCTTGTATGCAATCTACCAATCATGAATCAATGCATATGTTGGCACTTGCTGTAACAACTTTTTATTTTAAGTTAAACCAATTAAGTTGCTTTTACTCATAGCATCTCAAAATGTAATAAACTATCAGCATTTCCACTGTTTATGAATATGACTCATTCATTAAGTCAGTTAGGACAAACACATGATGCTGCTTAGCGAGTTCAACCAGTAAAACAGAGGATAAGTCCTCAAATAACCTTCAAGAAATACCTTAAGGTTTCTTTAAGTTATTTATATACACACACACACACACACTTTCCACTTTAATTTCCAGAATGTCACCGAACCGTAAAGATGACACATTGTCTACCTGTAGTGCAGGTTTCAAGCTTTTCCAAGAAAGACAAACTGCCCACAGCAGCCAAGAAGTGTTATCTTCAGCTGCATACTCTTCCTCCAGCCACTGACCAGCTGAAACTTTTGGCCCAGAGCAAATCTACATAACAAAAGATACTTACGTTTTAAATAGAGCCCGAGTTGGGTGACACCCAGGGTCATCTGAATGTTGCATAATGTCTTACCTGTTCCCAGTATTGATGCAGGTAATGCTGGTCAATATTCACACAAGTATACTCAACAATACACACAAAAAAAAAAAAAACCTGTTTGAACTACAGGTACAGACCTCTAGTTTGAGCAAATATTAACTACACTAATTTAAGACTTGAGAAAAGAATACCGCTCCATAGACAGTAACTGCTGCTGTACAAGCATTTGTTTCAGTAGGAACAGATACACAAGTATACATTCACTGAAAGCATAAGGTCATTTGCAACATTTGTTTTTTTTGTGTTTTTTTTAATGAAACAAATACTTGATCCAGGACCAGTTATTTCATCTCTTTATCTTGGACTCACTCAATCATGTGCTCAGTGTATTCATAGTGAAATAATTTCCGTGTGCGTAGTGTCAGGTAGTCTTTTATTGTCAAAATTTTTTATAAATCATGCCAGTCAAGGAAAGTACAAAGTTACACCCATCATCTGAGAACGGCTGAGTGGATCTGGTTCACCAACATACCTGACATACTGAGGCCTTGTCTGCATGTGGCAACACCACTGCCATGCCCTCAGTGGGATATGTCACAACCACAAAAACTGGGAGCTATACCTCCGTAACCAGAAAAGTTGGTGCTCCTGTTGGGAGCTTAAAAAGTTTTCGAAATCAGACAGGATATCTGTTACGCTCCTGGTGGCTTTAGTATCTGGGTTTTATAAATAAAAAAAATAAAAACTCTTCAGATGAGACATCTGATGTATTCAAAAGGAAGATTAAAAAGTCTACCAACATTTGGCTGGTAGCTTGTCATTTCCAATGGAGCTTTAACACAGACACATTCTACAATGACGATGCAGGTGTTGGCTGTGCTTTCCAGACAGCCGACCTCATCAGTGTTACACGCTGCCATCCGTTTGGCTGTCAATTTCTTTCCCAAAAAATAAGACGTTTATCAAAAAGCAGAGATCAGTGATGTACCTCAGCCTGAAAACTGCAGTCAGTCAATCTCAAAACAGAAACAATCCATCCAAACCTCCAGTGTGGCACCTCTCTTTGGTCCCGGATGCACATTATTACACACACGACCAGAAACAATGACTGAAATTTTTAAGCACAAATTCCCAGGCAAAGTTTCCAGCTGTGCGGGTAACAGAAACACTGTAACACACTTCTGCTCAGAGGGAAAAAAAATAAGTTATTGTTTTGTATATCAACAGTTAGTGCGTCATTATTAAGCCCACACGTTTGAGCGTGCTCTTATTTTAGGCCTACTGGCTGCATCACGAAATACACACACAACAATCCTGTAGCTCACAACTGCAAGCAAATATTGATTCGTGTTCTCAAACTCGTTTAAGTTTTTTCACTTGACTCATCGCTGTGTGACACGCTATCATTCCGCAGCCCCAACAGGTGTTTGCGCCATAACGAGCAGGAATGCTCGTTAACGGTGTTGTAAAAGTGCAAAAATAGAACAATATGTAGCCTACTGACAGGTTATTGAACTCACCTGTCATCCAATCATTCACGGTGCACGACGAGAGTGATGAACGAGCTGCTGTATTCACCGAGTGACTGAAATCACCTCTGAGGAGTGAATGTCTTTTCCGTCTCTCACCTGGCAGGTAAAAAGGTGAGTGCAGCTGTCTATCAACTGCTGTACGCCGTGTTGAGACACGAAGACACACCCACTACGAGAGAGAGAGAGGGAGAGAGAGAGAGAGAGAGAGAGAGAGAGAGAGAGAGAGAGAGAGAGAGAGAGCGAGAGAGAGAGAGAGAGAGATACTACCAATTACTCTACATACTGGAGGTTTCTGTCTATCCAGGTTAAATGTAAATCCTTCGCAGAGAGAAAAAAAAAACATGCGCTTCCGCCACACTCTGATATGACTCTGTAAAGGTAAAAGCAGCAGTCATTTTAATCCAGTGCACTCTCTCTCTATCTCTCTCTCTCTCTCTCTCTCTCTCTCTCTCTCTCTCTCTCTCTCTCTCTCTCTCTCTCGGCCTGATGAAGCCTGGGGCGCATCTTCAGGAAAAACCGGTGGAGGTAGAACTATTTTGTCAGACGCTCAACTGATCCAACCCTCAACAGAGGAACGCCAAGCTGTCTTTTTTTGGGGGGGGTGGGGGGGTGGGAGGGAATCATTACAGCAGTTAAAAATGTAAAGTGAGGCTATTTAAACACGGAAATGTAGGCTACATTTCCGTTTTTTTTTTTTAAATAAATCTGAGCACTTCATACAATAATCCTCTAAGTATGAATCCTACACAGGCAGGCTTGCATCAGCAGAGTTGCCTCTGTAGCCACACCTTCAGCAAGTCTTTTCCTAAATTACTAAATCTATCCACTTTGCATTTGCAGAATAGACCTTGTGGTCTAACATGATTCTGTGAATACATTTAATAAATTCTGATCGCTTGATATGAGGTAGCCCATAATATCAATGAGAGAGGCGTGACACTTATATTTGTGGTCATATGCATAATGGTCATCTCATCTATACTCTCTTTTAAGTTTCCCTTTCTCAAAACGTCTTGTATGAACCTAATCAAGTGTAGAATGACTCTCTCACAGCCCTTGAGGAGTGGTTGTCATATTGTAAAGGCTGAAATAAAGCTGCAGAAGGTAGGGGCTCCTGAATGCTGGCATGTTGATAAAAGCAAACATTCACAGAGAGGTGTATAAATTAAGCAGGCCGTTGGCCCTGAGGCGCTCTGTGCTGTGCCTGATGCAGGAATGACATCGGACTGGTTCAGAGAAGCACCAAAGCCCATCTTTGCAGGGAGTCACCCTTGTGTACCTGCCAAGGCAATCCTCAGGTGCTTTGTTATAGCTTGCACAAAAGGACACAGTACTACTGAATTTATTTTAGGATCTCGATCAACTGGTATAGTTTCGGTTTTAAGCAAAAGGCCATAGCAATCCCTTGTTTTATTATTATATAGCTTATTGGCCTGGTTAAGCTTTTGGCAGCTTTAATGTACCTCACAGGTTTGACACAACTAACTTTTGAAAGGCTTGAAAATATGTTGCATGTTGTTCATTTGTAAGAGTACCGGAGCATAATGAGGACCACAGCCCCCAACCTTCCTGTTCAGGAGAATACATGCTGTTAAAATGCAATGTTAAAAGGACTCGAAGGTCAGGAAAAACCTGCGCCAACTTTGATTTTACATGTTTACATGTAAAACATCTCTCTCTCTCTCTCTCTCTCTCTCTCTCTGTCAGAATTTATCATGATTTTTGGTGCACTTTCCATGCACCTTACATCATTTTATTCTGCCTTAAAAGTCACATAGAAGATTGCCTACCCTCTGGTGAGTTTGTATTTTTAATATTCTTCTGGTAACACATTTTGTGAATGCCTGAACTGAGTGAAATCCCCACCAACCAACAAGCTTAAAAAATACATAAAGTCAATACACACGTTCACCTATTGACAATGATCAGCCTACTGCACTCTTTGGTTAAGTTAACAGGAGACAGTTATTCTACACAGTAAATATAAGTCAAAACTACTTACACAATGTCAAAAGCACACTAACAACACTTGCCTTGTTTGTATTTGTAAAACCAGACGCACTCTTACAAACCTTTCTCACAGCAGGCGATGGGATTTTGCAGGAAATGCACATGTGTACTGTAGCCTATATATAGTACCAGAGCTTTTGCATTGAAACACCTACTGGACTGTAACCATCCTTAATGTTATTAGTTACACCATTGTTTGACAAGGCAAACCATTCCTTATGTGAGAAAGGGTTACTGGAAAGTGAGAATGAGATCATGTCACTACATTAATTAAAAGAACCGAGTAAGAATGGCTGTTTCTGTACAGTCAAAACTTTACTTGTTTGAGCCACTTGGTTACACATTGATTCATTGACTGTTTGTACAACATTGCAAGTATTGCAGTATAAGTATTGCAAATATGGTATAGATACTACATGCATATATTATTTGTGTAAATAATAATACAGTTGTAAATAAATGACCAAAACTATAAACTACTACATTGAAACTGAAGTCAGTAACAGGTGTCTTATTGTGTGCTCAGTCACACCTGCTCCTGGTGGTGGTTCTGCTAAGAAGGGCCACTAGATGGCGACGTCCTCACATATTTTCCTGTAGGCCTCTAAGAGCTTCACCAGCACTTTGCAAGTTGTGTAACTGTCTACGGGCTTTGCTAATGTACGGTTTGCTTGATCAGGGTTTGAGGAGCTTTTTTCACCTAGCATCAGTTGGCTGCTGTCCCCTTTGAGAAATGTATTTTTAGACATTATAGGTAGGAAGCCACATGACTTTAACCTACTTTCGATTCAGTCCTCTCTCCTTAGCAACTTAGAAAAATAAATACATGGGTGTAATTAACTCCAGTGGTTCACTGCCAAAACTGAGATTACACTGAAACTCCTCCCCGATATCGGCTTCCTCCTTTTGTGAGGATGATGGGAAGCACAAGGTAGCACCTGCAGGAAGCTAAAAAACTGCCTACCAGAGAGCTCAAACAGTGAGAAAGACGGGACCTCCATCCTTTTCCTCTGTGGCAGGAAAAGTAATTTTACATGGAACTATGATGATACTATATCATTTTACTGTAAATTAGATTAACTTTTTTTCCAATGAGACCTGTCTGCTATAGTAATTTAACTGGCGTCGACTTTACTGTGTAACCACTGAACTCTTCAAAAGGGCTTAGTCGATATTTGGTCTCCATTTGTATATTCACTGTGCTTATTACCGCCCAGTTTTGCTGTAATCTAATTAATAAAAAAAGGGAAAAAAAGAAAATTTTATTGAATTTGAGAGGAGCACATCAACCATAATTGAAAGTTGTAAATCGATGTGTAGAAAGTCATGCTCCAATTCCCAAAAGGACAACTTTGAGTGTGTCTGTGTTAAGTGTTTGTTTTGTTTGTGATCTTTACTTCCTGCCAAGGCTGATCGATGTGATAGAAGATGAAAGTATAGATTCCTTAAGAGGGAAAACTGGTTTGGTCACTTGTGCGTAAACGACAGCTTTCACAGCTCGCTGCATAAAAAAAAACGGCTAAAAGATTTTGTGTTGCATCTGCAGTTTAGCAATCCTGCTCCCGTTTAATTAATAGTAATGCTGTTACCCCAAAACATTGTAGCCTGGTACCACAGCATAAAACAAGGCACTGGCCACAAAGTTTTGACAGAAAACAATTAAGAGTTTACAACTGATCTCAAAGGACTAGTTTCCTGAGGAAAAACAACCTGCATTTACACTTTCTGGCCATTTCATATCCACATAAACACCCAGACATTTATTTGTTACAGGAAACATCTCAGCCTGCTGATTTTTGATAAAGACTGGAACAACTGCCTCTTTCTTAGTTTGGAAGGTAAATTCAGGAAATGTTTTTGTGTGTGATTTTTAGTCAGTTTTACCTTTGTTTTTAAATGTACGTGTTTATAGTTTCATTTTAGCCCTTTTCATTGGCTAAAGTTTATCCTCATTTTGAGGATACAGACATAATTCCTCTACGTAATGCCTATGCTAACATGCTGATGCTAAGCAGGAGCAATGTTTACAATGATCATCATCTTAATTTAGCGTTAGGCTGATGGGAATGCCAATAGTTTTGCAGGTATTTAATCACAAACCAAAGTATTTACAAATTTTGACCAGATGAGTTACTAAAGTTACTACAGTTCATCTTCTGGTAACCAGTAAATGTCTGTACACACCATCACAACAATCAATTTGACCAAAGTCGTGGACTAACCGACCTGCATTTCCATAAACCACAACGTGCACAACACTGTGGATTTACAGCACTTTGTTCAAATGCTAACACACTGCTGTCAAAACTGTCGACCACACATTCAAAACAGAATAGATTTCAGTCTGGTGCGTTTCAAACACTGCTGATTGCAATTTTAGATGAAAGCCTGAGCAGGTGTCTTGTTTTAGACTAGTTAGTGAACATATACGGGATTTATACAGAAAAAGCTCAGAAAGCCTTTTTTGTATACAAACACCAAATAAGAATGAAACAATTATACACTGTACCGTTTGAGAGAAACAGATAAAAGAGCAAAGATACCAATATGTCCAGGTAAGATGTCTGAGGTTATATACACAGCTATAAAAAAAGAAGTGAAAAACACTATATCTTTACGATAGGAAAACTGCGTTCTTACTGTTTTTCAGAAAGTAATGGAGGTGAAAGCAATGGAAACACCAAATTCATTAGTATTTAGAGATGATGCAGACATCCAATGTGATGAAGAAAACTTGCTGCATGATGCTGGAGAGAGGCAGGATTAGTCACAGCACTATTCTTTGTTACTGTTATGTACCTTTAGTTTTTTTTTTCCAGTAATTCCATAAATTACTAGAGACAAAATACTATATTGAAGCAAACTGCTTATTTCCAATCCTTTTTGTTTACCTTACGTAAAAATTGGTTTATTCCATAAAATCTATATCGTTTCTTTAAAGAAACTATTGAGTAGTGTGAAGTCATTTCATTTTTACTCTCAGTGTGTTCTGAGTTAAAGTGTGTGTTATCTCAGTGAGAGTTGTTCATAGTGTTTGGCTGCACTGAGCCTGTTCTGAGACGTGTGTGAAGAGTTGTGTTGTTTGGAATGAGTTTGCAGGTGATGTGAACTGTTTAGCTCAGGTGACTGTTGGTAATGCAGACTGGAGTTAGAGTTTTGCACATGTGGCTTCAGTTGTGCCCAGTGTCGTTTAGCAATAAAAAAAAACTGTAATATGTTTACTACTGTAAACTTTGTCTTTGGGGTAAGAATTTGTAAAGATTTCATAATTTGTTGATCATACTACGAACATGTTTCCTGATAATTGGTTAAGCATCATTCACAGTTTCTAAAGTAATCTTTCTATAATGTACAACATTTGACTTTGTGTGTGTGTGTGTGTGTGTGTGTGTGTGTGTGTGTGTGTGTGTGTGTGTGTGTGTGTGTGTGTGTGTGTGTGTGTGTGTGTGTGTTTGTGAGACTCTGACTCTACATGACTGTCTGTAGGGTGTATCCGCTGATGAGGCGGCACGATCATAGTCATGCTGACTAACTTTTCCATAATATGAACTGTCTCACACACAGTCATACTCAATGTTACAGACTAAAGTACACACACATACACTCTGTGATCTCTTCACCTTTTGATTTACTGTACATAATTTCTATTCAGAGATTCATGGGAAACAGCTTTTTTTGGCAGCTAAAAGGGAATGTGAAGGCCTAATTCAATTTTGGTTGCAAATATTGTAACAAATGCCTACGACACAATGATTCAAGATGATTTCCAGCTGTGTTAGCATCAAACAGATTTTAAATGATTAAAAGATTTTAAGTTGTTGTGGGTGGCGTCCTTGTGCCTGTATCACAAAGCCCAAAATAATCAGACTTTCTTTGATTTATTTGGCTTAACTAAGACTGTTCAACAACTGGCCCGGTTCACTGGGATTTTTCACTTAAACTATGATCACAGTTGCATGAATAAGGAAGGGTTTGTAACAAACAAGTGCCTGCAGAAATTACATGCAACATCAACAGATCAATTACACTTTTAACCACTTTTAACCACTTTCAACATCAGATATCAGATAACCCATTGGTCTTTGTGGTAAAATTAGTTTGTTTCAGTGACTAGAAACTATATTCAGCAGGGTACACACACGCAGGCAGTGGTGCATTGGTGACCACAAGAAGGTTCTTAGTTCAAATCCAGGGATATGAACTAAGGACTAAGTGAACCTGACTGAACCTTTGCCGGGGCCTTTCTGGCCTTTTTTTTTAATGACTTTTGTATGTTTGTTCTGAGCCTAAGTGAGTTTCCTGCCTCAACATTCCAAAGATATGGAAGTTGGGTGAAATAGTAACTTTTTTGTTGGGTACCCTTTGCCCAATGTGAACTGGGATAGGCTCCAGCCACCCTCGACCCTGTAAAGGTTAAACGGGTACAGATAGTAAATGAAAAAATGGCAATAAAATCACGAAATGAGAATCATTAAAACATTGGGGTCTTTATTTTTGTTTTGTTTTGTTTTAGCCTCTTCTGTGTTCTTTGTGATAGAGAAGAACATGAGGTGTCCAGTGGCTGAATGATTAAGACACAATAACCACAATGTCTCTGGTTAAAATCCAACAGAGCACCTTAGTTGCATATTACACCCCCCCTCTCTCTCTTTGCATGTCCTGCATATATATGTACTATCACACAGTAAAGGCAAAATGCAACAAGCTATTAAGCACCCTTAAAGCTTGAACACAGGAATTGGCCTTTGAAGTTTTTACTGGAAGCAGTTATGAAGCTGTGTACAACAGGTTCAATGTCAGTCATTCAAACTCAGAAAGATATGGACACCATAAACAAGAGGTAGGCCAATTGCATTGTAAATTATTATTACATTTTGAAAAAAATAACCTAAATGCATAGACTTGCTGTCGAATTAGTTACACTGTTCCTCATGCCAGAAAGTATCACAAATGAAAAGAATATTATGAACTTGATAAAAACTGTTTCAATATTCATTGCTAGTCTATTGGCGCATTCATGTGCTCCTCTGATGGTCCAAGTTTCTGAAATCGGAAGTCCTTCGTCCGACTTCGGTATGTTTACATGCTCTCAAGTCGGAATGTTGATTGTAACCACAACAACAAACATGAATTAATAAAAAGTTTCTTACCATTAAAAAAAACCATCTAGTTTTGCCCGCCATGTCAATGACACATATGACGTCAAGTCAGCAAGTCGGGCGCCAAGATCTTTCCCGAGTTTCCAAGTTGTTGTTCTGACTTCAACAGGTTCTCACATGCATTTTCCAGCTCGGAAACTCGTTTTTCTGATGTGTCTGAGTAGTCTGACATCACATAAGCAGCATAAGCTTTTAAAAACACTTTTCACATTTTCAGCCCCTTCTTGTATGGTGATACATTTACTTTCTTACTTTCAGGACCACACACCAGTACCTGTTGCACATGTTATACACATTTTCTGAAAGCATGCCTCATATTTCTTACCATAATCAGTTACAGTAATCAACCAACAATGAAATCAATGAAACAAATAAAACCTGTAGACAAATAAAGATTACTGCATGAAGTACATACACTTTGACTCTGACTTTGAATACTGTAACTGCTGCCTTTTATAGCACACCTGAGTGCTGCGTTTTCAAATTAGCACGTGTGCTTCCACACCTGGTGGACGTGATTATCCAATTCGTTCATTGGTGTGGTCATTGGTAATCCGGGGCTTTGTAATGACAAGGAAGTAACCTCACAATCCTTGTCTGTGTCTAAGGTGTGAAAATGTGTTTTACAAATCACTGTGTGTAATGTTTTGCAAAAAGGGTGAAGCAGACATTGTGTTTAGACTTTTGGAGACTTGAGAAGAGGTTTTGCTCTCTGTGTGTCAGTTTAAATAATTGTGCTATGCATGTCATTTTAGTGTGTTAGCAATTGGAAAAAACGTTATTATTATTAGTGTTATTATTATACTCAGAACACACAAATACACGGTAACAAATATATTTTATTTTTCCCCCCTCTCATTCCCCCTGCTCTGGCGTTTCCCCCCTCTCATTCCCCCTGCTCTGGCGTTTCCCCCCTCTCATTGCCCCTGCTCTGTACATCCCAACCAACACAACGTTTCACATAGAGTGGTCTACATACAAAACAACAGAAAACTTACTGTATACAGTTACAGTAAAAAAAAAGAAAAAATACAAAAAAAAACTATGCTGCATCTTCTCTTCTGTTTGGATCTGGCCACAGCACCTCATTCACATCACAAGCAATGTTTCCCCTGGCCAAGCAGAAACAAAACAGAAGAGCTCACCTGTTGCCCTTTTATGCTAAAGCTAAAGATTGCTAATTGTAAAACTGTGTGACAGGTGTTTGCCCATGTGATGAGTCAGTGTGCATAATTGAATGGCAGTGTGTTCCTCGTGAAAAAAAGTGAAAAAAGTGTGTTTTAGAACTGCAATTTGATTGTAAAGCAGGAATTTTGCTTGTAGTTTAGCAGAATTGGTTCAGGGGGTTGGTGCATGAGTTACATGTTGTGGTCATTGTGTCTCAAGTACCAGTATTTGTGTGTAAACAACTGAGAAAAAGCTGTAATTAGCAGATATAAAAATACCAAATCCTTTTACCATCATTTTTCTAATGAAATCCTCCCTTGATGGGAATCGATTGAAGGTATACGGGAAGGTACAGCTGATATGCAAACCACATGTTGTAGGAGGAGAGATTGCCGGGATGAGAGATGACATAATATTTTCTACATAGATCTCTGGTACTGAACAAGTTATAAAAGGAAGTCTGTTTAATAACTTTTTATGGTACATTTTAGCCATTTAACAGTTGATACATGTTTTCTTTGCTACACAAAAGAATCACAGGGAAAAGTCCTGATGTTATCATTAACCATCTGGTGTGTCATGCAGCCTGCAAACATACAGCAGGAATTCCTTGGAAATGAAGTTTGACCCGAGCAGACCTTTAAAGTAATATTAAACAATAGCTGTGAAAAAATGAAATAAATAAACTTAGTGCCTGTGAGGGAGCGATACATAATGAATGCTTTAGGCAAATTCAAACGGGTGCTGTGACTAATTGCCACACAATGTTTTGATGGAGGCGTATTCCAGGAAAGGGTGGACACTGATCCCCATCTAACAGGCAAATGCAGAGTGTTTACAAACTGGCATCCCCTTCACCAAATATGGTAAAATAATTTGGTAATTGTCTGGGTAAAATGAAGACCATTTGTATATGTAAACACAAGCTTGCTGCTGTAGATTGTTGAGTAAAGGAATGACAATTGAGCAAATGAGGTGAAAGGCCTTCTCTTACTGAAGTTTTTGTCAGTTTGTTTCTTGTGTTATTGTTGTTGTTGATTATGATACTACTGACATTTACATTAAACTCAATGTGTAATGATAGACACTTGTTGCATAAGGCTGTCCTAAAGTGAGTGATTTGACTAAAAGTGTCTATGTGTAACTTTCAGTTTGTCTAGCGGCCGCTTTGGACAAAAGTGTTTTTTTACCACACCTGCTGATGTAAAGATCTTTTCTTTATGGTGCTGTATTGTAGGGCTGCTCGATTATGGAAAAAAATATAATCATGATTATTTCGGTCAATATTGAAATCACTATAATCACTCGTTGACTTCTGGAAAGTTGTTGCAATTATTTAACTTAAAAAACTGGGGAAAGTTAAATAAATCAATAGTAAAAAAAAACATGCAATTGTGAAATTTGCCTTAATACTTTTCCTATTTAAACGGTATTTTATCATTCAGAACACAAGACAAAATAAGAGTTTACTTGCAAAATGTAATGAGCTAAATCATTGTTTTTCTCGGTTATTCTGTTTTTGTAATCATTGGGTGTCAAAATCATAATGCACAGCCTTACTGTATTACCCACTGTAGATTACTGAGTTTGCGTTACTGGGAGGTCATATAGTTGCAATGATTATTTTGCTCAGACAGAAAATCATTCATTTACAATAAGAGCATACGTTACAGATGCATTGTTGCATTTCAAGTGTTGCATACGGTAACTTAGCCTACTCTGGATGTATCGTGAGCTAAACCGGGTATCACTGTCACTGTGTAACGAGAGTAAGAGTTTGTTGTAGCAACCAATGTAATAATAACTTAGATTTATATAGCACATTTCATGAAACCCACAGACGCTTTACACAAGTAAGGACAATGGAAAAGAAAACAGTAGGCCAACAAAAACACGGACTAAAAGGAATAAATGGAAGGGGGACGTAACTTAATCTAGGCTACTGGCGTACAACCACATGTCGCATTTTAAAGTTATTTTGTGAATGAAATAGACTTAATACATACCTGAGGGCCATCATTTACAATTCCGTAATTGTCTCCATCTGTTGAAAGCCCGACTGAGATTGATTCGGTTTCGCCCGTCGTTTGTCACTCTCCCTTTTAGCTTTTAGTTGTTCTTTGTTTAATTTCCTGCTTTTCTGTGATTGCCCTGCCCCAGTTTCAGCCATAACTATCGCAGATAACTTATAAAATACAATAAAAATACAATTAGGCCTATATAAAGAAATCTCCTGCCACCTTTTACCTGGCTGGATACAATGACGCAGGCTTCTCCGGTGTTACTCTGAAATCTGCGACCCGACAGAATGTTTGCTCTCTAGCGCCGTCTACCTGCCGTAAATCGCTTTGTGACTTCGCGGGAAAAATCAGACCCGGGCAGAGGCATTAATAAAAACTATATAAAAATAGCGTTCTTTTCACTGTAAGTCTCGTTTGCTGTTACAGGTCATTTATGATCATCAGATGAAAAATTACACAGTTTCAGAAACATTTAAAAGTTACATATAGTAACTTTAACACAATGTATACAATGTGTTCATCAGCTCTACATGCCGGGTGTATGAGTCCTTCTTGGTAGTCAAAACTTATGGGGCCAGCGAAGCTGCAAGTGGGACCCATGTGAGCAATGATGACTTGTTGAAAACTTTTCCTTCATTTGCCACTCAAATTTGCACACTGGCCTTACGCCATGTAACCAGACATAATTCAGACATAATTCCTCTACATAATGATAAGTTGAAAGTGTCAGCTCATCTTTTTAGTTAATTTGGATGTAATTCGGATAGGTTATGTGGTTTTTTTCTTCATGTTCTGATTAGAAGTGATTTTAAAGATTATTTTTTTGGGGGGGGTTTTCACTTTCCTTTTGACAGAACAGCTAGGTGAGGAAGAAAAAGACATGCAGGAAGTTGTCACAGGTCGAGTTCGAACCCTGGATCTCTGCCTCGAGGCGTTACCTGCTCTACCCACTGAGCCAACCCGGCCACAAATTTGGAGTGATTTTAACGTAGATTTTATAGATGATTATACATTTTGTATTTTTTGTCTGAATATGATGGTATTATGATTGTGGCACCTGGACTCCTGAATCAATGCTGTCTTTACATCAGAGACCACAAATACGTCTTGGACTTTATTGTGTTATCCTTGAGATGTGTGTAACCTGCGGTTCTCTCTCTTATTGTGTCAAGTTAACTAAAATACACGACACTTTAAGGGGGGAAGGCAATGCTTTTACAGTCTAAACTTACTGGTGTTGAATCAGATTTTATTTGTTCAGAATAGTCTGTAGTTACCGCAATGTATTGACTGAGAATGTAAGACCTCCTCCGAAAATCTTCCCATCATCCACTGCAGATGGAGGAGAGAGCTCATGCGTCACGCGCCTTGGACTTTAAATATAGGCTGCAGGGAGCGCATGTAGCATAACGGTCTGTAAGAGCAGTCAGCAACTGGCTTCAACGACTTTAGATTTTTTTTTTCTCTGCTAAGTTTCCAAACAAGTTATCAGACTTTTGAATTCGTTGATCTCTTCCCGCTCTGCTGTTATCTGGATAACATGGCCAGCTCCGGACTTCAGCTCCTCGGTTACTTCCTCTCACTGATCGGTCTCGCGGCCACTGTTGCCGCTACTCTGATGGTTGAATGGAAGAAGCAGTACCAGGGCAAAACTTACCGCATCTACGAGGGCTTGTGGATGAGCTGCAGTGGCAATGAGAGAACAACATGTGAATTTCACCAGTACCTCCTGAAGCTGCCACGTTAGTTTTTTATTTTTTTATTTCTTTTTTTAATTTTTTCTTTATCGCATCTGCATCTCCTCCAAAACCAGACGCTGCTTGTTGAGATACCTTCCACTGACAAAGTTACTATAATTAGCCTGAAGTGCGTCTTTTGTCGTGTAAGCTCTTAGGAATGACCTAAAGAGATATCTCTCTTCATGGCATGTCTGATAGTCATATAGGAGTTTATTTTTTATTCTTGTAGAATTACGATACTGCCAATTTTGTAGAATTATAATCTTCATTTCAGCTTTATTTTGAGCTGTTGAAAAAGTTCAGAGGTTAAGCCTACAGGGTTAACCAGCACAAGACTGCACATATAACACAATAATATGATTATTATGTAATATCTTATAGAAAGCAGAGCTCTGTCCAAAAATCACAGACTGTATCCATGAGAGGTTTACTGTCCAGTATGTACCAACATTTAACCCTTCTGCTCCTGTAGCTGAGGTCCAGGCTACCAGGGCCGTGATGCTGGTCAGCATCTTCCTCTCCTCTGTGGCGCTGATGGTCTCCACCGTGGGAATGAAGTGCACCCGCTTCATGGACGGCACACCTGAGTTCAAATCCACAGTAGCTATGATTGGAGGAATCATGTTCCTGATTGCAGGTGTGTTCAGCGGCAGCAGAACCAGACAGGCTTTCACAGCCACTCAGAATGGATAATGTGTCAAATATAATGTGCTTATAATGTTCCCATACATTATTTTTTTTTTATTTGACCTTTATTTCACTAGGAAAGCTTCATTGAGATTTAAAAGCTGGCTGTTTTCTACTGGCCAAGATAGGCAGCAATAACAGTGACAAACAACACAAGAAAGATATCCCACAAAACCCAAATGAAACGATTAAGCAATTATAAAAATCAGGAGATTTCTAATACAATCATGTAAAGATTTCATCCTGTAAACAACCTAACTGGCACTTTCAAAACAACCCAAGAGCTGTTTAAAACCATAGAAATAAATAACTAAGACCGATCCAAAACAATAACTAAATGAGAATAATACATCAAGACTATAAACTACTAGTCATCAACAGCCACCAGAGAGAGCACCCAGTTTGAGCAGCAACGTGAGCAAAAATATCAGCAGCAGAAAAATTGAGCACCTATGTATATTAGGTTAGTCGAAAGATATCGCCTTAATCATTTCATAATTTAAACCTCATGGAGTTCTATGAAATAAGGAAAATGTAGTTCTTCTGTTTATTCTCCATCTCTATTATTTAATCATCCCTGAAACGATAAGCAAACTGCACACACAAAATCAGTAAAGTCTTAAAAAAAGATAGCAGGATTTAAATAGACACTGATGAACAATATGATGTGTTTTCTTGTTTCAGGTTTATTGACCATCACCATGACCTCCTGGTATGTCAAAGCGATTGTCCAGATATCCTATGAATCCCATACCCTGCACAGGTACACACACACACACACACACACACACACACACACACACACACACACACACACACACACACACACACACACACACACACACATACATATACATATACATATACATACACACACATTTGATTCTGTACATACATCTAAACGTGTGTGTGTGTGTGTGTGTGTGTGTGTGTGTGTGTGTGTGTGTGTGTGTGTGTGTGTGTGTGTGTGTGTGTGTGTGTGTGTGTGTGTGTGTGTTTTCTCTGCAGCGCTGAGTTTGGTAATGCCGTCTTTGTCAGCTGGGCTGGCGGCTTCTTCACTATGGCTGGAGGGGCTTTCCTAAGCTGTCGGAGATGCTCGGGGTCCCAGACCGGGTCCATCAGCTCCAACCACCTCATCCCCACCACCCACCCTAAGTCAAACTACGTCTAGTGGAGGAGAGCAGGGGAGAGGCCTTGATACAGTAATTTCAGCGGTGAATTTACGAACTGGAGCAGGTTGTGTTTTCCCACTGCAGGATTATAAATACTACCTATCGAACATGAACACAGTTACCAGGATCAGGATTACACACATGATCAGGCTGGTTGTACTGACTTTAAATCCTAGTTTATAGCTTGAGATTTTCTATTTTAACACAACACTTGTGTGTGCTTGTTATGGCGTCAGTCACTGCCGTAGTTTCTGCTGTTCTCAGCTGTTTGTTTTTTCATTCAGAGAAATAAAAGGAAGGATTACATGTTTTAATAATTTCAAAAATTCTATATACATATTACTATATCAATTCTTTCAGGTCTACTGTAAATGTCCTGAACTTTGTCAGCCTGTTTGTGTAAGTATGAAATCATAAAGTTACTCTTCATAACTAGCAATGAAGAACACTTGATTTAATAGTTTATTCAGACATAAAGTTTTGACACTGTTGGCAAGATTTCTGTACATTTTATTGCTCTTCAAATTCACACTAGTGTTAATATAATGTTGTTTGTGTATGGTAACTATATGACTAAAGTTTTATATTCTTGTATTATTTTCATCTATTTTTTAAATTGTTATCCGACACATTATGTGGCAGTTTGAAAGACATTTTGAAGTAAATCAAATGTTTCGATTTTTTTTACTCTGGTTTACCTTACGTTCTATTATATCACATACAGTGTTACACTTCATTTTTTTGTGTAGAACTCAATAAATTACTGCTGACATGGTAAATACTTGTCATTCTAATTCATCTAATCATAATGTGATTATATATTCGTAGCATGTGTGTTCGTTTTGAAAAAAAAAAACAATATTACAATATTAACTTCAGTCATATCAGTTTAGTCAGTCCCTCTTTAAAGCGTTATGTTTTAAACACTCAAACATTGGCTTGTGATGCAGGCAGAATCTTTGGACTCAACGGAAGGTTTGTTCTTATCAGGACAAGTGAAGGCTTTAGGCAAATTATGTGACATTTTCTCTGTTTTCTCTGTTACTCATGACACTGGGTTACATGTTTTGTTCTTAAATTACTCTTTATACTCAAATTCGGACTTCTAGGGCGCAGTCCAAATCAGTGAATGATTCCCTTGCCTAACATGGGCAGTGTCATGGTCAGTGACTCAAAGTATTATATCACATTGTAGACATTTACAGAGGTATTTGCATCAACATGTACTCAAGTACTAAAAGTAAACACTCATTATGTAGAATGGCTAACAGTGCTCCAGTAATGAGAGTTTTCCTGACACTCAATCCCTTTCCTTCCTCTCATGTCTGCTGTCACGTTACCCTCTACATACTGTATTCACTGGCATCTGGTATCACAGCTGCTGCCATGGTGAACTCAGAAGTGATTGGAAGGGGAGTACGAATTTCTATAGCTGAGCTGAGATTCAGTGTTATGAAATCTGCCCCATGAAAAAGGAGTGTAACCTCAAACCTGGTAGAATTACTTATGAGATTTTGTTACGAAAGAATACAAAAGACAAGAGACAACTACACAAGAGAAAAGATGACCTTAAAATAAATCAAGTCTGAGGGGATTAACTCCTTGCACTAATTGCAAAAGAATTTGATGCACAGGTAAGCCATCCTGGACAGGGTCAAACTGAAACAAGCAACAACCTCATTCTTTAGTGGAAACACAAATAGCAGGAGAATGTGTTGTGTCCTCGGCGGATGTCAACTAATGTAGGAATCTCTCATGGGACTGGCACCCTGCTGCCCAGACACTTCCTGAACTCTCAGAGAAGAAGTGGAAGTAAAAACAAGGATATTTTTAGTTTTTAAAACTGATTACTGACTGCAACAACCACAAGGGTAAACAACGAAGGGAGGGACCTACATCTTTCCGTAATATTATTTATATACAGATAATGTTGACCCATCATATATAAAATTAATAAAGTTTGGGCATAATGAAATCTTCAGGACTAAAAGACAGCAGACTGTACAAAAACACATGTGGGTGGATTTATGTTTCTTGTAGTAATTTTATTATAGCAGCAGTTTATTATGCAGTAACACCTGCAACACAATCCAGTCCAACAGTCTACAATAAAATGCTACAAGTGTGAGTCTTTGATTCAACTCTCCTGTTTTCTGTTATTTTGGGCATTTATTGTAGGTGTTTTGGACTTCTACAGTAGACTGAAACACGTAGAGCTATTCATACTGAGGTGTCTTTTGCTTTAATGTGTTTTCTTTCTTATCCATCATACCCTGTACCTTTTTCACATTCAAACACTGCTGTTATCTTTGCAAATAGAAACACAAATGTCCTTATAGTCCAGTCATTTTAAGCCAAAAATGGGTGTCAACCTAGGACAAATTGCAACAGAAGCAAACTCAACTGATTTTGTATCCTCCTGAGTAAAGAAAAAAATCCCCGAAGAATCCCAGTAGGGGAAAGTTTCGAAAAAGACCCAAATATAGCCTATTCATACACCTATTCATTATTTTCTCACGTGAATAGGGTAACAATTTTAACCTTTAGATATCACCATGAAAATTACTGAGTTGATTACTTACATCAAGACAAACAAAAAATGTATTACCGTACAAGTTTTTTGAAAATGTTTCTTAACATGGGCAAACGGTGCATAATCTAATTACGTACATGCTATTTGCATAAATACCACAACAGATCTAAATATTAGGTATAGCCAGGTGAAAATGTCTTGTTGAATCTTGTTGACATATAACAGTAAACGACTTAATGTTAAGGTCTGAATGGAACCCATTTAGACTACCCATGAGCATTAATACATAGAGGCAGGAAGCACTTTTTAAATAAAATGACTGGACTATTACTGTAAAGAGGTTAAGACCTCAGCAGTATCAAAACCTTTTTTGAACAGGGAGTACTTTGTGATCCTCCCACACATTCACTTACTCACTTAGTTTATTTAGAAACAGTGCACACAGCACAAACTGGAATTTAGATCTTAGAGGTGGATTTTGGTAAAAGATTGAGTGACTATTCAGGATGCCAGTAAAGTGTATTTTAATGCAAGTTTATGTTGCTGAGAATGACAGTTGGGAGAGGATCTGTGTGTGACACCCTCTAGTGGTCTATTTTTAGTAATTTAGTAATTTATTAGCTTTTACATTTTGTTTTTTACATTCCATTTAAAAAATGTTTAGCTTGTTAATTTAAACTAATTCACATTAAAACAAATACTTGGGATAATTCCCACAAAACATTTGTCTACACTTGCAGCTTACAGTAGGCTATCTACTGTGTATGTTAGTGGATTCACAGAAATGATTTTACCGGCTTGGCTGCATAGCCTACCATCACCTCTGTAGTTTCAAGGAGTATTGGGGTACTCAACAGGGTGATTAAACTGATTATAACTGAAATAGCCTCCAGAGGGAGACAGTCTCCTTTAAGTGGATTGTGTCTGACTCTCGCACTGAACCACCTAAATGAAAGAAACTTCCAGAAAACAAGACAACAAGTATTTGTAGGCCTACATATCTCACCATACTAGATTGTGTGAAAAACAAACACTGAAAGTATCTATAGCCTATTTTTGTATTGCTTTATTTACCAGGGATAGGGCACAATAATAAGCAAACGCTAATTTCATCTGTATTCTCTGGACAGTTGTTACAAATTCATCCCCCCAAAAAAGAACATAAGATTAAAAAATGACAAAGTTGTTGACGTATTATCCCTGCGCCATTTTCTTGGAAAACACAGAACTTCATTAAATAATGGGCCGAGCTCAATAAAACGTTTAAGTAAGTAAGTAAGTAAGTATTACTTTAATAACGTTTAATTAATCTAATCAAAATACTTTTAAATAGGCACATTTTTGGTCTGTGAAGAAAACTCTCTTTTTAGTAGGGTATTTGATGCATGGATGTATTAAGAGATTTGATGCCGTTGGTTTAACAGAGGAACTTTTCTTTTTCAGGCATCTTTGTAGTCACTTGATCAGCCTGAGACGGAACCCACACATTTATCTTCAAAGTTTCCTCAAAACTGCAGTGGAACCTTTGGGGATTTAATATGTGTCTTATGTTGTTTAACAGATGAATACAGAACCGTGTGGTGAAATGACGTGAAGTAAAAGTACTGCTGGTGTTTGTGGCGACCCACGAGACTCCCAGAAGGACCCTTGAGGGTCCCCGCTCGGCTGCTCCAAGGAAGCTGGAAGGAAAGCTGTGATTGTAGCTTCTCTGGCCATTCATGTCTTGGAGGGGAGGAGTTAGCAGAGCGAGAGAGGGGTCAAAACAAAATGTGTGTCCCCGACTGACTAAAGCAACATTATTTCCGCCCTGGTCCGGTGCCGTCATGAGTATCTCTGTGAGGAGCTTTTAAATGGACTCTAAAACGAGTCGAAGCTGGTTGTTGTTGTTGTGATTGACAGCCGCTCGGTCTGCTCTCCGCCGGTCGCTCCTCACTGTCTGAACCGAAGCAGAGGATGGATGGAAACTTTTCACCGGCTGCTATCTTCTCAGTAGTCCTGCTCACCGTCGTGTTGTCATCCTCAACAGCTTTCCTGGAGCCTTGCGACCTTTTATATGACAAAGCGGTGCAGGCATTCTCCAACGGGGACTATACAAATGTGGTGCGCTACATGGAGGGAGCGCTCAGCAGCTACACAGAAGTCCGGCACACTAAAGTCCGGTGCCGGTTGAGGTGCCAGGACCAGCATCCTTTTGATGAAACCTTCTCGGACCTGCGCTTCACCGACGTGCTGCTCCGGAGAGCGGCGTGTATGAACGCATGCATCGAGGAGAAACTTGGCACTCAGTCTGTGCATAAAATCAGCGAGGATGTAGTGCAGGACTTCCACAGGAGGATCCCCTACAACTATCTTCAACTGGCTTATCAGAAGGTAAGGGGGGTCTGCATGGGAAGTACGTAGCTGAGTAAACTAGCTCAGAATGAGCACTACTGTGCTCCACTCAGCGGGGATTTATTTATCTCGCTGATCCGCTCCACTTTACCTGCTACAGCTACAGCATCATCAACTGTTGCTGCTACCCGGCCACTGATACAGAGGGATCAGAGAAGAGGTCAGCTGCACAGCACACATGTAGAAAACAGGTGTTGTCCCTGGGGATTCAATGGTGTGGCTACTGTACTAGAAGCCTACACGTGTACATCCAAAATTTGGCATAATACACATGTGCCAGTACCTCACTCCTGTGCAATACATCTTTGTCCTACATTTGTTACACACAAAAAAACAATTTAGTTTTTTCAGGTCCCAATAAAAGTTAAACATGTTGACCTATATGAATCTAGCTAGAATTACATTTTCTATAAAGAATACATTAAACATACATAGAGCAAAACATATATAAAGACTTGAGCAAAAAAAAGTGTACAGTAAACATTAAAATGCAGGACAAAAATTAATGTACCACATCTCTGCCATATATGCCGTTACTGATATCAGTGTGGTAATCCAATAATGGTGGCCTGCTGATACAAGCTATCAGTCGGACTCTGTGCAGAAACCTAAATAATAAACAAGCTTTGTCTTAGTTCTTTAAAACTTAATTTTATGTAAAAGTGACATTTTCAGTCTTTACAGCAGCAATATGCAACAGTGTGATGTAACATGCAATACATGCGTCTGTGTGCATGTATCGCACTCATGATGTCAAAAACTACTATGCTGTTGATATTAGATGAAGTTACAGGTAGATCAAGGGCCAGCAGCCTGATTACAGCAGGTTGACTCAACAGATGTCTGTGCACTTGCTTCAGTCCTTTGTTTACAACCACGCTTTGGTTTTTAGGGCTCCTCTGTGTGTAGTGTTATTTTTGAGTAAATGTTTGTGGATTTTTCTGTTTCTCCAACTTTTTCTTTCTCTTTCTTGCTTCATCCCACATCCACCATGGTAGCAACACACTAGTGTATAACTTAAGATCTACTTAAAAGTGCAGTCAGATAATAGATAACGTGTGCTTTTGCATTATTGCAACTCCTAAACTGCCACTATATTCCTCAATCTCTACACATTAGACATTTTGTTATTCACTCTACATTCATAAAAATTTCCAGAGCAGCATTTCCCATGAGGTTTATCTCTTGCCTGGGACGATGTTGAGTGCTCTGCGTGGGAAAAATCCAAGAGACGGATAAAACAGGAGAGCTGGGAACAAAGTGTAACTGCTGATTCAGACTCTGATGTACTATATTTGTCCCTGATGAGCGAGTGAGTTTGATGTGTCTGTCGAATATTTGCCATCAGTTTTGTATTGGTAGCATCACAAATGTATGAACATCCCCCGTGTGATGGCTATTTTGTATTCAAAGCTCATTATTTAGAAAGAGTTGGAAACCCCCCCTTGTTATGAAGTGATCTATTCATTAGTTTGACTGCAGGTGTGTGCTAGCATGTTTTGTGTGGAAGAAAAAACCCAGGAACAGGAACATCCTGAATGTCTCCCAATCTCCCTTTATGCTGACTATTATTGTGGACTTCCGACAGATGAAAAGAGTGGAACTTGAGCTTCAAACGCTGCATTCAACAGGCAGGCATACAATAAGATGTGTGACTGCAACAATGATACAATGATTCCTGCAGGGAAATTGTCTTTCTGCATCCGTCCCTCAAACAGCATGGTCAGGGTCAACTTCAGGACACTTGCAGTTTCAGTGTGACTATCATACAGCGGTGTCTACATGTTAGTCATGTACACATAATTAACTTAGGCTATGGTTGAGTATTATTCTACATTTTACCTTCATGTGAGTAAGAGAGAGGCATTTTAACCCAGTTGGAGCTCAGCTAGGAAGCTGGCACCATCTCTTCACGTGAACCTAAGACCCAGTCTACTTCCACTTTTGCTGACTGCAGACCAGCTCTACATGCCAGGGTGATGACACACAGCTTCCACCGCTCAGAAGTGGTGGGAAGTTAATCCGCCCTGTTACTGTCTGCTGGGCAAATGGTTTCTCCAATTTTTTTTCTGAATCAGCAGAGAAAGAGCTGATGTGAGCCTCTCATAAAATTGCACGCTACGGTCTAGACATGAGCATAGACATTGCCTTACACACAGATCCTCGCTCAACTGTAAAAATATTACTAATCTTTTGCAAATAGAATTATGATTTCTCTAACATCTGTTTAGAGAAGTGGCACATTTAGTGTTTTTCTCTATCACAACAAAGCAGAAACTGAAGCTCTCATGAATGTTTTAGCAGATCTTTATTTTGGCCTCCTCTGTGTCTCCTAGCGTGTTGACGTCTTTCTGAACTGAGTACACGGGAGCACATCAAGGCAGAGAGCTCTGATGTTAATCTTACCACAGGTAAGGAGAGGCCCAGCTGGAGCGTTCCCATTGGCCAGGCTGATCAGAGCACATCAGACCAGTCAATGTGTACATATGCACATTAGCATCTGAATCTTGTGTGTGCGTGTGTACGTGGGCACCCTCACGTGTGTGTTAGTATGGGGGTATTTGGTGGTGTTTGTGAAAATAAATAACATTCCTGCATATTCCAGCGTCACACTCCCTCCTCCTGACAGCCTTTGGCACAATGCTGCCATTGGGCCTGTTAGAGGCTCCACAGTCACCAACTGTTCTCACTCAGGCTGCTGCGTATGTCCCCAGCTCGCCCATCATTTAGCCTGGCAAATATTTTATTTTCCTGTTGTGGTCTGTTTGCTTTTCTAAAAAAAGAGAGATATTTGAGGTATTAAAGGGAGACTTTTGTAGCTGCCATTGGGCTGGACCCTGATGGCCTCCAGTGATCTCTGGCTCTGGCTACAGCTCTTGCTACAGTTGCCCAACTGCAGAGGGATCAAAGGCCCTGAACTGCCCAAGGGACAAGAAAAGATCCTATCTCCAGGCTCCATATCCTTAATCTGATATATCTGACAGTGCTGCCGATCCAAGAAGCGATTGTAAAAGAAGGGCTCATGATTGCTGCTCTGTGAATTTATCAATGTTTATTTAGATTATGGAAAAATTTGTGAAAAATCGAAAAATCGGGTGAGAAATTGGCAGAATTAGCCAAACACACAGCTGCAACATGGGGGGACATATCTGTTTCCAGCTTGAACCCCAGCGAAGAATGTTGGACGTAGAGAACATTGTAGTGGAAAATGAAGGGTTTTTGTACAGACAGAGCTCATAGCAGTGAGTGTTTGTGCACTAGATGGGAATCACAGATGATGTTATTGTCATCTGCAGCTGATAATAAGAGTATTTATTTAGACGGGGAGAGTGAGCTCTGTCTTTGGATTGGATAAAGCAAGCAGTAACGCTGCCATTTGCTCAGAGGCAGGCAGGTTGTTCGCCGCCAAGTCAGATTTGTGTTTGATGTATCGGCAGGGTCGTTTTGCGGTTATCCTATTTGCAAAGTGACTGGGAGCGGGACAAAGAGTAGTGCGAGAACAGATGAAATTGTAGGAAAAACATATGCTCAAATGAAGGAAAATGCAGACTGTGATTCAAAGGTCTATTTAGAGTTTGCGATACCTAAAGTTGCTCAGCATGAAGCCATAATATTATGTAGCAAGTCCATCTTCAAGTCAAGTAAGTGTTTCAATTCAATACTTTAAAGAAATACTTTTTAAACATTTTGGGACCTGTATCCGCTGGTTGTAACCTCATGGTGATGACTAGACTCCAGCTCCTGGCCAAGAAATAGTCCTGCACTTAACTCCACGTAGAACAACAACATATTGTTTTTACACAGATTTCTATATGTTGGAGATACAGCAAATGAGACACAGCATTTACATTTTTTTGCTTTAAAATGTAGGCACATTTTATTACATTTAAGCCCTCTGCAGACCAACCAGATAATCGGCAGTCGGACAGTCTGGCGAGGTCTGTGACTCGAGTCTGTTCAGTGTGTTCCGTGCCGTCGTCCGTTGGAGGGCCCATCGGCCTTCATTTTCGGCAATTGTTAGGGCAGAATCGGGAGGGCGGGCACTACTGGGAATCGGGCTCAAATGACCAATCTGATTGGTAGAGTGCTAACCCGGAAACAGGGAGCGGAATGAGCGTGACTAGAGTCTCTCAAAATCTGACGAAAATCTTTTAAACTGACCTTTGTCGATCTGAAATGAAGACAGGTTCAGCAACTGCATGGCCTATTTCTCACTTAAAATGTTTTCAGAAACACGTTTCGGTGAACTATGTTAGAAAAATATGAGAGTTTCTGAACAATCTGCCATGACGGTCTGTTTTTAAATTTCCTGGAGAAACCAGACCCATGTGACGTGTTCGTCCAATCAACTGCCGGTTTTCATTTTTGGGCGACAAGACAGATTGGCGCCGCCTGCTGTTATGGAGACGTATTACGTACGTATGTGTTCCGAGGCATTTTTTGGACCAACTCGGGGAGACAGATCAGTCCAACTGCCTTTTCTGCCGAGGGTCGGCCGTCTGGTCAGTCTGTACAGGGCTTTAGGCTAGCTGTTTCCCCGTTTTCAGCCTTTGTGCTAAGATAAGCTAACTGGCTGTAACTTCATATTTACCAAACAGACATGACAGTGGTATCAATCAGAACAACTAACTCCTAACACAAGAAAGTGAATATATAAGATTTTCTAAAAATGTCGAACTATTCCTTTAATAAACAGTTTGATTGTCTATCAATATATTTGAAACTTTCTTCAAAATAAATAAATATTAAAATCGAATATATCTTACCTGAGGAAGCCACTTGATACGCTGCTGGTGACAGATTAACTGTTTGTAAAATAATAATAAAAAACTCAAACCTGAAGTGAAATGACTATTGCACAATAAGGCAAAGCTGACAAAGTGTATTTCACTCTTCTGTTACTAACATAAAAACTATAAATAATATAATTAATTGAAGTGCTCTCTGATAGATGTGATTTTGGTGTACATATTCGGCTTGTACTTGCTGGGCAGAAAAACAACACCAAAATAGTTTAGATAAGATTCAAGTACTTAGTCTTCTCTCATTAAAATTCCCAAGAAAATAAAATGTATTGATAAGGAAGGAAGGATTGGTGAATAGATATGACCCTGGATACTGTATTCAATAAATGTAAATAATCACCGTAGCAATGATCACCATCACCTACTGTATTCCTCGCACACAACTGCAGTGCCAACATGCTGCTCTCCTGGCTCCCCTGACCTAGCGTGCAGTGCTGTGCTTTGCCCAGACGGCCAGACATTGTGGCACTTGGCTGTGCCAAAGGCCTTCTGCATGACTGGATTTGAGAGGATAATGCACTACAGGAATGTGGGGGCATGCTGTGGCGTAACACACCAATATTGTTCTCGCCCTGATTAACAATTAAACGGCTGCAGGAGGAGGAGGCAGGAGGCTGCTAATGGGTCACTGCTGAAAACACTGCAGTGGTTTGTGAGCTGGGACGAGACTGCAGCAGGTGGAAGGGAGTCAGACTTGGATCGGAGGTGACTTTGTCAATCGCTGGCATCTCTGCATGTGTGGCTGAGGTTGAACCGAACAGCAGAGACCAGATGCGGGAGCTGACGGCAATCAGGAACTTTTTTGATTCAAGTTCCAAACTCTTGATTAATAGAGAAATATTTATCACAGCGGCGAAATTGTATGCAGGCTGCAGTATATTCTCAATTTATGGAAGATCAGAATTTCACTTGTCACAAAAGAGAGGATTTGGACCAAGATTCACTTTGCCGATCCAACCAGCTGGAGAAAATAATTTAGATATACGTGTGTGTGTGTGTGTGTCTGTCAGAATCTGAAGAGTTGGCAGGATGGACCGATTCATTGGGTGTGTGTGTGCCTGTAAATTCTGGTTGTGTATGTATGTATTATTTTTTGTGTTTGGTGAAAGACTCCCGGCTGTCTGAGTGGAGAAATCAGGGCTGGGATGGAAAAACCAGAGTTTGCCAGGCATCTGTTCAGCTTCACTAGTGACTTGAACAATGTGTTGGCTGCTGCGGGGGTGCAAGCAGAGAAAACACTTCTATACATCATGTTACCTTCTATACAGCAGACATGATCACTTTTTTTATTTTCTATTAAATTGTGAAAAAGCTGAAAATATTTATCCACACATACGCACAAACTGAGTAGAAATGTTTCTTTCCTGTGCTAACTTTCCAAAAAAATAATACTTTGGACTGTTTCGAGGATGACAAACAGTGAGAAGGAAGCTTTTATGCTGAAGAGGAAGAACATACATTGATCTCTGTTGTTGATTTATTAATACACCCATGGGTGTGCTATTCACTGTAGATAGAAAGAGCCAGTGTACACAACGAGTGGTGTTGTTAATTTTCTTTTTTACCAAAATATTTGTTCACATGATGCCAGTTAAGGATCTATTCCGAGTGTGACTGAACACATATTTGGCTTTGACAGAACTGTTGGCACACAAGAGTAAAATATTCCACAGGTTTTCTGAGGTTTCCTACACCTCACAGCTTGTTCGGCTAATGTCTCAGGTTGCTTCTGTACTCAGCAGATCATTTCTTGGAAGTGGAGAGCTGTGGGCTTTGGGGTGGAAACCACAAAGAGGGTTATGGAAAATACTTGAAAATTAAGTTTCTAAGTTAGCAGTTAATGCAAAGGTTTCAACAGCTTTATAGTTTAATACATATTTAATATGTGGGGCCCAGTCCTGCATTGTAGTGAGAACTCCTCTGGTAAATTGGTAAAGTGTCTGTCCTCTGTGTCAGAAGGTTTATGGTATTTGCTATGTGGTTGCTGCACTGTGGTCCCAGCAGCAGGGAGCCTGCTCAGAGCCACAGCAGGGTCTCCTATCCTCTTTTTTTCACTGGCTTGGTGAAGCACAGACATGATCGTATACATTTCCAATGCGCCCTCACAGCAGGGGTTACCGATATTGTTCTAATGTTACGGTTCTGCTATATTGTATATACTCTACAACTCTATTGATTCCAGTTTCTTTACATGTCAAATGATCTTCTTTACTCAGACCAAGATTGTCAATTTAATTTGAAAATGTAAATTATAGATCCTGTGCTAAATCCTCCAGTCCTCCTCAGAGGTGAGGATCATTCATCTTTTGAGGGCAGTTTGTTCGCCTTTTTGACCCCACAGCTGTTTCCTCTAAAATTCAATTAGAAGCGTTGATTGTTTATCCAGGCCCTCTTTGCTGTCGTCAGCCTGCAGGGCGATGGTCCCATGGTGACTCAGTAGTTAATGCGTGCTTATGTGGCATTGTTTATGTGTGTGTACTGTATATGCGTGTTTTAGTGTGTGAGAGAAACTAAGATATGTAGGTTGTAAATCTGAATGTGTCTCTCATGAAACGGTCCATGGTCAGGCCTGAGATGTGCTTCAGCCACATCCTTTCTTGTATTAGAAAGGTTCCAGTGCAGATGTCTTTATTTTACATCATGAAAAGACAACATTACAGCTCTCTGAATTCACTCTACTCACACATCACCAAGTTAAGTATGACAGCTGGCATGGAGAAGGGGACTATTTCCAATTTTCACACCCACCTCTTCCTCCCTCCTACCTATGACTGCCAAAGAATAATTCATCTTAGCAGTGCATAACACCAGGATTTCCAACTATTATCCCCTGCCGCTCTGTGATCTGCTTATCTTTGTAGTTAGATCTCAGCACCTCCTCTGCCCTAGAGGTTTTCCCCTGCAGGTAAACCGGTAGTATTACACATATTTTAGAAGACAGGAGAGAGTAGTTTTCATGATCCCTTGTTGACCTGTCTTGTCTCCACATCTGGTTCAGATCTCTGTGATTTGCAGTAGTGTGGCAGGATTAGAAGAAAGTGAAGTTGAGGCGGAAATGTGCACTAAGGTGCTTTTTTTTTTTTTTTTTTTACTGGATTGTAGTTGTGTCATCTTTAGTCAATAAGAGGTGTTTCTAAATGGCTCAGGTAATGAGACAGTAAGGTCAGGGCTATCACTGCTGGTCTGAATTTTTGGGGTGAGCCCTCTATCAGCTGTATGAATGACTTATCTAAACACACAGTGGCCTTTATTTCACAGAGCGGCTTTATTCCTTAACCTGCCTCTTGATTGTTGTTAATTATTCACGTTGCTTAAATTGAACTGAGACAGTTATTTAGAGATTTTTTTTTTTTTTTTTTAAATAAATTTCCTTAATCCCCCGAGAAAGCTGAAAGTAGTTTTGGACTCCCAACATGTGGATGGGTCATATCACATGGCTGCCAGAGATGGTGATTAAACAAATAGTTTGTATGTGTTAATCTTCCCTCATGAGAGCCAAATGTCCTTAAACAACCTTTGCTGTAAATTTAGGACTTTCCCGGAGCAGCCGGAGTACATCATCAGCAAAAAGTTAAAGCGTGGTCAATTCTGCATCATCGCCTGCTGGCTCCTACAGCATGCTTTAAAGATTAGCTGAACTGAATTATAGGACAAAAAGGGAGACAGAAGGAGTTACTCAGGACTGAAAATCCTTGACAGCTCTTTGGATTGGAAAATAAAATGGTTCAAAACAAATTATTCTCTGTGTAATAGAGTTAGTACCCATCTGCTCAAAGCATGCCTGCAACAAATATATTTATTATTAACAGTGTATTGACTTTCCAGCTTAAACCTGCAATAACATGGTCACTTGACATGTTATCATCTTTTGAAGTTGATCTGGTGAATTTATTAACATACAGTTGCCTATTGACACATCCAGCACTCACATGTTTCTGTCCTCATGACGAATACTCAAGTCCAATATTTGCTCTCCTTTTGGCTCTATTTTGGTCTCCACCAACCCCTGAGGTAAATAGCTGGCTCTGTAGCTGCTAAATACTCCACTAAGTAGTGGCAAACTGTATCTGTCTGCTGTTAGGTGCTGTGCAGGTACAGAAGTTGTAGTGTACAGTGGGTCAGCTGTAAAACCAAAACAATGAGCCGAAGAATAGGAACAGGAAGAAGAAGAAGAACAGCATCTAACATTGCTATTACATTATCATCATCCTGTCAAGTGATGGAAAAATCTTCAAACTAACTTTAGAACAGCTGCTATTTAGCCAACGTTCGGAAAGCAAACATACAAAGTTAAACTTGCATTATGTTTCAGCGGTAGTTTGTGCTCTGTTTCTTGGCCAGAATTGTAAAAAGTTATTTACATGCCAAATGAATGCTGTGATGAGTACACAGAGAAAAACAACCATGCCGCACCAACCCTGATAAGCATTGACCGAAATTGCACGATATACAAACAAATCATGGTTTTATGGCTTCTTTGTGGTAAAAAGAATTGCCTTGTACGTGATCTTTTTACAAGACTTCCATCCTAAAACTCTGCACTGTAGGTTAAGAGCTTTAATTGAAGCTTACAGCTCTGGCCACACCTGAATCAGTATGTATATTTCTTCCATCCAAAATGATATGCAGTATGTTATCACAGATGTATGTTATCGCAGGTCCAAGTCAAACCCGCGGCTGCTGCGTCGAGGAGTAAACCTCTCTATATGGGCGCCCTCTGTAAGTATTTCTTAAGGTACCAAATACATCTTCAGACATTCAGGATGATGTAAAATGATTTACTCATAAAGGCCCATCATAAACTATGCAAGGCCTGTTTAAATCCCGGCTTTTTACAGATTGTTTCTGCTCGAGGCTAGTGTTTATGTTCAGCCCTGTTTACCCCAGTTTACAGTAGTAATGAGTCATTAAAGTGAAGATTTGGAAGTTTAGTTTATTAAAGTGTTCAGAGAAATGCGATGTCACCCACTGGGAGAGCCCCTGCAAAGAATGTTAAGTTTTTGGCTCCAGTTGTGATTTTAAGAGAAAACAACCTCAGTGCTGCCACTTTTAGACGATGTATTACCCTGTGACCACATGGACTCAATACACAGGGAAGGCATCAGTCTTTGTGAATGTCTACATGAAGAAGTTATCATTTAACTTGTGACAGAGGAATACAGGAAAGTAAACTCTTCCGCCTGCTGTAATCATAAGCGGGACACAGCCAAGGCCAGAGACCCAGTTCTGGAGAAAAGAGACTTCTAGAAAGTTCACAGACTGGTTGGTATTCATGCAGAGGGTATCCAGTGTCATCCTGAACATGTCTGCTTTATGTAATTGTGTGATGTGTTTACAATAATTCATTGTTTTGGCCTTGAAGCTGTTTTGTTGTACCGTCTCTGGTTCCTGTTTGCTAAAGTTTTGTTGTTATAGTTATGGTGGATATTTCTGTTAATTGAAGAGGCCTTCAGAAAGAAAGGATTAGGGAATGTACTTCACAGTGAATGGTTGTGCAAAATAACAAGAACAAGAAGGAAGATAATTTCTTGTTTTACTCACTACTTTCATTTTTGTGTATGTACTGTATGTTAAGTTTCTGGTCTGTATAGCCTGAAGTTAAGCCCTATATTAGTATTGAATACAAATTCCTCAAATGTCTTAGCAAACATGCCCATTATCCAACAATTTTGTGTCATGGTGTGATAGTATGTCCAGTTAAAGGTCCACCCCTATAATGACTGAGGGTGATGACAGTCAATCTGGGGGAACACTACAAATATGTGGCTGCTGTTCAGGAGAACAAATATTTTGATTAAATACAGTATGTATGCCATTTAAACAAGGGCAGCTGTGTCTTTTCTTTTCCCTGTTGTGTCAGCTCTGGTTTATAGGTATTTAATAGAAAAAGGATTATCCTGTCTGGTATGGAATTAAAATGGCCAGTAAAATAAGCTTGACAGGTTCCATATAGCAGCAAAATACTCTGAGGTATGTACAGAATGTGAGTCCTCTGGAAGGCCAAGGCCATCCGAGACTGTCCTGACCAGCCCAGTACAACGATTTTGAACTCCTGCCATCAGGCCACTGGTGCGGAGCATGTGCTAGGAAGATAAAAGGGCTTCAGGTTGCTTTTGTATCCATGGCTATAGATAATGCTCAACGTACACACTTCTGCACATTAAAAGCTGCCCTCTCTGCCTCCTTTTGCACTGTGAACTTTTCACTTTAACATGTACTTGCATGTTATACATCCTCACTTTTCTTTATATCTTCTGATTTAAGAAGAGTGGTGTTACACCTGCCGGTCATTTCCATTCATGGGACAACTTAGATGGACTTGATTTGACATGACTTTCACTTGAGTTTTAGACTTGAATCTGTGTTAATATTAGATACCAACTTGTCTAATGTTTATTATCATTCTTTATTATTAACATCATTCTACCACTATCAGGTAATGTGAGGTCATGTTTATACTTGGATGTAGGGGTTGTAATGCTGTGTTTATTGTTGCTAAGTTGCAAGATGGTTATCATAGTGAGTAAACAGTTCATACTAAGTTAATTACATTAACACTGGCCAAGTTGATACTAAAGAACACTGGTTCCATCATAAAACACACCCGTTTGACAGACAACAACTGTTATCTTGTAATAATAATTATACCACAGCATTCCAAACTGATGATAAACTTTTAATTATCTTTATTTGTACAGGCAACATCCACCGTTCTTCCACTGGAAATATTGCACTACAATGTAACAGTGCTGTTCAGTGGTGCGGGCAGTTGATAGCATAGCTTCCTCTTTTCAGTACAGATGAGCTGAGATACGTTTAGCTTTAGTTTGCTTCCTCGGAGTACTGTACATTTTCCTGTGGACTGGTTATAGAGCTGAAGTGCTGACGCAATAGAAATCCATATGACTCAGATATTTCCTTTCATGTTGCTTTACTGGCAAACCCCAAACTCTTGTAAAGTAAGGCCAAATGTTTCGTTTTAATGGTCTAAAACAGGCTGTGCATGGTAGTTAAAGTGGTTTAAGTTAATCATAGGTGTTAAGTTCTAAAAATATCTCACATGTTTATGGCACATTTGCGAGAGTGTAATGTTTTGCCTTCGCGAAGCTGAAATAAATCGTAAACTGTGTATTGTAATTAAGTAAATCCCTCACTTTAACTGTGGTTCAACACAAACTGAACCAGAGCTAGTTAAGATGTTGAATGTCAAATAAGCAACAGTTTTGAGAAACATTTCCATCATTCTTTTTGTTCCTACATCCTCACAGAAAAGGCTACTAATTAATTAAACCGGGTGCAGGAGCACACCTTGTGGGCTGGTTTCTAAGCAGCAGCAGGGATACAAACAGAACCAATGAGGGACTTGCTGCTCCGTGGTTTGGTGGCTCATAGGATCTCTTCATCAAAAAGGAATTTTTACATGGTTTGGGCAGAAAGCTGAATCTCATTCTAAGGGAATGAGCGGTTAATTCCCCAAGAGAGTCTGTAATATAGATGATTGGGACTTAGGAATATGACTTGCTGTACAGTAGATCCATTGTAGCGTTGTACAGAAACTGCTTCATGACATCATCTAGATGTTGGACAGTAAACAACCATTCTTTGTCATATACAGTTTTAGTGGGAAAATCTTGCTACGGGTTACTAGAATTCCAGAGTGTAGTTTCTCTGAAGTGAAGTTTTATTGGTTAACGGGCAGTATGTCGCTTTATCTTGACAGCTTTAAATATTAGGGCTGTAATGATATGGGATATGAAACCGAAATCGCAGAAGGCAGAATCGCGACACACCCCTTCCAACTCCCAGAGTTATCCTTCAGCTCTCATCCCGACTGAAGCCTTGCAGCCTCGCCGGGAGAGTGAGGCAGACAGCCAGGGGTGTGCTAGCTGGCTAAATTACCATTAGATTAGTCGCCTATCTATACAGTTAACGTTACTGATGAATTCGTGGGTTAGCCCAGAGTTGTTAATCGTGGTCAAAACAATCATACTAAAAATAACTGAGCGTGTTGAACGATGTTGTAATCTTATGTTACCCACCAAGAATTAGCTAATGTTATACTGTAGACCAAGCATTAGCATTAGCTACTTGTCAACCGGCACCTTTTATAGTAGGCTAACCTTAAAGCAACACCAAAGCACTTTTCTTCTTCGGTCCCCCTACAGGTTGGAAGCGGAATTGTTACCATTACCATTATTCTTGTCTCATTCGAACTACAGATCCGCTAGCCGATCTGGCAAACTTGCATAGTGCGGTTATAGCCGATTGAAGGCCGCAAAGCGAATGCAGAAGTGCCTTTCACCCTGTTACGAGTTGATGAACCACTGAAACGATTTTGGAAACGTTATTTTAAGGTACATCAGGCCACGCTGGCACTAGTTTGACCTGCTGTCATGAAACACCAGGTTATCTTCTTCGACAGATCTTTTCTCAAATATCTCGACTTTTTTAACTTTTTGCCACTGATGATGCTCTCTGTAGGAAGCAGCCTCATCATCCTCTGAGCTTCCTCACGCATTTAGCGTTGTGTGGGCCTCACAGTGGCCAACGATAACACAGCCCTTGTAGTCCTCTCTCTTGTTGGGTGCGCTGTGGTTTTCAGTAATGTGTAGTCATGTCATACATACACTGAGGGCTCCGTGTTTAATGTTTTCCATGAGCTGCTTTGCTTCTAGAGTACAGCTTGGCTGTGGTTTATGGCCGAAGCAGTAAGGTTTTAGTGCACCGTCAGCCTGTAGGAGGCTTCAGTTCAGGCTGCACGTGT
The DNA here is from genome assembly GCA_023631565.1 of Gymnocephalus cernua. Taxonomy (NCBI): domain Eukaryota; kingdom Metazoa; phylum Chordata; class Actinopteri; order Perciformes; family Percidae; genus Gymnocephalus; species Gymnocephalus cernua. The sequence goes on along the minus strand of CM042432.1, from coordinate 22,720,711 downwards.
GGTGTAAGAGGCATAGCCGAGAGGCTCAGTAATGGGATGCACAGGCGCTGACTTGGCCTCAGATGGCGCATCACTGCCAGGGCAAGATGAGCTCATGTGAATAAGTAAGTAGTAATACAATAAAATTTCAATGTGGAGTATATGACGCATATCGTGAAATCATAGTTTTTCCAAGACAAATTCTGTCTCTAATTCATACAGGTGTGTCATCGCACCAAACATGTCTGAACAGAATTACTCCAACTCTTTTATTGCTTTAGTTCAGTATGTGTGAGCGGGTATGAGCACAACATTAATGAGGCATTAAACTGTGTCAAGATGTTTGGTCCTTCCGTATAATTCAGAAGAGTGAACCAAGTTTTTATGACAAAGGTATATAGAGTTTTATAGCTGAACAATACTGGATATTTTTTGGCTGAAACTAATATTGTTTAATAAATAGCTGAGACAATTGAGAAGAAAATTATGATATACTGTATATATTCAGTAATTGTTTTTACACACAATTTCTTTATTTTAGTTTTTTTCGAAAGCTGTGACCATGTTACACACTGAGAGGGGCATTTTACAATTGAAAAATAAACTTGAGTGGACAAACTATACAATGATGACACTATTTCTAAATTCCTTATTGAATTAAAGCGATTGTTCGGAGTAATTTCACCCTAGGGTCCTTTGCACTAACCTGACTCTGCCAGATGGATTGCTTTGCATTTGCTCGGCATATCCATCTGGGAACTTTCCGTTGGAGAACTTCAGATCAACGAAGCGTATGACGTACCAACAGAGCAACGACGAAGCCAGGCTACCTCTGCTGCTGCAGGCAAAGCATAGCTCGTTAGCTCAGCAAGCAAGCAACATGTCGGTAAAGGATATTTGTCGTTTGTGTAAGGAGAATTTACGAATAAAAGGCCCCATTTCAGGTTCCCAGTCCATATTCCAAAAAAAGGATCCTAGAGAAAAAAGCATTTGCGAGCGGCTAACAGAATTAGGGCTACCGCTGTCTGAAAATGTGTCTAGATCAGGTCAGATTTGCATGCGTTGCTTCCACTTGCTTAGCCTTGTAAGACCATCCTGATCTCGCGAGCTCCTCGTTGCGTCACACCTAAAAAACACGCCTCAAAACCAACGCTGATTGACCGGTGGTTTGGCGAACGGCTCCAAATCTTCTCTGTCTCAAGATGCCAGACTGATCTGCGAGTGGAAAACTGGAGCTCGCGAGATCAGGATGGTATCACAAGGCTACCTTTGCACCTATTTGTACTACTGTAGACATTTGGTACCATTCCGGGCATTATTAGTGGGATAATTTACGAGATACATCTTTGGTTCCATTAGCGCCTGCACTAAGCCATTCGGCCGATAGCACTAACTCGCCCAATGTTAGACCAAGGGAAAAAAAGCTTCTGGGGAGGGCTGTTTGGCTCGAGGTCATGATGCAAAGAACCCTAGGGTAATATTACTCTGAACCATCCCTTTAATATACAGTATCTATAATAAGTTGATTTCGACCCATATACAGTAGAATGGTTTGGCCAGTTCATTGGCCTAGCTCTAAAAGAGATGTACAGTCATGCTGTTCATGTTCGAAGCATTAGCATGAGGTCAGACCACAGTCTTGACTGCTGTTCATATTTAGCTATGTCTTCTGGTGTTTAAGTGGTATGAGCCGTGACAGTGGATACTTTGTCACAGTATCCAGTGCCTGAAGATGAGGTATTAGCTGTGGAATGGAGAGGGCTCCTGTGCATATTGGTACAGATCTGTTATTGTCTCTCCAGTTAAAGTGAGCCACTGCCCCGTGTGTTTTGAGTCATAGCTGCCTTGTCTCTAAATCACCCTCAGCTTTGTTCTAACCTCACATCTATGGCCTGAGGCAAACATACACACACATTCCTAAATCATCTGAATAAGTGCTATGGATAGGACAATGGTGGCTTTTTAGTTCTATTCCTTATTCTGTTGTGGAAGAAGAAACACACCAGGGTACTTTGTCACTTTCCCTCACCTGCTTAAGATTAAAAGCCAAGGTAAATGTTTGAAGGTCTCTGGAAATGTCCCACCACTTACAGCTGTCATAGCTTAGTATAGAAATGTTCAACAAAACAATCCTTCATCCTTGGTTATCCTGCCTGAGAAAGACTACAGTGGTATAATTTACTGCTTTAAAAACCGCTTATTTCAACACTTTGTGGGTACATACTTTTGTGGATTGTTCAGTGAAAGTTTAGGCACATCATTCCTGTCACCCCGTGCTTTGTAATTTAGGGATTGTGTTGGAATATCCCCTATTTTGTGAGCATGTAATTATGTTGTTTTCAGCGACTAAAATGCATTCAGTAGCCTCTGTACCTCTTCAGGCTATCAGAACCGTCATCCTCTTTTTCCAATGACGTGATGTTGAAGAAAGTGAAGCTCAGGCTTTTATAAATGTGATTATTTAATTGTCTGCCTGTTTCCAGCTGTTACTCTTCCTCACAGTGCCACACGTAATACAGATCACAGCAAATTCCTGGCATCGCAACCCCACAATAATACCCAAATAAAAGAGCTCTGATTGGAATATTGTATCCGTGGATTGCGGCCTACAGGTAATAAAGTTAATGGAAACAGCAGTCGAGGCTGGATGACGTCATGTTGCTTCTCTGTCCCTGGTGCACGAAGGCAAGAAGACGAGACAAGGGAAGACATGGGTGGTTTCATTCTCAGGGGCTCAGTACAAGCCAGTTGTGAACAGGGAGGGAATTAGGTCAACCCCACTTAGTGAGTCACATTTTTGGAAAAGCCCACATCAATAATGACAATGCATTTCTTCAGCTCTTTTCATCATCTCCCTTTATTTAAATACATCATTTTGGGACACTTGTCAAGCAGAAGAGCCACCAGATTCAAGGAATAATGGTGGTGGAGCGCTCCAAAAAGCTTTTGTTTTGGGAGGTCTGGAGGAGTTTTTCCCCTCCAGATTGCTGGGGATTTCCTCTTCTCCCCTGGGGACATCCTGTTATCTGAGCTGTGACTCAGCGGAAAGACCTGCTCTCAGTGATTGGACGTTTTTTCCCCCTCTAAATTACTACATTTGATTAATACAGGCAATTATTCTAATCTAAAATTCCACATTAAATACTTTGGTTCCATTTTGCGGCATTGCACTTGAGGTATTTTATCAGGTTAGGGAATATATCCATTAAGTTCTTCGATTGACATTCATGAAAGGAAATTAAATATAAATCAATCATTCTCTTCTATAACTTTAGCAGCTGTGTGTGGGATGACTCATGTCTGGACGAGAGGAAATACGCAGGGGGAAATTAATACAACAGCTCAACTCTAAAGTTTTATTTTTTGAGGAAGGAAAAAATTAGTTGTGAAACCATTCTGTGTGGTTCAAGAACGTATGAGAGAGTTGAAAATTCAAAGTTCATTTGTTCAGACCAAATCGCTTTTATGGTCAGGTAGGTAATGTAGTTCGGAGGACATTGACTGATTTGGCACCAAACCACTTTGTTGAACACGACAACACTAGAACTGAAATCACCAGCTCAACTTTGCAGTAGTTAAAGAATATTGAAGCGAGCTAACTTGGCTCTAAGGACGTCAGTCGGTCGGTTCAACATCTGACACCCCATCAGCAGGAAATAGAAATTAGTTTCATGATGTGACGATACTGTGGTGAAGGTTTGGTTAGGTTTAGGTGAAGATCAGGGTTTGATTTAAAATACTTTAAGTACTTTGTTAAGGTTAGGGGAGCTTCATCGTCATGGTGACAATACTAAATACATGGTCATGGTTAGGGAAAGATCTTGGTCATACTTCATACCGTTTTGTTGAGCCAACCATCCACCCCAACCTCTTCCTTACATTGACTCTATAACGTCACCTAACTTCTTCCTTTGCTCATGTCATTATTTCTACGAACAATAAAGGGCTTTGTCACTTCAGCACATATGTCGTTTTGGGGCACTTGCTGAAACGACTGATGCTGTCGTCCTTGTTGGGAGGGCAGTCTTGTCGGTCTGGTGGAAGGATTTAGATAAAAATGCTCTTGGTCCCCTGATGATGACTCCTGAGAATATTGGTCCTTTGACTTTTCATATAGCGCTACAAATAAGCTAAAACATCCACTTGTTCAAACTTCCAACATCCTACTTTACACCTCCAAAACTAATTATTTTCAAACATATTCAGTCAGCATGAGCTGTACTTCAAGATAGTGCTAACATAGTTTGTTTGCTGTTGCTGTCTGTGCTAGCGTGTTGCACCTGGTATATTTGTATGAATTGGTGTCTTTTTAGGAAAAAACGGTATAGACACTGCTGTTTTAAAAAAAAAAAAATCACCAAACCAGATGAAGTCAAACTGTCTAAGTTTTTAGTCCAGACACTAGATCAGACAGCTATTTCACAGCACTGACAGTGATCTCATGCTGTAACAAACTTGTCCATGCAGATTTTTTTGTGTTGTACCTTTTGAGTGAAGTACACCCCAGTGTAAAAAGACCTGACCTTTGCCCTCAGCTTCTAGCCTGGCCCTTGTTAATTAGATAACAGCTTGGTCGAGGCTGCTCTGTGTCACACAAGGTATCTCCAAAGAGTAATTAACATCACTGCGGATGCTGATAGAAATAAAGGCGAGTTGTGCCTGAGGGCCTCTTGTTAAAGAGCTGGGCGGGGTGAACTCTGGCCTCCCTGGCCCGTACTTTAGTTAACAGTCAGTTTGTCATTTTCTTCTCCTTGCTAAAAAGTCTCTTGTATTCCTGAAGAGTCACACCCAAAATGTGCCTTCAAACTGTAGCAGAGTGAGTATGTAGTCATGATGGAAGATGCTGTAAAACCTTAAATCATGATGATATTTCACTGACATCATTGGGATTTGGGGATTCTTGCATCCAATAAAGGCTGAAGACAAAATTTCATTTGAGTTAAACAGCCAACGCCAACATCAACGTTACAGCTGTTTGCACCTGGTTTGCCTTTTTCTTGTCCAGGAACTCCAGGTTTGAGTACACTTGTGTTCCCTGGCCTCCTGACTCATAGTCTGAATCTTGTCCAAGTTTAGTATCAGCCATTTTCCTCTCTTCATTTCCTCCTTCACTTAAGCTCAACACAATGATCTCATTTTCATGTCTATAGTAAAGGAAGTATTACTGGGGCAACAGCTCTGGATCAGGATGTGTAGGTGGATAACGTAAGTCTGGAATTTATTAATCAATCCGTATCAGGCTTCAAGGGACATATTTATTCATCAGTTTGAGAATTTGTTGAAGTCGTAAAGACTCCGGCTTCAGGGGAATCATTTAAATATATATTGTGTCAACATGTGGTCTATTTTGTTCAGTGATTGTCGCCTCACAAGACATTTAACTGCTATTGGATATTTTTTTTAATGAAAGACAAGGATTGTAAAGCGGCTGTAATCTATGTTTTTATAATTACAAACTAATGAATCAAAACTCCCTGTAGTATTTGATAGCATGACAGCTCAATCAGCTGGTTGGGAAAGGATGTACTATGTCTGTCCAACTATGTTTGTCCTCTTCCAAAAAAAACTTAAGGAACTGAATAACATCCATGATGTGATCCGAGCACAGGATTTAAACTGTGGCTTAACTTTTTACACCTAACAGGAGATTTTCCGCCAGATTTCACTCTTTTCGGCCGGATGTCCGTTACCTTCCGCTATCTTTTTGTTGTAATTTTAAACTCCGGTCGATTTATGAGGACTATGGTTAACTGTTCCTTAGATCTCTGCAGGGTAAATCCAGACAGCTAGCTAGACTATTTGTCCAATCTGAGTTTTCTGTTGCACGACTTGATTGTACACATTTTCCACCAAAACAAGTTCCTTCCTGAGGCTATTTTGCAGAGGCACCGTGGCTCTGTCCAGTGCTTAGCGCTGCCCGTGACGATTGTGATTGGTTTAAAAAAATGCCAATAAACCAGAGCACGTTTTTCTCCCATCCCAGAATGCTGTGTGGACTAGCCAGACCCTCCTTCGCGGAGGAAGGTCTGGCAAAGCGAGATTACTAACCAGATAATCTGAAGGTGAATGACAGAACTAATTAAATTAGGGGTAAGCCTACAGAACCTTTGGCATTTCTCACTTACTTAATAATCTTTAACTAGCCTGCTCTTGAATGGGTTTCATTTTGTGGCACATGTAGTACTTGTTGTTTATAGACATTTTGAGATATATTTTATTTTTCTGTTATCTTTCTTGCCCAATCAGATCAGCTGTGTTTTCAGATGTTCTATAGACTATTTCATAATTCAATCTTCAGGATGTTTGTGAAACAAAGTTAGATGTTAAAGGGGGGTTCTGTTGATCCTGCCAGCAGGATTTTTCTGCAAAAGAAAAGCAGACTTCTCATAATGAACAGATGTCTAATTCCAGACCTTCTGTGTGTCCTTCTTTGCCAAACCACTTCCTCACAGTAGTTTAACAGGGCAGTGAGTCCAGACCTGAAACTGAGACTTTTAAGCCTCTCACCTCCAGTTTCAGGTGACCTCCATCCAACAAACAAAATACTCACTTAGGCTTTAATAGTTGCTGAGGTCTAGAAACCTCTCTGTAACTATTTTAAGTGGCAGCTGGTATTGTTTCCTGCCAGTGTCACAGCCCCGAAAATAAGTTTTTAAGTGAAGCGGAGAGTGTCAGAGCTGCCAGAGTCTGAATGTTCGAGATTCTTGGAGAAAGAGATCCTCTTCGCCTGCGTTGTGGTGTTTGGCAGAAGAAAACCAGAACTGTTTGTGCCGTGGAAGGTAGATACATTTGAGGGGTGAAACGTGCAAACAATTGAGAGAGCATATGTGCCCTTTTTTTGAGGGTCAGTGCTCATCATTATTTATTCTCCCTGCTCAATTAGGCCGTAGAGCCTGTAAACTCTCAACACCCGCGGGGAGATTGGAGCAGACACAGGTGGACGTGCAGATACACACATTTATGCATGAGCACACAGATACTCAAACAAACCTCTGGCTGAGGTGTACACATGCAAGGCTGCACACACAGGCAGGGAAACCGATGCAGGTGGGACACATCAACAAGCAATAACTCAACACATGCATCCTTCTGCCCACACACATATTTTCCACCTCTCGCCAATCCAAATTGATCTCATAGTGACTCTTGTTTAATCTCACATGTTTTTATTTACTGAGTTGCTGTTTGGAGGAAGGGGTTCAGTGTTCGATCGTACAGTAGACAGTGTGTTAATTTTATTCCCTGTGACCCAGCATGACCGCAGCAGAAACCATTGCCAGGTGGGTTGCTCCGCCATGCAGACTGAGGGATGCAGATGGATATCTCTGTCTCTAAGTGTTTCAAGATGGCTGGTACAGAGGCATTAGCTGCTGTCAGTTATTCACTGTCATGACAAACTTATTCCAAACAGAGTCTGGTGCTGCTGGTGGGTGTGTTGTTTAAGGCGTTTTACTTTTTTTCTGGTTTTTAACTTGTTTATAGCCTGAGATTTACAATACATCTTCTAATAGCACAAAACGAAAGCAATAAAGATTTAAAGAGCAACAATTAAATGAAAACAATTTTGAGCCATGCTTGCGGCGTGGCTTTAGGGTGGTCAGTGGGTCAGTCCACCACTTTGGTCCAGCCTGAACTATCTCAACAACTATTGGATGGATTGATGTGAAATTGTGTACAGGCATTCATGATCATTGGAAAATTAAAGCCTACTGAGTTTGGTGATCCCCTGACATCTCCTCTAGTGCCACTATGAGGTTTAGATTTTTGTTTTTGAGTGATTGAAGTACAGCTGCACAGAGCGGCTAGCATGACTGTAAACTCTTACTCTTGTTGTTCTATCAGTGTAGTTTATTTTGCCATTCATGCTTTTCAGAAAGTGCATACCAGATCTGTGTGACTTGTGTGGGAAAACACCAAAATTAGGACACTTATTAGTTGGTTTGATTGTATCTGAAGCCTGTCAGTCAATCATATGCCTCATTGAGGTAAAAGTCTTCTCAAGGGACGTTCAAGGCTCTATCTCCACAGGAAATAAGATCTTTTTCAGAGAGATGGAGGTGATTATTTTCATTTCCCGCAGTGCATTCAACAGGTTTGTTTAGAAGCAGTCACTGAAATTTGTAATTGTGTTTTGTGTAGCCTCTGTGATTTATAGTCACTAAGAAAAACAACTAGAAGTTACATTTTGTACAGCGAAATCTGCTCTGGTTATTTTAGTTGTGTCTAGTTTAAATTGTACTTGTTTTTTCACGTTTTCTTTAACTTCAAAACAACATTCTTTTTTAGTCTATCTGATAAAAATGCAACTTGTTTTTTATGTCTTGATGATGTAGTATATACATTATCTCATACTTTCATGAAACACACACAGACACTCGAGGACTCTCAGTGTGTGGCCGCACAGGATTTTCTCAAACAGGAAATGTAATCTAAACGATGTTGTCAACAGACAAGCAAATAGTGTAAGATTGTAAACAGACCGCCCACATCTGGGCCAGCTTTCACCTCTGTCCCTCATTCTTTTTTCTTTTTTTTTTATACCTACAACACTGTGGAGAATTCAGGCATGGACTTAGTTTCTGCAGCTTATGAGAGCTCAGTCTACCTAAATAGGCCCAATGGTGGAGACACAGGCTTTTAGTCTTAATTATTTAATTAATTAATTATTTAATTAATTTGGCATGGAATGAAAACTGAATGGACAGACTTGGACTCAACTGGGGTCAATTGGTTTCCATTAGTGTGCGCCCAAATGGTTACCGGCCCTAGTACTTCTAACAGCAGAGGCATGTGAGGGTTGCCCTTGTAACAAAGAACAATGGAGGGCAGAAGTAAAGTGGAAGCAGCTTTTCATAATGAAGGATGAAAATCCTTTTTCGAACCATATTTTAAGGTCTCAAGGGAAAAACACATGGACCATATTATTGCCAGGTCTGAATTTATGAGGCAGAGATTATCGTGGCTTTAGTATCGCATGTTTTTATTTATAGGTACGATATTGACTGCTGTGTCCTCTGATTCTGTACTGTAGTAACTTTTACATAAAATGATGCATGTTTTTGGCCGATTACTCTAAAGTTGCAGCAGCAAAGACGAGCCAGCAGCATCACTGAAACTACAAGTGGGATCCAATTCCTGTTTTCACCTGACTATGGATCTAGAGGAAAAGTCAGAGGATCACCAATGTTATTACAATTTATGCTGGAGGAACATGAATGCCTGAACCACATTTTATGGCAAACCATCAAATAGTCGAGACATTTCACTCAAAACCACAAATGTAAACCTCATGGTGGCACTGGAGAAAAAGTCAGGGAATCACCAAAGTCATTAGGATTAATCCTCTGGGCACCATGATTATCTGTACAAAATGTCACGGCAATCCAGCCAGTAGTTGTAGATATATTCAGTCTGGACCAAAGTATGTCATCACCTCTATTCCTTTTTGGGGTATTTTCCTGAACCAAGCCCCTGTCGCTGCCTGCCACTGTATATGCTGTCTGACTATATGCTGTCTAAGAAACACAGTGGCTGTGTATTAAATTTACTCTTGACCGGCTAAAATTTGAAGACAAGAAGATTCAGTAAATAAATGTCTGCTAGCAAATTATAAATCATAACTCTAAATATGTTCTTCTTAAAACAGCAGGCTCTTCCTAAAGCCTGTTAAAACTTTTCAAATTAAAAGACTTTGATTGGAGCCATGGTCACTGAGTTGACACATCAGAGTTCCTCTTCATGTGTTGGTGGGTTGTAGTTGCAGCTGCAGCACTGTGCGTCTCGTCTGAACGCCACGGCTCCTCCGTCACTGCTTGAGAATGTGTGGCATGCTGGTTCCTGGGACATCTCACCACTAAGTCATCAGCCTGTCACCCACACGACCCCCTGACCTTAGCCCTGTCCAGCCGCTCACAACTAGTCACATCAAAGGGAAAGGCAGAGGGGTTGCAGGAGGTTGAGCCGTAGACAGGAAGAGGGGGACAGGCACAGACTTGCTCACACACTTGCTTATTTCTTTTACATACAAAATTTGTTTATCTCCAAGTCTATAAAACCTGGAGCAAATGACAGTTCTCCTGAATGCAGCACAAACTAATCATTTTACTGTTGTGGAGAACATCTGCTTATAAACATGACATGGAGATAGGTACACACACATACGTAAATCAATTTAATCATATATCGTGTGTGTGTGTGTGTGTGTGTGTGTGTGTGTGTGTGTGTGTGTGTGTGTGTAAGAATGAGTTTATTTGGACTGAATTCCAGTCAGCATGCTGTGTGTCAAAAAAACTAGATTTGTGTAATGTGACAGCAGCAACAGGAACATGCCTTTACAGAGCGCTGGTGCGCGCCGACCTGGATTTCACCGGGCGCAGCTGTGACATGGCTGCCATCGCTGATCGCGGCAACTCTAAAGACTTGCGTATTTCTGTAGTGAAACATATATTTTGTATGTGATCTGCCTGTTTGGTTTACGCCTAAAATTTAACTATTTTTTAAACCCTATTCTCTGATGTATGTGTGAGGTGTGCACATTCACACGGCACATTCATCTCTTAGAAAAACCAATGCAAAGCGGTTGAGTAGAAGGCCCTCCAATGTTCAGAGTACATCCAGGGGTGCTTGTAGGAGGTAGAGCAGTCGTCTACCAATTGAAAGATTCGGTGGTTCAAACCCTGGCCTCCCTGGTCTACATGTTGAAGTGTCCTTGGTAGGGCTGAAACGGGATGGAATCGAGTTACTGGAGTAACTCGATTACAAAAATTCCTCGAGGCAGAGTTCTCTCGAGCCTCGTTAAATTCCTATGACGCGCACTATACACGCAGGGATCTGATTGTTCCACACGGACCGTTGTTCAGGAAGCACACCACTAGCGCGTGATACGTTTTGAATTTAGTTGGCGCGATGGCAGAGAGTAAAGATGTCCAGAAACGGCAGAGAATGTCTAAAGTTTGGGATCATTACATACTAAAAAAGGAAGAGAACAAGGTGCAATGTGTCTACTCCTGCAAAGTAGACCTGGCATACCACAGCAGTACGACTTCAATGATTCAGCATCTGAACCGAAAACATCCACGCTGTTTCACCAAGCGTGTTCTGAAACAAGGTAACGTAGCCTAAGCAGTCACTGATTTTAATCACATACTGTATTTGTAGCGATGTCCTGATGCGGTTTGACTAGATATGATGTTTAGCTTTGATGTTTTTAAGTAGTAAACTTATTCACGTTCAATTGCAAGAGAGTATAGCCTAAAAAAAAAAGAACCCCTTCACACACACACACACACACGCATGCATCCTCGTCTCTCTCACTCTTCCTCACACACGGCACGCGTGCACACACAAACACACACACACACACACAGGTTGCTAGGTTACCATAGCAAATAGGCTCACCCCAGAAATTCTATATTATTTGTTAGTAGCCTAATGGTAAATGCTGCAGGTGTAGTAAATCTACATAAAACAGATATTTCCTTTGATGTCAGGGCTAGATTACAGCATGAAACTTAATTAAATGAAATTGCCAAATGTTGGAGTTGGAATAAATACCTCTGTTCTTTTGAGAAATAAAAGCCAAATGCTTGATCATTTTACAGCCACATCATTTTCGTTATGCATTATTTGTAGGGCTGTCAAATGATTAAAATTTTAAAATCAAATTAATCAGAATTTTCAGTGGATTAATCATGATTAATCACTATTTGCAATTTCACCTGAATCCTAACCATTTTTTTCTGAAATGCATACCAAAAGATACTAGTGCTGTCAAGCAATTAAAATATTTAATCGCATTAATGTCATAGTTAACTCGCTATTAATCGCAATTAATCGCACATTTGACTGTTTTTTTATTGAAAACAACATTGTCATATGGATCTAATAATCTGTCACATAATGTAACGCTGTTACCTCGATGTTCCATTGCAAGTAGTACTGCAGATAGTCCTGCAGATAGTACTACAGGTAGTACTGCCTCATTTGTTTGTTTCTCTCACTGACTGTAGAGTCACTACTCGCTCGCTCTGAAGATAATCGCCGTCACGAGCCTACAAGCTACGCGGCTAGCAAGCTAAAACCGGCCGAGGCTTGTGTCTGTTTTGTTTGCGGTCTGCGAAATTACAAGACCCGCCCTTCAATCACTACTATTGGCCAGGCGTCGAAGGTAACGTAACTCCATTTGTTCAGGTCCTATCCCCTGACCAATCCACTATCCTCACCACTCGCGGTGAAATGCCTAAACCAAACCAATCAGCTGCTTCGTAGGGCGGGACATGGCGTGGCCATAGACAGTTAAAGAAGTGGACTAACAGATCCCGTTGCTCTCTCTATGCGTTAAAAAAATTATTGGCATTAAAATGGGTTTGCGTTAACGCCGTTAATAACGCGTTAAACTGACAGCTCTAATTATTTGTTTTGGTTGTTTAAAAACGCAAAAAAAATGTATCCGATTAATCGATCGATAAAGTGCTAGATTAATTGATTACAAAACGAATCGATAGCTGCAGCCCTAGTCCTTGGGCAAGACACTGTACCCCGAATTGCATCGGTGCATGAATGTTTATCTGATGAGCATTGTATGGCAGCCTCGGCCGCCAGTGTATGAATGTGTGTGTGAATGGTGCCTGTAGTGTGTAAAGCGCTTTGAGTGGTCGTTAAGACTAGAAAATCACTATATAAATGCTGTCCAAATTATCATTTACCGTCCACCATTATAATTATGATTTTTTTTTTTTTAAATCTAAATATTGTGCAGTTGCTAAATCGATGCCTTCTCCACTTACTGTTTTATTCACATTTCATTTTTCTCTCTACAAGGCGACAGTGTCACCCGGCTCTCTGCAGTAACTTTCCTCATGTTCTTTTGTGTGCACACACTCGTATAAAAGAGTTATGACCACTCGCTCACACACCAGCTGACAGGCATGGCCTCTCACGCATGCAAATTCACATGTTTGGGTTTTCTCACACGTGTCCACACTCTCTGACTCACAGCAAGTGTGTGTAAAAAGCCAGATGAAATGTGGCGGTGTGTCGCCCCCCGACACTGCAGCGTGGCTGGGTTTTTGAAAACAGCACCCCAGAGGAAAGTAGTGACGGGCTGAAAAAAATTCTAAAATTAGGTCTTTTCAGCTTTTTTCCCCCAAAGGTTCCACTTAAGATTTATTTCCTTTCTGTCATCTCACTATTTGCAGATTGCAGTTTGACTGTTAAAATGCACTTGCAATAACTTAAAGATATTGTTGCTGTCAAATGAACACAGTCCGTGCCAAGATCTCCCAGTGGGGGGATGTAAATGTGTGTGTGTGTGTGTGTGTGTGTGTGTGTGTGTGTGTGTGTGTGTGTGTGTGTGTTTGTGCACGTATTCATGCAGATGTCTTTACAGTTGGACCTTAAATCATTTCTTGGTTGTTGGTTAGGTTTCCAGCTATCTTAAGAATTTCTTCTATCCACAATAATGGTTCCAGCCTGTCAGTGCAATTTACACCCAACACTTTGTTGTTCTTCTATAGCGTACTGAATTTACTGCACAGTGATTTATTTACTATTATAAAAGAGACGGTTCACTTGACACAGGTCTTAATGATTTAGTTGTTTTTGCTGTTTTTCTTTTCTTTATTGGACAATAAAACACAGAAAGCCTCCCACTATTGTCCCAGGTTTATGAAAAGCCAGAGTTCAGTTTTAAATAAGCTGTTGGATTTGCTCTGTAATGAAAAACAACCTGAATCATCTCAGCTGGTGATGGATGCCTTCCTTTTTATCAGTGAAACAATGCAAATGACCAGCGGACCATCGGGCTGAGACGTGCATGATCTTACAGGTGTCCTTTATTTTGCTGTAGGAAGAGACGGGAGACGAGAAACATCAAGTTTGTCTCTCGCCACTGCAGCCAAACGTCACACTGCTTATACCTTCTGAGCTGGAACCCGCCTTTTGCCTCCAGCTGAGTGTTTACACAACCGATCTGTGTCTGCATTTCTTGCCTCCCTTTTGCAGCTGAGCACTAAGCTCATCTCCCCCTTCTTCTCCCTCCATAATGCCTGACTGTTCAACCCCACAGGGAGCGTATCCTGGATTCGGTTGCATCCTCTAGTGGTGGTCTGCACATGGGAACTAAACTGTGTAAATACAGACAAGGTGAGGTAGTGAAAGGGAAAGCCACTTACTGTAAACTCCACACCATCTTATCTGTTTAGTTTAGACAATTTTGTCTTCAGAAACACTTGAGCTGGCCCTCTGTGATGCTGAGAGAGGCTTCAATACAATGGACTACTGCTCTTTCTTGTTGTCATTTTAGCCCTCATGCTCGGCTGTGATCTGGGTAGCTTAGTCTCAGCATGCATACCACCAGCAGCTTTAGAAAGAGACTGAAGGAAGTGCATTCTTCTCTTCTTTAGGAAATCCTTAATCCATGCAGGCTTGACTGATTTTGCTTACTTTCTTGGCCATTCCTTGACATTTCCCATACTTTTTTATCCCAGGGCTCAGGGGATGGCAGCTTGATTGATGGGCTGATTTTGTGATGAAACATTGAACAGGACTGCTCTGTCATTGTTTGTTTGATTTAACCCCCAGAAAAAGGTGTATCCATTACCTCACCGTCAGAGGGAGGCTGAACCATGTTTGAAGTTTGAACTAGGAAATACTCCTCCAGGGCACTTGAACCTGTCGTACTCTAATCTGGGGAAGACATCTTCTGACACTCAGCGATGTAAGTCTTTTAGAAGATGTTTCTATTATGACAGCCGACTCACTCATCAACTACTCTGATTAACATTTTTTAGTGACATGGGAAGTTGCTCATAAGTGCTCAGTTTTGTGCAAAAATAGCTATTTATGTAGATTTGTGTTTCATTAAAAGCGACACGCTTGGCAGTTTCCAATAGTTTCCAAATGTATAACTCCCCAGTTAAAGTTTGACATATTTGTAATCTTTGGTTTTCTGCTGCATTTCAGTTTCTCAGCTGAGTGTTGTGGGCATTTTGTAATGCCCTTTGTCATTTTGAAAGCAACACATTGCTACAACACCAGATTGATTTCAACATGAACAAATATATTTTATATTTCTCTGGGGTACGTGGGGGCCGGACAGGGTGAGAACTGAGTGGCTGGATGAATGCCGGCATTGTCTGCTGGGGCACACATACTCGCTCCCACACACACACGCACGCACGCACACACACACACACACACAGAGTTCCTCATAGCGTCCTCCTTTGTTCTTTCTTGAAGACCCTGTAACTCAAATAAACATTTGTCTGCTTTAGATTTAGACACCACATCATGCTCACCTTTTCTTATTTTTCCAGCCCGATGCCTTTCCAGGCGCAATGGAAAAGCTGAATGCGCCCACGCTCATTTGAGAGTTTGACCTTTAACCTCTGTCTCTGAGTGGCCTGCCCGTAAATGTTTCCTTCAAATGTGCTGCTCCTCTTAACGTTCCTCTCAAACGGGAAGTCCCCTCATCTCTGGCGCTTTATGGGGGAATTGGGTTTGGTTTCATGTTATCTCCTCTGAGATAGTGGTGACTTCTGAGACAAACAGGAAAAGTTTGACATTTTGGGAAATATGCTTATTCGTTTTATCTTTCCTGAGAGTTCAGCTGCTTCTCTGGGCTGCACGTATTTAAACAGATTTAATTCAGACACATGTTTGTTTATACTTATACAGATTGGGGGTGTAACATACATGTCCACTAGGAAGCAATTTCATATTTAGCAAACGACAATGTAAAGAAAATGTAGAAGAAATCAAAAAAACGGAAATCAATATTTTGGTGACAGTGAAAACAAACCACAATGTCCGTGAAACAAAACGTGAAAGAATTTGGATTTACCAGCGTAAGTGGATGACGAGATGGGCAACAATATTAGATGCCTTGAAGAGTCATTTACACACGGGAGGCCAAGTAGTCACGCCAAAACTCTCAGCAATAAAGCAAAGTGTATTCCTCAAAATGTCGAACAATTCCTTTAAGCTATTGCAACACAGTAGAGGCCTGCCAGACTGCTAGTATATGTGGTATCCCATGTGTGAGCTCTAGTTCAAGTCTGTGTACACCTTCGATACACACACCACATCCTCAACCAAAGGCAAAGTTAGAGAGACAAAACACAACACATTTCAGATTTTTTGTGCCAGTCCGAGTGTGTTTTTCCAGTCTTGAAAAAGGCACCTTTATGTGACTGGAAACTGGTGCAGTGTGAGATCAGAGGATTGTAGCGTAAAAATAAGACGTAGGTCAGTGGGCGTATTTTTAGAAGTTCCTGAGAGAAAAGAGTGTGTGTGTTACTTTATTTTGGGCAGGAGGGAATGTGAGAGAGGTGTCGGGGGGAGGGCATGTAGGCGGTAGGGAAAAGGAGGAAGACATTATAGGTGATTTTCCACCCCGTCTGCACTACTTAAAAACGTACACACCTTGTGTTTTTGAGGTTTCCATACAAAGCTGGCCTTGTGTGTCCTGAAACTACCCAGGAAGCGAGATCAGACATGGGAAAGAGTGTGATCGTTGACTAAGGATACAGTAGTCGACGTGGTGTCGGGTGGCCCCAGGATAGCTTAGAAAAAAAGGTGTAGTCTCTCAGTGTTAACTCCCACATAGCTTAACTGGGCTGTCACTGGAGATGGAGAGGATAATGGAAGCAGTCGTTTCCCTCTACCTCCAAATGATGTCAGCCACAGGGCAAACACAAATGTACAAACAACAGTTCAAGTTGCATGATCCAGATTAGCTCATAATGGACATGAACTGTGTTTTCTTAACTAATAGATTCTGGATCATGTGCGCCTGTTCCACATTCTGGGTTCCTTATGAGTTTAGGCAATTGTGGCAGCTTCAGAGCACACAGCTTGGGCACACAACACCAAGCCACAGTTAAAGGTTCAGTAAGTAAGACTTATAAAACTAACTTTCTGTCATGTTTGCCGAAACTGACCCTATGTTTGAGTAGAACTACATGAAGCAGGTCATTTAAAAAAAAAAACAATCCGGCTCCTCTGGAACCACCTACAGGCTGTAGTGCGATTTGCAAAAATCCACAGCTCCCTGTTCAGATGCACCAATCAGGGCCAGGGGGGGGGGGGGGGATGTCTAACTGCGTGTCAATCACTGCTCATGCACACACATTCATTCTCCCTTGTGGGGGGAGGGGCTTAGAAGACAGTTTTGGGCTTTAGCGGAAAGGGGGGAGGAACTGAGAAGTTGTTGATGTTCAAATGTTTTGGCTAAGTCCTGGAACTTCACAATCCTACCTACAGTGTACATAGGGCTGGGCGATATGGCTGAAAACTGTATCACGATATAAGTGTTTCATATCAGTCGATATCGATAATTATTGATATTTTTTATGACCTATTTAAAATAAGGACCAGGAGAAAAAAATGTATTCAATTTAAACGTTTTTATTTTAAGCTTAACCTTCCTCCGATTATAATCCTCTCAGTTATAAAAGCAGAAAATGTCAACACAACCATGGAAAACACTCAAATAATTCAAATGGAAACATAAGTCTAAAATCACAATGAACACTTCTGGTGAATGAAGTGTTTGGAAATATGTGAATATTGTGAATATTGAAATAAAACTGAGGTAGACTTTACATCTGTAACATAAAAAACAAACCTGGTACAGCACAGTAACAGTTATTATTTTTCTCTGTCTAACAGTCACGGTACAGCCTAAACCGTACATGGTGGGGGGGGGGGGGGGTGGGGGGGGGGTGGTAACCTGGCTTCTCAACAGTGCTCCGCGGAAGCATGTCTTTGCCTATATGATATGCCACTGCCTCCGTTATTTATTTGTACCGTTTAGCTTTTACCGTCATAAGGCACTGATGCAGAGTACCTCTCCGTGGTGCTCTGCTGCTTGTGCGGGGTTCCAGCTGCAGATGTTGTTGGACGTTGCTGGCGAATACGGCTGTGCTCCAAAGGTAAAACAGGTTTGCGGTGGGGACGGTGGACTTGCATAATTTGCAGACGACATTGGTCTGACTACGGTAAGACTTATAAAATCCAAAAAACTGCCATATTGGCGAGCTGACGTTTCCCGTTTCATCAAGAACTTCCGCGCTCGCTGCAGCACGCATTTTCCACTTATCACTCCACGCCGCTTCTGTTATTGAAGAATCCAACACGAGACAACGATATGGCGCAACCAAACACAATACTGTTACATGATTGGCTGTTAGCGTGTCACTCCCTACGTTGCTAGGCTACCAGAGAGCGAGTGCCTTTGTTCATGCAACCAAACTTGCTTTGAAACCTCTGGTTTCTTCAGACGAAGAAAAAAAAAAAAAAAAAAAAAAAAAAAAAAATTATTGAACTTTTATCGAGCGCATTTTTTATTGATATTGATTACATGTCTATCGCGATATATATCGTTATCGTTTTATCGCCCAGCCCTAAGTGTACAGTGGCATTATTAATGTTCTGCCACTGTTTTCTTTTCAATGTACAATCTCCCTGCCAGGGATTTTTAATATGGACGGATAGAGGCTGGTGAAGGAAGGAGCAACACCCGTCATGCCTCCTGTGTCTATCACAGGGTAATGAAAGAGGCTTTATAGCAGCGACAGCAGTGAGGCTTTTTCAGGCATTCCTTTGACATGACCTTATTGAAGGAACACGCTCAGGGTGGGGCGAGGACAAGCAGAAAGAGACCACTGTGCAGAGCTGTCAGCAGGATGGACAGATGAGAGAAAGAGGGTTGGTGTGATGGAGCGAGCAAGGAGGAAAGGGAGGGAGGAGATCAAGGTGGACAACATTTACCCATGACATCACTAAGAGGAAAAGCTCCCCTCATTTTTTTCCCCCACAGCATGTGCTAAACGTGTTGGCCATGTTGCATGTAATATACACGCTGACCAACCGGCTGGCTGGTTTCCTGACTGGCAAGGCAAAAATATGAGTTACAATCCAGGTCTTGTGTTAAAGTGTTATTTGATTTAGCAGCAGAGCAAAAACAAACCCTTGTCTGATTCATTTAGCTGAGATTATCAAGCAACTAATTCACACCTCCAGTGTACAGTAAAGACATTATTTGGCCTGTGTGTACAGTAAGCATGCGCTGAAGCAGCTTTTTGTCCATCAAAGCTACTGAGTTAATGAAATGAAAGACTTAAGGGTGCATGATGGAGAGGTTAATTTGTAGAGGCTGTAATGTTTTCCGGTCCAATTAACGTCACACATACATCATGAGCACCCTTTGTGTGTATTTCAGTGTTCTACTGTGGGTTGGACACGTGTGCAAGTATAGTATGTGTCGTCTTAAGTCTGGTTGAATAGGGGGTCTACGTATTATCTTAAAGAAGAGTCCTTCCCGTTTAAACACTCAGACATAAGTTGTTTTGCAGACTTCCAGGAATTTCTGAAGTTCCTTGAATCGTCAATCAAAGTGCTGCTGTGTGCTTTTTAAACGACCCAGAGTGAAAGGAAGTGGGGCGCTCGCCTCATGGGGCGGTAATCAGGCATTTAGACAAACTTTCCTACAGTGAGTTCCTCGTGCCAGGCATTGGTGCCAATGCCTTCCCTCAGCATAGCTGCTACAGCTATCACTGGCAATAAAAAAGCTCAGGGGGTGTATGCAGCTTTCCTCGCCAGACAAATGTAATCCCAATCCTACTCCTACTATTTGTTAATGATTTACAAGGGCTGTGAAATGGTCTCGATCTTCTTTCCAACCAGATGCTCATATCAAAGTGCCAGCCTCCTAAAGGGCCACATGCTCTCTTATGTTTTAAACTCATGAAATAAATGGACCTCAGCAGTGGAAACCATAAAGACTCCATTGTTGATACAATGTACAAAGACTACTTTTCATTGTCAGTATACAATAACTTTTTTCAGATAGATGTACTTCTACATTTTGTAAATCAATATTAGTGCTGCAACTCACCAATTATTTTGAGTATCCATCATATTTTCTCAGTTAATTTTTTCATTGTTTGGTCTGTAAAAAATCATAAAAGAGTCAAAGATGCCCATCACAATATCCTAGAGCACAAGGTAATGTTATCTAATGTCGTTGTCTAACTGCCAACAGTCCAAAAACCCCAAATATTAAAGGGGCTGTACTCGACATTCATATTAATATTATTAATAGCAGCAAACAAATATTTTGTATGTAAAGATATAGTGGAGTAATGGTGTCCTGACCAGAGAATGAAGTCACACTCCCTCTGTGTGTTGTAATCAGATTTACTGTTCTTTGTCTTGATTGCTGGTTCGGCCGTACGTGCACGTTAGTGCGTAGTGACGAATGGTCCATGAGAGCTGTGTGGAGGCAATCCCAGCCCACTGTTGAGGACAGCCCCTTTAAATTTACTACGGTGTAAGATCAAGTAAAGCCGTCCTCACAATGTTGGACATTTTTGCTTGAGAAAGTAGGTGCTGATTAATATTCTTTTGAGCTCTAATCAATAAAATGATAAAAATGCCAACACAATACTTTTTGACACCTTACTTTGAGAAATGAAACCTTTTTTTCATTTAACAAAAGCCAAACTCGTCAAACTTAAAATTTTGTCTAAACACAAGCTGCTGTACAAGAACTCTAATAAAGCTCTTAGTTCGTGACAGTTGTCAGTAGTCTGTTCTGCAGACACAGTTCAAGTGGTACCAGTGAAAAAAACCAAGTGCTGATACCTAGTATACCTAATAAACTTTCAGCCGAGCAGGAAGTAACAACCCCTCTCTCAAAGTATTTCCTGCCACAATCCATTTAACAAACTCAAACATGGACTTTCATCTCTTATCGTAAAGTTCACCTCATGTTGTGTCTAAACTGCTAAAATGTTTGGTTTTGTTGTGTCTGCACATTTCATTTTCTGACAAACCAAAGACCGGTAATTATGTGGTTTACTTGCTTGTTTGGGGAAAACTACCTTTGTGACGAATATGCCTCGAACCCTACACCTCATGACACAAACATTAGTTTAGTGACAGTAAACTTTGCTAATGTTCTGGTCAGAAAAAGGACTACTGTGTTTACAGAGAAGGAAATATTCCTCCCATTAAAGCACTTGGTGCTCCTCAGACATATGACTGGGATGTTTAGGGCCCAGCTGTGCAGCAAATATGTCTGTCCTTGTGTTTATAAGTCCATAGCTCTGTACATTTCAATACTGATCAGAGTTCTACTTTATTGTGATTGTGACAAGCTTTATATTCTTTCCATCCTCTTCTTCAACAGTTTTTACAAGCTCAGGTTTAGCTGAAAAGATTTTTTGATGTATGTCTGGTAATGTGACAGTTCTTCTGCAGAACATTGCTTAACAGGTGTATCGCATGGACATTTGTAAAGCAGACACCACCTCACTCACTTCACTGGCCTTAAAAAGATTTAGCAGCCTTGATGGTTTATTTAACTGCAGCTGTAAGAGTTTTTGGTGCAATTAGCACATAAGTGGAGTTCAGACTGGAATCGTGTTCATGTATTGTTGATTGTAAAATCAACCGCCCTGACAACGGCCTACCTTTTAAGAGCGTTCCCAAAAAAGAAAAGCGTTTGCTCCTGCCACGGTGAAGTCTGGGCGCCAGAGTAAAATCTGTGTGCGCAATGTGGCTGCAAGCGCATAATACCCTGACTGCGTGATCAAAACCGCTTCCCCTGCGCTGCCTCCCCTCATTGAAATGACTGGAGGTAGCGAGTTACCGCACGGCAGTGTGAAAGCCCCATTGGACTTCTACAGGAGGTCTAAAGAACACTCTTTAACATTAAAATCCTCACTGCACATGTATGTCCTTTGATTTATTGCAGCTGTTCTTGTGTCCAGTGTTAACCTGAACACTAACCTTTCTCTATTAAGAGAGTCTCCTAACCTCTTGGGAACTGTAGTAACTCTTTGAAACAGTTTGTCTCTCAAGTCTTCCAGACTGCGGTTGCCAGGTTTGACACTCGTTGACCACTTGTTGCCAGCTCCTCTCTAATTTTTTTGGGTGGTAGTTCTGCCTCTGACAAGCCATCTGTGTAACTGTTTCCATGCTTGTTTGTGGCATTGGGTATACATGCTTTTTGTCACAACATCATCTCTGCATCTGTGGCGCCGGCCCAGGCCTATTTACATACCTGTGAATCAAGCAAGAGGCCCAGAGGAGAAAGACATGCAAATGTGCGTTTGCCTTGGCACTCCTTAGTTCCCACATCAAGAGCACTTCTCTCAGAGTGGCACGGCGGTCCAGAAGCTCTAACACAGGTTGCTTTTTAATGAGGAGGGCAAACTGAGGGCTCAGACTGAGTGGTAGTTATTCACCTCTACAGGTGCTCCTTTGAAATTCATGTGAGAGGAAAAATGCACTCATGTGGTACAAGATGTACACGTCTGAAAGGTTTGCTTTTAATGGCAGAGTATTAGAGTTGCTGTGATTTTAAAGGGGGCATATCATCAAAAACTCACTTTTTCAGTGCTCGTGCACGTACATTTTGGTATCTGGAGGGCCTATCGACCTACAATCAGTACAATAAGAAAACAGTCAGTTGTTTGTGGGCTACCTAGATCAGAAAACATATGATTCAATAAGCCATTCAAGCATGTAAACATGTTCTAGTAGAAACCCAAAATACAAGTATGAACCTGAAAATGAGCATGATACATCCCCTTTAAATCTTGTATTGTCAGAATTCACTGATAGAGTTCAGATAACATATCTATGCTGTGTAGTGCTAGCTCATCAACATGTTTCTGTGTATTTGGAACAAAGTAACTTGCAAGTTGAAAAACAATTGAGCAAATACATTGATTTAATTAATACCTTTCACTTCTGTATAGAGAAGTAGCACTACAACTAAGGTGTTCACAAGAAAATAACTTACTTTCTTAGTATTCATTTTCTCCTCTGTTGCAGCAGACACAGGAGAGACAAGTCATTTTGATTGACCCATACATGACTGTTTCTAGGCTGTATTGTTTTCCATTACACTATTCAGTATAATGGCAATCTCACTTTAAACACATGATTGATTTCTTGTCATCCAGAGGGGGTGTTTCAACCTTTCACTCTGGTCTGCTTGATATATGAGCATGTGTTTTCTATTCAGAATCTCCAAGCTTGGACTGCTTTGGGTTTTTGACAGTTTGATACAGCACTCTGACTCCCAGAAATCCTCCATGTTGAATGATCTGTCTCCATAAAGTAGTAGTGACCATCTTGGAGCCTATGTGTGGGCTGAGGTGCTGTTAAATATGATTGTAAATCTATTATCACCAAAGTGTGAGTCATACACTGAAACACACAGTAGATCTGGTTGTTTTCTTCTGCCTAACTGTTCCAGATACGTTTAATTTTTATTTAAGGGTTTGTTCCTTTTTTAAATAAAGGGGTCCCAAAACCATAATGTTAGCCATGACTGTGAAAACTCAATGGTAGAAGTTGAAAAACACAGTGAGCCTCCAAACTTAAGGCTTCCCCAGGTTTTGGGATGTCTAGTCTCTGGACAATACATCTGGCAATGGCTGACCACAGCTGTGTTTGTGCTGGGATGGTGTACTGGAGTAATTCCCCTCTTCCTCCAGTTGAGGATTCTGTTTTGGTACTGCCAATTTTTTTTGTTTTGTCATGGTTCATGTGTGCAATAAACATTACACTTAGTGAGAAAAAAAATCGTGGCAGAGAATCATGAGATCAGTTCTAAGCTAAAAAATTGTGATTCATAAATTTTCCCCGAATCGTTCAGGCCTAATTATTGGGGAGACTTTGTCAGGAATGCAGCAGCAGAGGACACATGATAGAGCTGGGTTGTGTGCTTGAGATTGCGGCATCAGTTGGAGGGGAAAAAAATCCACAGATACACTTACATTGATTTCATCTGCGTTTAATGCATTCCACGTTTTACTGTGTGCTCAAGTGTTGCAGCTGAGTTTTTGGTTTCCTCAGGTTTCCTTAATGTGCAGTCTATTTCTACTTCACTTGATTGTGATTTACATCTGCGTATTTTGTAAGAACTCAGTCATTCTTGCTGTATGATGAATTCAACTGCTGTTGGTGTTTCAGAAAGCTGAATATGAATCTCTCTTTCAATCAATATCAATTGTAGTTGCACTAGAAATATAGCAGCATGGCATAACATGTTCTGTGTTTGGCAGGTAATCCATGTGAATAAGAAAACTAACATGATCGATACAGGAATGCCCACTATAAGTATTGAGTGCCAATAAATGTTTCTGTTAACATCCTTATTTGTCAGGTACACTTAAGGTTTTTTAATCTGAACTCTGGCATTGCTTATATTCAATGTTAGATTTGTTCTTCAGCTGTTACATACAGTATTTTATTAAACGTGTCATGAAGCGCACATGAATGCAGTGCACAATAATACTTAAAGGTGCTGTAGGTAGGATTGTGAAGATCCAGGACAACTTCTCAGTCCCCCCCCCCTTTCTGCTAAAGCCCAGAACGGTCTCCTAAGCCCCTCCCCCCACAAGGGAGAATGAATGCGTGTGCATGAGCAGTGATTGACACGCAGTTAGACACCCCCCCCTGGCCCTGATTGGTGCATCTGAACAGGAAGCTGTGGATTTTTTCAAATCACACTACAGGCTGTAGGTGGTTCCAGAGGAACTGGATTGTTTTTTACCAGCTTCATGTAGTTCTACTGGAACACAGGGTCAGTTTCAGCAAATATGACAGAAAGTTAGTTTTATAAATCTTACCTACTGCACCTTTTAATATGTGCCTCTCATCTACCATAGTCGTCAAGCTGTGTCTCCCAGTGGCTCCAGCCAGGTGATCCGACCAGGATTTCACTCGACGCATAACCACGCATGTCCGGCTGGGCTTTTCTCTCCTCCCTCTTCTGCTGCCACATAAAATAGACCACATTGTATTTCACAGGCAGTCATACTTCATAAAGAAGTGGGTTGTTTGTAAGAACAAAAGGCGTTCTGCTTCTTCTGTCAGATACGTTTGTCTTTTATGATGTATTGTGCAGACGTTGTGGAACACAATGTGCTTTGTTTTTGTATCTGCATGGGTTTGTCTGTCCTACATTCAGCGGTGTGCCGGTTGTCATTCTACTCTTGAACTACAGATTTCCCAAATCTTGTATAAATGTGGGATTTCCCAAGCTTTATCTTGCTAATTCACCCAATGAAAAAATAAAGCACAAAGGTTTTCACAAAAACAAACGTGTTTCCTGGCAAATGTGAATCAGTGCTGGGTGGCAAAACATAGGGCTGAGTGTGTTGAGAAGCTCTCTCAGCCAGTTGTTTTTGGCAGCCGTGCCAGAGTGACCTTCTCAACTGTAAAACACTGAGATCTGCTTTACGTTTGCACCTGTTGTTTTTTTGCTGAGAGCAGATCCACAACTGTTGTGTGTTGTGTAATACCAGAGAGCAGAGGTTTACATACCTTAGATGTTAAAGGAAAGCTGTGGTCATGGTGGGGAAGAGGAGTATCCTCTTTCTTGCTAACTTCTCACTTATTTTACTACTTGCCACCTGTGCTGCCTCAGTGTAGCAACTGTGAAGACAATGGAGTTATGGAGTCATAAACAGGAAAGGTAGAAACCTCAGAAATATGTTACAATCAGAGGTCATCGCCGGGGATAAGTCCATTGAATATTTGGTTAGAATATGAACTTGTTTTGAAATATATCTGGACCCAAAAAATAATTTTGTAGTGCACTGTTGACAACATAAACTTTATAGACTCTTTCTTATTTTCAGACAAATTCACAAATTCTGACAGATGGACATCCAATCTAGAGCCGAAACTATTAGTCAATTAATCAATGAGACGATCAAAGAAAAATAATGTGCAACTATTTTTGATTGATTGAAGCATTACTCATCAATTCCGACTTATCCAATGAGAGCATTTTTTCTTTTCTGTTTCTCATCATTGTAAACTAAATAGTTTTGGACATTTGAAGACATGTGCACTATTTTCTGTCATTTAATTAGGGCTGGGCAATATATCGATATTATATCGATATCGTGATATGAGACTAGATATCGTCTTAGATTTTGGATATCGTGATATGACATACTGTAAGTGTTGTCTTTTACTGGTTTTAAAGGCTGCATTACAGTAAAGTGATGTACGTTTCTGAACTTACCAGACTGTTCTAGCTGTTCTATTATTTGTCTTTTCCCCACTTAGACATTATGTCCACATTACTGATGATTATTTATCTAAAATCTAAGTGTGAAGATATTTTGTTAAAGCACCAAATTGTTAACCCTAGAATATCGCCGCAATATCGATATCGAGGTATTTGGTCAAGAATATCGTGATATCTGATTTTCTCCTTATTGCCCACCCCTACATTTAATGACTGAACTGAACGAATAACCGATTAATTGAGAAAATAATTGTCATATTAATCAGTAACTCTAGGTAAAAATGTGAACCTTTTTAGTATTGTGTTATATTAATTGGGATAATAAGATTGTATTTACTTGTCTGTCACTGCATGCACTGCTTTTATTCTACTGTCCTTTTGTGTTGTTTTGATTTGTGCAAAACAGTTGGTTAAAGAGAGAGTTCCTAGATACAGTAGTTTGGGGGGATTTTACTGTTTTTCCCAGAGTCAGAAACTATTAAAGGCCTTAGAACAGACTTTTTTTTTATGTATTTGGTGTAGTCTGAAGTTATGTCCAATTAAGCTATCTTGGCTCAATTGTTGAGAATCTATGGAATCAAATAACATAATCATGATCCCATAGGCATCCAGGAATTAAGTAAAATTAAGCAAGTAGACTAAGGGGCGGGTGCCACACTAATCAACACACACTTCTTTGCCACTCAGTTTTTCTCTTCAACAGTAAACAGTCTCTTCTTTCATATGTTAGAAACATTTGTTAGGAAGACGATGGGTTGCCTGTGGTGATTATTTCATTCTAATACTCCCAACATCTATCACGTTCGTATGCTTTTAGTGCAGAGACCTCATCGGTCATATTAGCTGTAATCATGACGGCTCTCTCTAATGACAGGATGTGGTTGGGAATGGTGTGTCGCTGTAAATTTTCTACTGATTAATCAAATTCAGAAATATGACTTATTTCAAGTGGATTCCAAATTACTTGCCAAGAATTGATTTATTGGAAACGCTTTTGGCGAGTGGTCTGTTCATTCTGCAGGAGCGGCTTCAGAAGAACGTCTGCAGACTCTCTGTCTGTTTTTCCTTATTTTGTAAAAGCAAATATTCAAAGTAACATATGAACTTTGGCAATTTCTTTGGCAATTTTAAACAATGGAGACCGGTCGCTCTGTTTCTGTTTACATTTTGAATCTTGTTAACAATGTTTAAAACTATTGAAATATTGATTTAACAGAAAAACACACTTATGTTGGGATTGTACTGTACAAACTCCTTCTTGCAGTTAAAAAAAAGTCATTAATTTCACATGTGATGACTGATTTTAACTTCAACTAAACTGGACGTGTGCCTTAAATGCACAGAACAGGTTGTACAGAAAGCTCAGCCACATTGCTGAAGTCTGTTGACTTACCATTATTATTATTATTATTATTATTATTTTAAAAACATCTCTCTTTCTTTCTCTGTTTCTCTCTTTAGTTGAAGCAGCCTGAAAAGGCGGCGGCGGCCGCTCACACTTATTTCCAGGCCAACCCAGAACATGTGGAGATGGGTCAGAACCTGGAGCAGTACAAAGACCTGCAGGGCGTTAAGGAGGACCACTTTGTGGACCGAGAAGCTCAACCTCACCAGGTAAGCCAGGAAATGTTAATATGCAAGTTTGGATATAGATATGTACATGTTAACTTTTTAGCTATTTCTAAAAATGTTTCTTCTCTTTTTATCCCTTTTCAATGCCTATTCCTGTTGCTTTTACCTGAGCATGTGTCAGATCATTACTGTAACCTGCTGCCATCTTTTTTCAATCCTGGCCAAATGTCTGGCGACTTTTTCTTCTTCACGTCTTTCCTAAAGGGAAAAGTGCAGCTGTTGTCCCTGTATAAAGGGTCCTTTGTGTAAATGGCCCATAAAGTTTAATGACTGGAAACTCATATAGTGCTGGTTGTGGTAAAGCTGCAAAGTTTTGGATCCTTTGTGCTCTTATTCATTTCCAGTCTCATTCCACTGTCTATTATTTCTTTATCTTCAAGTCAAGCTCATACAAGTTCCTATGACACCTTCTGGGAGAAGCTTCACACTCAGTACAAACCTAACTACCTTATTATGCCATTTATAGCTGTACCTCAAGTAAACTTTGAAACATTACTGATAATTAAAGTTATTGTGTGTCTGTAACTTCCACTTTCCTGTCCAAAGCAACTTTTCTTTGGGGACCATAAATGAATGTACATTAGATCATATGTTAAATGTATTCCTATAGAAGTGACAGTGGGAATCCTTTTTTGGCAGTTCACTCAGCTCCAAACAAGGGATCAGCTTGATGTGCACCAGAGGAAACTTTTATGAACTGGCTACAGGTTCACATCAAAAGTGACCAACACATATTTGCTTGTAAAAATGTCAAAGATAAATACTCCAATACACAGGCATATCATAAAGAGCTTTGCTGAACAACACCAGAGATCATAAATACTCCTTCCTAACGCTCATGATCCTCCGTCTCTCCTCTATCACAGCGCTCCTTTGCGGCAGCAGTGAGGTTGTATGATAATGGCGACTACAAAGGAGCCATCGCTCTGTTTGAAGAGGCTTTGGTGGAGTACTATAAAGCAGATTCAGAGTGCCGAGCCCTGTGTCAATGGCCGCAGAAGTTTGAGGGCCACGACTACCTCCGCTACCGTTACAGCCTCCATGAACTCATATCAGGTAAGAGCCAACATCTGAACAGGTTTACTCCAACAGAAAACGTCGTTAACATTCATCAATCCTGTATATATCCTCAAGCAGCACAACACGTGATGTAAATAACCAGGGTTCTAATGAGGCCACAAATATTTCAATACAATCCCAGCATGCACATGGACATGATGTGGATTTTGGATATAATTTGTTTGTGTAATCAGCTGTATTTATTCTTAAAATGGCAAATCAGAGAAATAATGAACTGTTTAAGTATCAATTCAATTGAATTTTATTTTAATTGTACAACCAGGATTTTCTTGTTTAGGTTGTGGTTTAAATTATTTACACCCTTTTTGTGTTACATCCATAACAACATGTTGATGCTGAATAGATGTTGATATGACAGCTGGTACTAATTAAAAACAAAAAAAAAAACAAGCAATACACAGGAAAATTAAACAGTAAGATGCCATCTGACACTGGTTCAAGCTGTTTTAGTGTGGAATTTATTGTAGCATAATAGCATATTGTGATATTTTATTGCTATAATGAACTGATGTCTTATTTGACCACATCAATGCATTAAAACTTGCTCAGATGTTCTTTGCCTTCTGAGAAACCCTGCTTAGTATTTTCCGTTGTGTTGTAAATACCACTTTGTATACAATTTTAGACCCAGTCCTCTGACAGTCACTTCCTAAATCCTGTCTTTAGTTGATTCTGAAAGGTCCCAGAGGTTCATTACATGTTCTTAGATGAAAGGAATGAGACTGTCTAGTTGTGGAGCATTTCATCAACTTGTTTTGACTTATCCACCAACACGTCTGACGGTACTGCTTAGACAAGGCCAAACAACACCCTTCGTGCTCACTACGTGATCAAATGTCTCTGGCAGTGGCTTGGCACTGAGTCATTTAGGACAGACGAGGGATAACAGCCATAAAGAAGGGAGTTGTTTAATTGCATATGTGTTCTTATTAAGATGTCGCATTAGAAATATAGACTGTTGGGGCATCATGGGGAACTCGTGGTTACTGTCCATCTTTAAGAAAAAGGCCCAAAATGCCCCTAAAAGACGTATAGAAAAAGAAGTATAGACTGTTGGTTACATTTGAGCTTCAAATTATTTTATTAATATTTGTTTTCATCAGCTTTTACTGGCACTCCACATTCAGAGCAGATTCATAGGTACAAATAGGAGCATGGCCAGTACAGTGTAATCTGTGGGGAAAATAAACACAAGCAAGGACATCAGACATCAGGTCCCTTACACAGATGTTGGATTTTGTCCCACAGACTTCCTTCAGTTGTTCATTATCTGATCATTGACATTACTTAAATAGGTGAGATTGCATTACAGACCCTTGGGAGCTACTAAACTCTGCTTATGTCATTCAGATGTGTTCAGACATGATGTTGAAGACTAATGGCACACGCCATACCCTAACTAATTGGCCGAATCAATATATTGATTTTGGGAGTATTGAGTTGGCTGTATTTTTTCTTTTTAGCAAACTCTCTACACTAACAAACATGCATATCCAGAAGAGTATTAGCTCTACACTAAATCAATACATTAAATTATGTAACAAAATATCTTAGAAATGAATCAAATGAACAATAGTAAGAGCCCCAGTTAGTACCGATGTGTTGACTGATATTCTCTGAGCTGGACTGTGTTCAGTTTAAAGTCCTGGGATTTAGTAGACATGCTCAATTATCGTATTTGACAGTCCAGGAAAACCGCCTAAACCGTGTCCAGAATAGCAACCTGAGTGCACCCAAAACCCTGCTGATACAAGTCAAGACCGCCCTTTGTCTCTCTTTAACCTCACTTGACCCTGTTTCTTTTGCTGCAACCTAAGGGCTTTTTCTTGGCATCTCCGCTTAAGGGAACATTCTGGTATCGTTGTATGGTTTCCACTCATTTGTTACAAATCACAAATGTTATTGTTTTGTGGAATTCCAGTTTCTTTTTTTTTGACAGTATAGCTTGTTAATGCGAGACTGTTTGGCAGGTGAGTCTTCAAAAAGTTTAATTTTAGGTTTTAGAGCTTCCTACTAACATCTGAACACACCACCTGGTAGCCTTTTCCATGCACAGTCCATGCTTTCAGTTATAGCTTCCAGTATTATTTTTTATACAACAGCGGTGTAAATTTGACCAAAGTAGGCAACTCATTGTTTTATTTATTATGAGTAACATGCTATTATATACTCTAAGGACATTAAAACAAAACCAATGTCTGCCTGTACAGAAGGACAATACATTCTTCAGCTATGATATGGTCTAGAAAACTGCTTTCGGTGTCCTAAACACACTAAGAGCAGCTGATCAACAGAGGTCACTATAAGACAGTTGCAGATCAGCCCAGCAGCCACTAACAGTCATCAAACTGGTAGTTACTGTTATAGCCTTAGTGTTATTCCATCACCAAATGTTAGTCATACCGTTTTAATGAGCTTCATAAATAACGAACATTAAGCTCACCTTTTATGCACTGTGTTATTATTTTAACTTGTTTACAATCAATCAAGCAATCAGCCTCAAATGTCTTCGTACGTAGAATCAGGCGTTTTTAGATGTGGAGGCATGCATGTATCCACAACAAAGCACCAGATCATAATTACGTGATTATACTGTTATACACATCTACTTTAGTCGGTGGTGCTTTTGATGACACAAGTCAGGCCATTCTCTCTGGAAATTGAGACGGGTTTTGTGCAGTAGCCGCAGCTTAATTGCTGACAAGTGTGCTTTGTCTCAAATATGTATGGCCGGGGTTGCATAAACACAGAAACGAAGGCTAATTAGTTTTGGCCGTGCTTTGTTTGACTTAGAATCAAGGGATTATTTTCCATAGCACCATTCTAGAAGAATCTGTGATTATGATGTTTATTTGTGTTCAGATGTAGTTATGTTTTTGTGAGAGTAATATAATCTGTTGCGGGAGTTAAATAAACGAGAAAGTTTTTCATAGAATGACTTCCTTGTGTAGCGGTTTAATTTTCAGAAGAAAAAAAAGATACCCTTTACATGATTCCATGCCTAAAAACATTTTATAACTCTGCTCCTCTGAGACTCTTGAAGAGATCTAAACAGACCACAACTCCGGTGTCTGAGGGTGAGGAAAGTTACGCTGCAGCTGCTCAAGAGTGACCTCACTGTACATTCACGCTCACTAAACACACACACAAGCTTGCTATCATCCACTCTGCTGGCTCTTCTCCCGGGGACATAAGGAAATGATACGTCGCACCCTGTGAAATCTGTTGTTCCACAGGTGGTGATAAATCCTGTTGTTTGGCAATCCCTCAGGGAAGACAAAGAAATGGAAGCACTTTACTGTTAAAGAGAACAACATTTAGTTGATCTACTTCACAGCGACAGGGAACAACACAGTTACAAATTTGATTATCAAGTTGAACTAATTCCAGTGTTTTTTCCGCAAAAGACACTTCACCGAAACTGGACAACAGGAAACAACAGACACCACTTTAAACGTTTGTTTTATACACAGTTCTTATTAATGTGTAATGAGCTTGAGAACTGTTGCTATTAGACTGACTGTAATGCTAACAAGTAATTCATTATTTCCCAGCTGTCTTTCAAGCGGTCCTTTAACCCTGAGCCGATATCACACCAATGATCTCAGCAGAGTTAATGACTGTGGGCATGAGACCATACTGTAGTGATCAGGGCTGTCGGACTGGGGGTGGAAATGTAAGGAGGGCCCAAAAAGATGCTAGAATGAATAGCTGTGGATACGGTGAGGAGACAATAGAGATTGCCTTTCTACAGGGCCCAGAATTCTGTGCTACGCCCCTGGTAGTGACCATATTGCATCAGTGCATTCAATTTACAACATACCACAGAAGGTCTCATAACTGACTCAATAGGCCCCGTGGTATTAGTCATATAACTAACTGTAACTAGTGTAAACACTCTGTAATGGAAGCTGGTGGCCACTGTTCTGGTTTTATATAAACAATTTACTGTTTTAAACTATGCTGGACTGATAAAATCATGTATCTTAGAATCAACCAATACAATAGTTTTGTCACAGCTGTGTAAACAAGACATCTACTGCATATCTGTTAGTCCTGGAGGGAGGGAGGGAGGGAGGGAGGTAGGTAGGTAGGTAAAATATTTGAGAGATAGGGTTTACTATCAGTGGATTCTGATATAAATGTTTTGGTCTGAATGTACCAATTGGCTAATCAGTATATTTGACCCTCTTGGTATCCAGCCCCTAAACCAACACTCAACGTAATAATGAAGCCAAATGCCACATGCTACTATCTCAAAGATAAACTGATGATCTGAAAACTGATCTGAAACCATTTTGTTGCAGATCACTTCACTCAGGTGCTGCACTGTGAACACGAGTGTGTTCGAGACCTCGCCACCCGGCCAGGCCGCCTCTCACCCATGGAGAACTACCTGCCTCTGCACTACGACTACCTTCAGTTTGCCTACTTCCACGGTAAGTTGTTCAAGGAATGTAAGACTTATTCAGACCTTTTAGAGGATTTACTAATTGCTGATTTCATTTTTTTAACCACTTTTCTGATCTCAAACATTTTTAAAACACTGTGTGGCAAAGGGAGGAAAACTGTTCCCGAACATCTATCTGACTATGCTTGGTGTAATTATGAACAAAGAAGATGGATACACCCAAAGGTCACACACTCCCATACATGCACGTACAAGAACTCATGGTGACCACAAAAAGCTGCAGACAGGTTGAGCCAATCAACAGTTGGCCGCACCCCGTTTAGAGTTTCACAAGTATTAATGATATTATATGGTGTGTTTGTGTGTCTGTCTGGGAAACTTTTATACTATATATATATATCCATATCTGATGTAGGGGCTCTCAGGTGTGTGTGTGTGTGTGTGTGTGTGTGTGTGTGTGTGTGTGTGTGTGTGTGTGTGTGTGTGTGTGTGTGTGTGTGTGTGTGTGTGTGTTGTGTGTGTGTGTTTGTGTGTGTGTGTGTGTGTGTGTGTGTGTGTGTGTGTGTGTGTGTGTGTGTGTGTGTGTGTGTTGAAGTCGTGAAAAACTTTTCTAGACAAGGGTGTTGGCACAACAACAAAGCGTATAGTTGGAAAAGACAGTGTGCTGAGTGGTTGTGAGATCACCAGATTATACTTAATGACCCATAAGCATGTGGCTCTAATAAAGCTAAGTGGATCATTGGGTCTGTGCAAACACACTGAGCAGCTGGTGTGTGTGCGTGTGCGTGCGTGCGTGCGTGCGTGTGTAAGGCTATTGAAGCGTGAAAAGCTTTTTTTGGTTATAAAAAGAGTCTCACTGACCTTTCAGATGCAATCAGTTAAATTTAACGTACCTTAATCTTAAATAAATATGAATTATGTTAAACATGCACTTGTTAAACCACTTGTGTCTTATCCACTTTAAAATGAAAACAGTGTATGATTTGCATATTGGCAACCCTGTTTTCGAATACAAGGCTACTTCTTTACACCTCTGAGCCAAGTTCGTTTATATCCAGCATACCTAGATTGTACAGTATGTTTTAGCAGCATGGTGTGTGTATTAAATACAGTATGATTTGTACTTCTTCTTCTTTTAAGTACCAACATTGTTCCTGTTAAAATTGTAAATCTCAGTCAGTAATCTGAGTGCTATGAATCACCCAGCAGCACTGTGGCCTGCTGTGTTTCACACTCTTCAGTTGCTCCACACCACAGTGCAGCACTGGACGTTTGCCATCACTCAGTAGAATTATGCTTTAGCTGCTTAAGTTTCCGAAATAAATTCTCAAAGACGTTTTCTGTTTGACTGAGCTCAAACCTCCAGACTCTTGTTGACCAGGGAACACGCAGCTGACGACAGCAGATACGCTGCTTTAGCCTCGGACAGTCTTTGGCTAACCCTGCACCTTTACAAGAATGTGTTTGTGCTTTTTCCACTATGAGCAACGTTTGTTCCATTGGGGTAATGGTTTGGGAATGTCAGCCATGATGGATACATTTCCAAATTACACACACACGTGGATGTGGTCATCCAGTAGATAGCTCAGCAACTGTAAATACACAGCTCCATAGCACTACTAGAGATAAAAACAACTCCACAGGTTATTTTTAATTGTGTTCACTGTAAACCAAACAGAGAAACCACTTCAATTGCTTTCTGTCTCTCTCTGCAGCGGACAGGCTGGATAAGGCGCTACAGTGCGCTCTGACTTACCTGTTATTCCACAAGGGAGAGGAGTCCATGACAGACAACGTGGATTACTACAGAGAGGTGCTGGCACATGATGGCGAGCCAAGAGAGGTGAGGATCTGCTGTTCTCCTGGGGAAATACAAGAAATACAAGCATGTTCTCCTCTGAGATTTAAGTGTAGTTGGTGGGACAGTTAGTAGAACTTCATGAAGGATAGTATAGTCTTTAGTAAGTTCAACATTATACTTTTGAATCATCGGGAATGTCGGGAAGGAAACTGGAGAGGAAAAGTGTGGATGTGAGGGTAAAGGAGGAGACAGGAGGCTGCAGGCCGTTAGCTGTATTTCTTGGATGAACTTGCTTCTCGCACTTGGCAGCTATTGCCTCTTAAAGTTTGCTTTTCACTTGCTGTTCTCCATCCAGCTGGAAGTATTAAGCAAATTTTGCTACGTCAATGTGTTTACAACAACATATTTCTTCCATGCTCCTTATTATTTCCTTGCCCCCTGGTATTCACAACACTCTGAATGATTAAAGGTGGAATGTCTGCCCGCTAGAGCAAATTAAATGAGTTAAGTCTGGCTACCCATCGGTCCTTTTAGCATCAAGAATTTCTTCTTGTTCCTTAAAGTCAAGCAGTGCCTTGTTTAAGTCTCAATTACAAAACCTCTTTTTCCTAGAAAGCCTGGTACTCATTATAGCAACCGAGGCTCTCCGAAGGACTGTGTGAATGTGCGAGTGTGTGTTGCTGACATCGAGTATGTGTGTGTGAGAGATAAAGAGGGGGCGACGTGTTGCAGCTCATGCTTATGTTTTTCTACTCATAGCTTACATTTTTCTAGCCCTCAAGTCTTTCCAGTCCCGTCAGTTTACAGTACAGTCGTTGGCCCACAGATCGCCTCTCCTCTCTGCGTCCTCCGGCCTCGGGGAGCTCATTTAACAGAGCCCTAGATCTCAGTGCCAGGCACCAAACTGCCTCCCTGCCAAATAATCCTGCCTTTCATGAATGGTGGAGGAGGAGGAAGAGTCATGTCAGAGTGCCCACAAATGGTCTCTGGAACAATTTGGGGGCTGTTTCCATTTGGGGTGCTGGAAAAGAGGGCTTCTCTTTTTACTGGATGCTACTGGATTCTCAAGTTTCATAATACTCATCATCATGGCCTTAACGCCAACCTCCTCTCTCCTTCTCACACAGACAAAAATAACACACTTTCTGCACCCATTGTTGCTTTATGATCCAAGTCTTGTGAAAAAGCAGATTTTTGCTTCAATTCAAGTTTTTACTTCAAGCAGGAAACAGTAGTAAAACTGTCCCTCTGAGAGGACAGAAAGAAAGAGACAGGCCATCACACTCCATTAGTCGTGGCACTGAGGCGAGGGAAAGAGAAACTCATTCTGGTTCATGTTGTTTGGGGTGTAAGGGTGAGGACAAGAGTACACTGTCACTTTAAGAGTTTGGAAAAGTTATGGTGATGAGCTTTGATAAATGAAAGCTCAACATTAAACTATTAATAATTTTGTCTCTGTAACTGTGAGCATGAAAACAATGCAGTGATTTAAAAGACCACGCTAACAAATTGGCATACTGTTAAATAAATAATGTATTTCTCTACCTTTTCTGCAGTTATTTTCCTACTTTATGTCTGTCTAGGACAAAAGCATGTGTTTACATTTACCTTAATGACTCAGGAAACTGTTCACCATAAAATGTTGGTGTGTTTGTGTTCTCAGGAAGCTGCATGGTACCTGAGGAGGCACAAACAGGAACTGGAGCTCCTTCTGATTGGCAGCAAAACCATGGGTGTGGAATTTACCGAAGGGGTGAGTTAACCGAATACATTATCCCAAATCTTGTTAATTTTTCATGTGCAACTACAAACTCAAAGCAGACTGCTAGTATTCATTGAAAGATAAGCAGTGCGCAGAGGGTGTGTACCAATTACAGGGGTATCACACTTCTCAGCCTCCCTGGTAAAGTCTACTCCAAGGTGCTGGAAAGGAGGGTTCGGCCGATAGTCGAACCTCAGGTTGAAGAGGAACAATGCGGATTCCGTCCTGGTCGTGGAACAACGGATCAGCTCTTTACTCTAGCAAGGATCCTGGAGGGAGCCTGGGAGTATGCCCGGATCTGGAGAAGGCATATGACCGGGTCCCCCGGGAGACATTGTGGGAGGTGCTGCGGGAGTATGGGGTGAGGGGGTCCCTTCTCAGGGCCATCCAATCTCTGTATGACCAAAGCGAGAGCTGTGTCCGGGTTCTTGGCAGTAAGTCGGACAAAGGGTTGGCCTCCGCCAGGGCTGCGCTTTGTCACCAATCCTGTTCGTAGTATTTATGGACAGGATATCGAGGCGTAGTCGTGGTAGGGAGGGGTTGCAGTTCGGTGGGCTGGGGATCTCATCGCTGCTCTTTGCAGATGATGTGGTCCTGATGGCATCATCGGCCTGTGACCTTCAGCACTCACTGGATCGGTTTGCAGCCGAGTGTGAAGCGGCTGGGATGAGGATCAGCACCTCTAAATCTGAGGCCATGGTTCTCAGCAGGAAACCGATGGAGTGCCTTCTCCAGGTAGGGAATGAGTCTAGTCTAAATACGTTGGGGTCTTGTTCGCGAGTGAGGGGACAATGGAGCGGGAGATTGGTCGGAGAATCGGCGCAGCGTGGGCGGTATTACATTCAGTTTATCGCACCGTTGTGACGAAAAGAGAGCTGAGCCAGAAGGCAAAGCTCTCGATCTGCCAGTCAGTTTTCGTTCCTACCCTCACCTATGGTCATGAAGGCTGGGTCATGACCGAAAAAACGAGATCCAGGGTACAAGCGGCCGAAATTGGTTTCCTCAGGAGGGTGGCTGGCGTCTCCCTTAGAGATAGGGTGAGAAGCTCAGTCATCCGTGA
The DNA here is from genome assembly GCA_023631565.1 of Gymnocephalus cernua. Lineage (NCBI taxonomy): Eukaryota > Metazoa > Chordata > Actinopteri > Perciformes > Percidae > Gymnocephalus > Gymnocephalus cernua. The sequence goes on along the minus strand of CM042432.1, from coordinate 22,682,924 downwards.
GGAGCTCGGAGTAGAGCCAGTTGAGGTGGTTCGGGCATCTGGTGAGGATGCCCCCTGGGCGCCTCCCTAGGGAGGTGTTCCAGGCACGTCCAGCTGGGAGGAGACCTCGGGGAAGACCCAGGACTAGGTGGAGGGATTACATCTCCAACCTGGCCTGGGAACGCCTCGGGATCCCCCAGTCAGAGCTGGTTAATGTGGCTCGGGAAAGGGAAGTTTGGGATCCCCTGCTGGAGCTGCTCCCCCCGCGACCACGGATAAGCAGACGACGATGGATGGATGGATGGATAAGCAGTGCACTTTAATTCCCAGTTTTGCCCAGAAATGAAAAGAGACTGTAATTTAACGGGCGGTTATCCGTAAGCCAGTCCACATGTGTCTGATGCAGAGCAGCTCTCCTGCTGGGTGTGTAAACACATTAATGTGCCCCTGCTGCCTGGCTGACTCGAAGCAGGGTAACAGGTGTCTGGCACGGCCACCGCGCACTACTGTCTTCTCAGCCAACAGCGACACCTGCTGGCCACTTTGACACGTCACATTCGACATTTCTTTGTACACAGCATATATGAAACTACATATGAATAACCTAAATCATCAGTCAGGTCAAGCCCATTGTTATTTATCTCTTTTATTTACTACCTGGCACCAGAGCTTTAAAAAGTAAGAAAATGTGCAGGTTACATATTTGTCTTTTTTGCAGAACTACTGGAGCAGCACAGGTGGAAGAGAGGACTCAAACAGGTAAAGAGATCTCTGCATCTGTAAAACTTTGAAAATGTAACGTCAAGTGTAGTGCTGTAGAGTCTGTCTTCTCTTTACCTGGGGTGTTTTCTTCTGTAGTAGCAAAAGCCGCATCTACAGATATATAGTAGCTAATGTAATATAAGAATTGAAGGTGGCTATATCGGTATTATTGTAATAGCAATGGATCAAGTGTAGTGTGAAAAGGGTCCACCCTACACTGCAGTTTCGCGCCACTCTTTAGAGATTCATAGCTTATTTCTGCTGTTCTGCTATTTCTGTGTTTGGCCGCAAGTGTTTTCAGCTGAAATGCTCTAAAACCCAAATGTACTTTACCTGCTCAGCACTAACAGCAGACAGACACAGTTAACAACTAGCTGGTGAACGTAGTGGAGCATAGTGCAGCTAAAAAAAAAAAAACTTATTTTCCTCAGGAGTTGATAGAGACAGAAACAAACCTAAAGGAGAATGAATATTGGATTGACATTCATTAGGTGGCCAGAAATACGACTCTAAATGAATGATATTGTTCGTATCTGCTGAATGTGTAAATAGGCAACAAGTTCACCATGTCAACTGAATATGCTGCTTGTTTCTGCTGTACCCCCCCCAAAGAAAACGGTTTCTTTTTCTTTTTATTTTGACCCCTAATGACAAAATACATCCTCTATTCTGTGTTCTTCCAGGATTCCCTCTGGTACAGACGGCTGGATGGAGTATGTTCCCATTTCAGAGAAGAAGAACGTCGCTCTCGCTGCTCCACAGCGGCACAAAGAAGGTAAACCTGAGATGAAGCGGAACAGGAGTTAAACCGCTAAGAGAAAGTTGTTAGTGTTCTTCTTTGTTAGTGTTCTTCTCTGACCACCACGGCTGAGAGATTTCATGTTGCATTCTTTAAATACGGTTCTGGGATCTGTGTAGGAGGCCCCTTGGTGTATGACAGCGTGCAGCTGGTGCAGAACTCTGCAGCCTTGAACGGGACCCAGCGGGTGCTGCTGGATCATGTCATATCTGAGGAGGAGTGTTTAGACCTCAGACGCCTGGCACATGTAAGGACATTACACAATGTTGATAAAAAATAATGTTAAATCTTAACTTTTATAGATTAATTCTGGCTGTTCTTCTTGTCTTTCAGGCTGTCACCATGGCAGGAGACGGTTACAGAGGGAGGATGTCACCACACACTCCCAATGAGAAGTTTGAAGGAGCCACTGTACTTAAAACCCTGCAGGTACACACACCACTAAGCATAAACAAATGATTGCATGACTCATCTGCCCAATAGTTGTCACGGTTGCAAGAAACCGGCATATTGTCTGAGCAAACATTATTGGAAGAGAAAGAACAGTTGAATTCAAACCAGGGGATCAGAATGATCTCGTCAGTAGCTTTATCACATACAGCGCTCAATAAAATGTGTCACGTTAGCTGTATAGTATCTGTCTTGATTTATTGTTTGACTCTACGTGTTACACGTCTCCCTTTTGTTCTTTCTTCCCTGCAGTATGGCTATGAGGGCAGAGTGCCGATGAGGAGCGCTCGCCTGTTCTACGACATCAGCGAGCGCGCGAGACGGGTTATCGAGTCTTACTTCCTGCTCAACTCCACCCTGCACTTCTCTTACACACACCTGGTGTGCCGGACAGCCATCACAGGTCACTCACACACACAGAAGCATACTTTACTTGACACAGAACACACATGTACTGTCATTTGAGACTCTTGAGAATATTCCTGTACTTTGATGATTCAGGGAAAAAAAGCACTCCATCAGTAGATTTAATTAATACTCCTGCCATCCTTAATGGTTCACTTACTGTATGGTGATAGATTTAAAAATAAAAGACCCAGGAAGAAAAACCTGGAAAAGTACAGAGGGTTTTTGATTTATTGATTTGTATTTATGCTTTTTGTGTGTTGGTTGTGCATTCACAGGACAGCAAGATCACAGGAATGACCTGAGCCATCCCATCCATGCTGACAACTGTCTGCTGGACCCCGAGGCCAATGAGTGCTGGAAGGAACCACCAGCATATACATACAGAGACTACAGGTATGGTTCATTCAAAATCATAAACTTACTTTGCTGCAGCTGTATTACACTGTGAAACATTAATAATGGTAATTAATTGTTGACTGTACTGATGTATACTTTACTTTCTTTATTCCCAGTGCACTGTTATATCTAAATGGAGATTTTGAAGGAGGAGAGTTCATATTCACAGAAATGGATGCCAAAACAGTCACGGTAAGATGGTTTCTCCTAAGATGTAAGATTTACTTCCCACAGGGGACGGCCTCACTTCATAAGTTTCTGCAGGTTATTTATTCGGTTGCTACAATCACAATGTATAGTTAAATTAAAACCTGAACAGGGTTTTTATTTTTATTTTACACCAACTGAGCTTTTTTTGTTGAGGAATAGAGAAAGAGACTTCTAGTATTCTCCCAACATTTAGACACGTCCCTCACCTTTGGCTGAAATAACCACAACTATTTTTATTATATGCTGGTTAGAGGAGGATATATGAGGGTTAAGGGATGTTTAAATAATATATTGAAAGGGAGGAATCATTTCAGGGTAATCTCATCGTGCTCTCTTCTCGCCACAAACATTGTACTTGACATCATCTGGGTAGAAAGAACCAAATACCAAATATAAACACAACAGAGTGTTCATGAAAGAGTTTATGATCAGCTTTGATGCTCACTTGGGGTTACACTCTAGGACCCTCCAGCAGGACAAATGTCTGCTCTGACAACAAAGCTGAACGTAAATAAGACAGTGAAGTGTTGGCCTTACTAAAATAAACAGATAATGGTCATTTTTGACCTCACCTCTGTTCCTGCTCCGTCTCCTCCATCCTCTTCAGGCATCAGTGAAGCCCATGTGTGGCAGGATGGTGGGTTTCTCATCAGGAGGGGAGAATCCCCACGGTGTGAAGGCCGTCACCAGCGGGCAGAGGTGTGCTGTCGCTCTGTGGTTCACCCTCGACCCACTCTTCAGAGAACTGGTAAACTAATGTTTCTGAGGTTTTTGTATCTCAACAATTATTGGATATATATATATATATATATATATATATATATATATATATATATATATATATATATATATATATATATATATATATATATATATATAGGATTACATTTTGTAATGCATGTTACCCTCAGGATGAATTGCAATAACGTTGTGATCATCTGACTTTTCATCTAGCGTCATCATCAGGTCAAAATTAATAGGTCAAACTTGACATTCCCATCAGCCTCGGTTGTACTTGGGGTTAAGTGCTAATTAGCTAATGTTACCCTGCTAAAATGCTAAACTGAGATGTGTTAGCATTAGCTCCTGACACCACTGTGCACAAGTACAGCCGAAGAGAGCTGCTTGCGTGGCTGTTGACTCTTTGTTTCATCTGACTCCATCTAAATCTACCAGACAACGCAGCTTTAAATACTCAACGCTTGTCTTTTTGAAACCATAAACTGGGGATGCCAAAGAGAGGCGTGCTTCTTCCCCATAAATGAAAGGCCATATAGTTCCTCTCTGTGCTGTCTGGTGTCAGATATGGACACTGGTGGGAACACTAAGTTTGGGAGGCACGTCAGACCAACACGGGAAATGAGCAAGCAGTCACCTGTTTCTCTGAGAAATCACTTCTGACTGATGATTTTTTTTTGTGAATCTTTATAGTCAGTCTATATCCACGACGTTCCACTTCTGGGATTGCTACGTTGCCGCTGGAAGTTCTGCCGGATTTCACTCTTTTTCGGCCGAATGTCCGTTACCTTCCGCTTTCTTTGTGTTGGAATTTTAAACTCCGGTAGATTTATGAGGACTATGGTTAACTGCTCCTCAGATCTCTGCAGGGTAAATTGAGACAGCTAGCTAGACTAAATGTCCAATCTGAGTTTTCTGTTGCACGACTGAAACACGTTCAACCAAAGCAAGTTCCTACCAGTGGCTATATTGCAGCCCAGACAATTGTGATTGGTTTAAAGAATTACCAATTAACCAGGGCACGTTTTTCTCCCATCCTGGAATACTGTGGGGACTAGCCAGACCCTCCGCCGCAGCACTGTGGAGGAAGGTCTTGCAAAGCGAGACTATGATTTGGCTAACTTGATTATAATTATTGCTCTAGTTTAAATATGACTTTTTTTTTCCTCTTTTCCCTCTCCTAGGAGAGGCTGCAGGCGGATGAGGTGATCCAGGCGTTGGACACACAGTCTGTGTCGGGTCAAGGCCTCAGCATCAACCCTAAAGATGAACTGTAGAAGCAGGAAAACAGCTTCACCCCATCCCCTACTATCAAATCCTTCTATATACGTATGTTAACTATTTATTGAGTTTGGATAAGAACTTATCTATTTTTGTACTGTTTGAAGTGCAAGATTAATAATGTTGTCATTTTTGTGTTGTCAGTTGTATATTTTTGAATGTTTCTCTACACACAAGTACTTGAGTTTACCTTTTGTTCTTTGTCTTTCCCTCCAGTGACAGATTTTATTAGAGAGAAAAAAAACATTTTACTTTGTTTTGTTGTACCTGGTGAGTCAGCTGTTTTATGCAAGACTGATTTTATCTGTAATTTCGCTGAACTGTGAAGACGCTAAAGAGAAGAACGGCAGTTGACTTTTTCTTTTTTTTCCTTTGAGTTGTTCTTGTTCTGGACAACATATCCAATGGGTTTTATTCATAATTCACTATGTACAGATATTAAAAAATACCTTCATTTTAGTGGTCAGTAGTTCAAAAATAATTCACAAATAGCACTGTTAGACATACTTTTTTTTTTTTTTTTTTCCAGTGCCAGTAATAATTGTTTTCAACGTAGCCTGTGCACTGCTTTTCTAATTTTGGTACCTGATTTTCAAAAAAGCACTCATACAAAGAGTTTAAGAAAGAGATGTGTTCTAATATGCTGAATATTTAATGATCATGCACTCTGTCCTTCTCTGTGTGTCAAGTTTGAAACTGAAAATGTCTTCTGTCCACTTTTCCTCTTGTTGTTGGCGTGATGAGTCACTCCGCTCCTTTCTGGGCACACAGCAGAATATACTGGTTTTACATGCTCACTGACATAACAACATGGTGTTTATGTTTTACTTTTATTTATCTATTTTTATGAATAGACAGCTGCCGTCGTAACTGTCGGCATTTAATATGAGGAACTTTTTTTGATAAAAGATGTCAATCATTCCTGTTTCAAGGAATACATATTTGTATCAATCTTTTATGTCTTTATATTTGTGTTGATGATACAGATGATAGGCCAAGTCGTGCACTGTAAATCCAATGGAGAGAAAGGTACAAAGAGTAGCTTTTTTCCTACATAAGTTCAAACTGCTAACCAAAAACTTAATCCTGTCATTTTATGAGGTTGGCCACCTTTGTTTCACTGATATTTAATTCTGAAATGCTGTAGCACACAAAATGTATGTGTACATGCCTATAAATTAAAAATATAAAACTCCATATCTATGTGTAATGGTGTATTTGTTTTATTTATGCATGTCATAAAATTAAACATCATTATTTTGTATCAAATAAGAATGCCTTTTAAATGAAGAAATTGATACACTGCTTGTGTTTTGTCCATTTCATGTCTCTCAAACACACACATATATATATATATATATATATTTCATTCCTTCTTTACAGTTTCATCTGTAACCTGTTGTGAACTTCAAGGTATCCTTATATCTATGTAACCAAAAACTCTCTGACAAAAGGCATACAGTAACAAATGGTTCAGCTCTTGTGTTTAAGCTGATAAGGAGCTCCATTTAAAGTAAAGTGCATCTGCCACTACAGAAAGTAAATACAGTAAAAAAAAGCATTAATTTTATCACACTGAGTAGAGGTCACTGCGGTAAACTTTTTTTTCTTTAGAAATGTGCTTTAACACAGCACAGAAAGATAATGTAACAAAACCCTAGCAACAAGTGAACACAGAACAAACTATGTCTTATGTTTCAGAACCAGTCTTGCATTGCCCAGCCTGCGGTTTTTGATGCCATGTGAGGTGATGTTGTGTGAATCCAGCGGACATGTTGGATTTGTTTGCTTCAGAAGCGGTAGGCCAGCTGTTCGGTGAATCTGAATGGCTTGGTTTCATTGACAGTACACAGCAGGTCCCTCATGCGGCGCGCACGGCGCTCCTCCAGCACCAACCGACGGGAGCGCTCTCGAGCCGCCTGCTGCTCCGCTCGCTTCTCCTCCTGTTTCCGCTTCAGCCACCTGAGGACGGGAAGAGGATGGAGAGGACCAGTAGCGAATTTACCCTTATGATAAAAGCACATGTGAAATGCAATCTTTCACAAGTGCAACATTTCACATGGGATGTTGTGATTTCACATGTTAAACCAAATCTCAAATTTATAAAATGACATGTTAATATTAAAATTCACGTGAAAAGAGACAACACGTTGTTTTTTTTTACTTTACATGTGAATGCAAACTTAACGTGAAATGTTTAACTTCACATGTGACTTAACTTTTCACATTTTGTATTTGTATTCACATCTAAAGGTAACAATGTGTTATCTTATCACATGTCCATTTTTAAAATAAACAGGTAATTTCTAAATGTGTGAACCAAATTTGACATTTGGAAATGGCATTTTTTTAACTAACTAGTAACTAACAAATTTGTTAGCAAGGGAATTGTCCAATAGGCCTATGTCTATGGTCATATTACACAAAAAACATACAATAGTATTGTACTGTATATATGAAGATACAACATCAAGAGAGAAATATTGATAAGCTGTGAGAGGTTGTGAAATTATTCCGCACTTAAAGTTAATAAAAATATAAAAGTGCACTCACAGTTTGAAGGCACGTTCACACTCCTCGCGGCTGCGTAGGAAGTAACCACTGTCCTCCTCGAGCCTCTTCAGATCCACCAGCTGTCGCTCTTTCTGCTGCTGCTCGTGCTTCCTCTGAAGCCACAACCTGAAGGACTCCTCCGGGTCGCTGGAGTCTTTCTGCACGAGGACGCAGAATCACATCAGGTAATAAAGTGGAAACAATGGCTAACATTTATTATGGCAATGTTTTTCGATCGCCCTGACTAGTGCAGTGATTTGCTTTTCCCTGTATTTTTTTTATGAATGAGGTTGGTTGGTTCAGGATTATTTGCCTTAGAGCCTTTAGCCTTACCTTAGAATTATTCCTCTCCATCTCCTGGGCTCGGTGGATCCTTCTCTCCTCCTGAAACTGTTCTTTCTTCCTCAGCAGCCAGGCCTTAAACGCCAGCTCGTTCTCCTGCCTCCTCTGCTTCTCTTCCTCCAGTTTTCTCTGCTCTACCTGACATGGTAAGCAAGAGCGATTAAAACAGTGTCTATGAAATTAACGAGGCTGAAATTGGAAATGCTATACTGTCGTTTTAATGTTAGATGTGCTACTTTTACTGGTGAGAGTTCAGAATGTACAAACTTTTAATTAACATTTAACTATCTTCCTACCTCTCTGGCCAGCTTCTCCTTCCTCTCCTGGATCCTCTGCAGCAGCTCTTTCTGCTGGGGGGAGAGGGTGTAGGTGGCCTGGGAGGGTGTCCCCGTAGCTGACTGCACCCGCCGCTTGCTGCCTCTCTTCTGGCTGCCTCTCTGGCTGTGGCTGGCTGAGCTGGGTCTGCTCCTGGGCTGAGCTGGAGGTCTGGGGGCACGGAGGGGATCGATACCCTGCTGGAAGCGAGAAGAGCCAGCAGCACGAGGGCGCGGAGAGGAGCTCACAGTCTGCTCCTGGTGACGTAGGGAGGAGTAGTCACTGTAGTTGTTTGCTATAGGAGGGAGAAGTCCTTGACTCTCCACCTCTTTCAGGCTGACCAGGTCAAACTTACCATCCTTTTCTACGAGGACTCTGCCCTCCTTTATCCCCCCCTCACTGCTCTCCCCAGCCCTGCCATCTCCTCTAGGTCCTACACTTTCCTCCCGAGGGGAAAGTTTGAGCTCAGAAAGCTTCCCTGACACTTCAATCTCTGCCTCTGAATCCTTGCTGCCATTTACCTCTTCCACCTCACTACTGTGTCCATCTTTCTCAAACTGCTGTGGAGGCACCACCAGGTCCACCAGCATCTCTTTAAAATGCAGCCTCCTGTGCCTTGTCATATCTGGAGTTTCCTGGTCCTGCAGCTCCCGGTTAGCCTGCTGGATCTTCTCCAGAATGTACTTCTTCTCTTCTTCTGTCTGGTCATCCATCCCTGGAGGAGGTGGTACTATAGGCGATGACTTATTTGGGCTGTCTCGGTCTGAGTCATATTCTAATGGCTCCATAGGTGAGGGCCACCTCTCTTCATCTTCTTCCAACTCCTCTGTTTTCTTGCCTCTCTTGTTCTCCTTCTTCTTCTTTCCTTTCTGTTTCTCATCCTCCTCCAGTTCCTTGTCAATTTCTGCTTCTATGTCGTCATAGTCAGGACCCTGTGGGGCCGAAAGGCAGCAGACAAGCTGCATTCATTAATTAGGTTTGGAGGTAGATGAATGAGCAACATCAATTCTAATAGGCGTGCTGGTGTGATAACAGACATGTGTATGTGTGTTCATAAATATTGCATCCAGCAGTGGCACACAGTGAAAGTATGTCACTGTATGTTAATGGAGTTGGTTTCACATGCAAACAGTGATATGTGCCATGCAGGCAGGACGGGTAACTCAACACTACTCACTACTATACTTTCACAGAGCAGGGTCAGGGACCCATGCAGCACCCAGTCTGCAGTAAGCAGAGCAGCACTCCAAACTTAAGTTTCACACAATAAAACAAAGAAGCAGGGGGATTTAAAAAACAGAAAGTAAAAAGGGGAGATGCAATTAGCCTGTCCAATGATCATATATGAATTGCTTACCTGGTCCTCACTGCGGCTTTCCTCACTGATCAGCCAGTCCAGATCCTTCTCAAAGTCGTCCTCATATTCCTCCTGAGACTGTTTGCAAACCACCTCACTCATAATCTTCACTGGAAGAAGATCAGAGACACATTTTAGACAAGAGTATTACTGCATTGGCAGCAGGGCCTGAGGAAAGTGATATCAGTCATTCAGTCCTGAGCACATATTATTAAATATATTAAATTTGGCCTTTGATTGTGTGGTTCATCAATGTATGAACATTTGTGTTGAACCCTTCCAATTGAAGACCTATATACCTCTGTGGATAGAGCCAAATAAAAACAGTTTGTCAGTGTTTATACTTTAAATGTCAGTGTTGGACATGGCAGTCACATTAAAGTAGGTATTATGCAAATAAAACACAATTTAATACAAATAAGAAAATATGACTTTGTTGCAAATTGCATTATAATGCGGACATGACAGTAAATAATGGTTCATTTACTGTATATTTACCACTATATTGCCACCTCATGACATCAAGGTTAGTATGAGCCAACAGCGGTTGGATAAGTGCCAATGCTACCCATCCTACTGTATGACCTGTGTTAACAGACATACAATACACAGCTTTGTGTACAGTAGAGTACAGATCAGGGTATCCCATCAGGTTGGACAATCAAAACAAGATCAGATAAATCAAATTACAAGCAAAATTATACCAAATTATACATTCACTTTAGTTGTTTTGATTAAAGAGCACCTGAGTTTTTGGATTATTGTGGCACTAATTCCCACACATCTCACATCACTTTATCTACACTGTACTGTTGGGGATTGGTCGTCACCTACTGGACAGAAACCAGTGTTACAGGGTTACAAGTAACTATCGATCTTGTTGTTGTTGTTGTTTGTCCCAAATAATGCCCTCTGCTCTGCTGACATAGGTTACGTTTACAGTAGCTATGGTTCTGTTGTGATTCCACTGGCTACAATAAAGAGTTTACCATAATCCTGTTTGCTCCGTCTGCGGGCTATAAAAACAAACAGGACGCCGACAGAATTAAGAGGCTGGCTTGTAGGGCACCGTTTACGGCCATAGGAATCATTTTAATCAGAATGTTTTGGCTACTGGGAGTAAAAATTGAGGCAACATGGTTGTTAGTAAACTCACCACCAGCAGGTTCTTGCGTAGTATTACTGGCGAGTTAAAAGCGGTGAAAGAACACATCCAGCCGAGTTGTTTTGTGACTATCACTTCATCTAGCTGGCCCACATAGTGTCTGGCAGTCTGCGAACAACACCTGTGCACATAATCTGCCTCTAGTCCGTCTACAGCCCTAAAAGGTTTAATAGACCCGTCGTCATAGAGACCTACAACACGCTTTACTACATGCGCATGCGCACACTAAACTCGTTTTACAATAAAAATCTCCATGCACACTATAAACAAGAGAAAACATGCATCTGTTTCCGAAACTCAAAAAGAAAAAGATCTTAAATAATTGTTAAGGGAAATGTAATAGTTTACTATAAAACAAATTAAAAAAAACACTGCCTATGTATTCATTTAACATTTGGCTCGCTCATTAGATTTAAAGCATTTAACTAAAATTGGTCTGCCCATGCTCTAGCCGCAAAAGAAAACATTTTTTGAAAAATGATATTATAAAATGTCCCCAATAAAAATGGCTCCAAAGACCATGTATTTAGTGTCAGCTGGATTGTGGCAATTAGATGTATTGCTTATTTGTTTGAGAGTATGCAATGCTTAAGCACGTGAAATGAAATAAAAAAAGGCCTTAAGTGAATCTTGCATTATTACTTCTCTTGTAGAGAAACAAAAAAGAGATACAATAATACAAACAAAAAAAGAATACCAAATGATGGATGAAATAAGATATCTGAGACGATTAAAAAATGAGGCACTATATAATTTACAAAAGTTTTTAATTCATATATTATCTTATAAGATTATATGAATTCAAAACTTTTGGTTATACTGTACGTACGTACGTATAACCAAGTTATCACAAACGTGGCTCCTACTGGGTCACTGCACGTTTGAGTTTAATCTAGACGACAGCACGACCTTTAGACAGGGCAAATAGTCCATAGTCCAGAAAACTACAAGATAAAATAAAATATTTAAAAACTATTTATAGTTGGCAATGCTCAAATAGTTAAGAATGCTTTATGGACAAAAGGCAATGCACGTTTAAACAATAAATATATGAGATTCTGGTCGGAGCATAATTCAAGTTCTGCACTCGTTTGATGATTGGGGAAGTTAATCATGTAACACCGTGTAACCATGCGTGTAACACACAAAACAGAAGCACGTCTTTACTGGAAAAATACAAAATACGGAGCATATGAGGGGTCAGTGAATGCAACATTTCTTTTATGCGCACTGCATTTTGGGTCTTGATGTTCGTTTTAGGCTTTCATTGCGCTGAGAGTTCATAGGTGGAGCTGGACGAAGGACGACATTTCCCGTGTTGCCTCTGTCACTACCTGGAAACTACACGCTCCTTGACTTGACACACGACTGATAGCCAGCACGTAGGCAAAACTTCTTTGCTTCTGATGTTTGACTGAGTACATTCACGTTAACTGTCAACGGCAGGTACGCACCGAGAAAACAGCAGTTCTACAAATGGCAACCATTGTCTTTTGCTCAATAAACAAAACGGCACAGACCACCGCGAGACGATGTTTGTTTTCACATTTAAAGGGGCTTGCTAGTTCAGGGGAGTCACGTCTGCCGTTATCCTGCACTCACAGCCCGCCAGTGACTTTCCTTGCGGGTATACGATGGTTTCCCCGGGGTTACAGCGTACGGTTCATGTCCCATGGGACCGCAGGCAGAGCCGCAACCGGGCGAACCAGAAGGGGAGCCCTGGCGCTCATTGGAGCCGCAGCAGTAACAGCATCAGCGGCGGTAGCGGGGTTTTTAGCCAACGCTGACCACTTCCAGCGTGCTGAAATGGCAACGAAAGTATCTCAAGCCGCGGAGGAGACTGAGCAAGAGGGGGATATCTTGGAGAGATGCCGGGGGTTCATGTCTCCTCCAGTGACCGACATCGGTGTGCTGCAGGAGAGGAAAGGGGAGATGCGTACGAGGATGGAGATGTTGATCATGGAGACGCAGGCCGCCTTTTGCAACGCCCTGGAGGAGGTGGACGGTGGGAAGTTCAAGGTGGACCGGTGGCAGAGGAATGAAGGTGAGGGAGGCTCACCTGCTATGGTTATTAGACTGAAACTGCATAGCTCAGGGTGGAGCAGAACAGATCCATGTTCATCGTGGCCATAATGCTTAAGGTGTTAATGAGACTCTTGAGGTATTTGAGTTTTCAAGCGTGCTGCATATTTCTGTGCTGAAAGCAACATGGTCAGAGATAAATCAAGAAACAGGCAAAAAGCCTAATCTGCCAGGAAACAACCTAACTCGCATCTATCTCTTACAATGTATTCCATTTTTGACAGGTGGCGGAGGAATCAGCTGTGTGATGCAAGATGGAAAGGTGTTTGAGAAGGCAGGGGTCAATGTATCAGTGGTGTTCGGAAACCTGACCGAGGAGGCTGCCAGACAGATGAGGAGCAGAGGGAAAGTCCTCAAAGGGAAAGATGGTAAGTTTTGTTGAGTTGATATTTGTATGCACACTTAAGGCTTGATATAGCTCTTCAAGAGGTGTGGTAACCTACAGGTACATTCAGAGTAATATGTGATGGATGAAGTTTTATGTCATGCTCTGTTTTCTCTCAGGTAAGCTGCCATTTTGTGCCATGGGTGTAAGCTCTGTTATCCACCCCAAGAATCCCCACATCCCCACAGTGCACTTCAACTACAGATACTTTGAGATCGAAGAGGAAGATGGTGAGTGTCAGTCCTTGACGTCAGCAGTTGTGTCTTGGTGTCAGTGACACTATTGAGTGCATGAATGAATGAATGAATGATAACCCTTGTGTCTTTCGTGTGTGTGTGTGTGTGTGTGTGTGTGTGTGTGTGTGTGTGTGTGTGTGTGTGTGTGTGTGTGTGTTAGGCACTAAGCAGTGGTGGTTTGGTGGAGGCACAGATCTGACTCCAGTTTATATTAATAAAGAAGATGCATTTCACTTCCACAACACCCTGAAGGAGGCCTGTGACGAGCACCACCACCAGTACTATCCAGACTTCAAGAAATGGTACAGTTTGACTCATGATTAGTCCTGCGTTTGTGAAACTCCACATATTTGTGTGACTCGGCACGTACACATGTGTAGGTCTGATTTGTGTATGTGGATTACAATGGGTGTATCCTCAATGTGGGATGATGATAAGAAAAACCGTTGAGCCCTGATGTAAGCCAGTGACTGACCATTTGGGATATGAAAGGGACGGGTGTGGTTTTAGCTAATGTGGCTTGTAATAAGTACATTTTGTCAACTTAATTTTAATTTAAATCTAAAAGGAATATTTAGGCATTTTGAGAAATATACTTATTTGGTTTCTTGCCGAGAGTTAGACAAGAAGATTGATACCATATCTGTCTATTAGAAATAAAGCTAGAGACAGCAGCTGGTTAGTTTGGGCTGAGCAGTAGGGTTGCTGATAGGCAGAGCCAGTCTAGTTGTTCCCCCTGCTTCCAGTCTTTATGCTAAAGCTTCATATTTAACAGGCAAACATGAGACTACATTTTAATTCTCATTTAAATCCTCTTAAAAACTGGCACTATAGATGTGCTTTCATCTGATTTATTTTGAATTCCTTTCAACCTCTTGTCTTTAAAATATTAAGTAGATCTGGGCTATGCAAATATATTATTTTAAAGTTTAGTAGCCCTGGTTAAAAAAATAAAACGGGAACAGCTATTGATTAATGTATTTGGGTATGTATTTCTAGGTGTGACCGATACTTCTACATCCGGCACAGAGGAGAGACTCGGGGTATAGGAGGGATCTTCTTCGATGACCTGGATTCTCCGAGTCAGGAGGAGGCATTCAACTTTGTCCAGAGCTGTGCCCGCACCGTGGTGCCCTGTTACCTGCCCATCGTATACAAACACCTCAACGACTCCTTTACTGATGAGGAAAAAGGCTGGCAGCAGGTACGACGAGGAAGGTGAGTAAAAAACGCACAAAAGACCCGGTGGTTGTTAATAACTAATGTGTACATAGCCCATTTTAGTTCAATGACTCAAGGCTTTTCAAACTAGTTCTACTGAACAAACCTTACCTTGATCCATTGTAAGTAAAGGCCAAATTTGACTTCCCCATACATACTGTTAAAGTCAACCAAGTCAACTACGAATTCATCAACTATAAATAAACTCACACAAACATTGCAAGTTGCATTACAATTTGCTTATGATAGATGATCCATCACAGTTAACATTTAGTTTTCTCTATTTTGTAAAAGCTAAAATAAAAAAGACTTTGAAACCCATTAATGAAATGCAAAATGATTTATCAAAAGTTTTGATGTAGACTCCGTTAAAGTTTTGCAGTTAAGCAGCTGATTAAAGGTGCTCTAAGCGATGTGATGCGTTTTTTGTCACATACAGCAAACATCTCCTCACTATCCGCTAGCTGCCTGTCCACTGAACACACTGGAAAAAAAACACGGTCTCTGTAGACAGCCCAGGTTCTAAAAAAGGCAACAAAAACAAACTGGCCAACCTGCACCACTAAACATAACAGAGTGTTCCAGCCAATAACCGACAAGAAGGATCTGGCGTTGGTTCACTGTGCAGGATTACCTACATATATCAAGCACGTTTTTAATGAAGTTTATTTGAATTCACTTTTACACATTCTTGGTTTGCATGATGTTTTGGATTGGATTAAGGGGCAACATATTTTTAATAGTGTCCACTTAATGTATCATAAATAGGGTTGGGTACCGAAACGCGGTGCCAATAGGTCCCCGGTTCCGACGTAAACGGTAGTAACGAGACCGAATAAGGACGACATTTTCGGTGCCTTATTTCGGTGCCTGGCTTTACACTACACTCAACAGCAGGTAATGTTAGCCTACCTTTAGCTAGCAGCTGGATTCAACACGGTTAAAATGCTGACAGGAAACGTTAAACAGTGTAAAGTGTGACCTTTTCCCATCTGGTTGTTGTTTTTGTCGTTCAACAGCAATTTACTGGTGAAATAAGTTATTGTGTATTATAAGTTATAGTTATTACATTACTGTTAAATCATTTAATTTTGATCGTATGGCCTTAGTAATAAACAATGTGTTCTTAAAGGGATATTTCACCGCTGGAAAGCCTAATATATCTTTAAATTGGGTCACCTATGTAGCAGAAATGTGAAAAAAAAAAATTTAATTGGTGCCTTCTAGGCCGAGAAAAGCCAGAAAATGTGTTTTTGGCTCATATGGATGAAAGACACCAAATCCCAGAATGCACTTCGCTTCGCTGCTTTGAGTCCACTCCCAAGCCACGCCTACCGCTTGACAGACAGACAGTGAGGCATTCGACTCAACTCAATGTGTTTTATTGTTATTTACACCATATACACAAAACAACGTTTCATCGTGGCTCGAGTCAATTTAAAATATATAAATACACATTTAAAATGTATAAAAACTACATTATATAATAACGACATACGAAACAGGCTACATTTACCGCGCACACACACATTATAGGCTCCGTAAAGTTCAGCTAAGCATACCAGCATTAGGCTTGGTGGGCTGTAAACACCGAGTATAAACACAGCCGTGAATTAGCGTGGGATGTCGAATGGTCGCCATGTAACAGTCACAAACTCCAGCGGTTAGCAGTTAGTTGGATACAAATCACCCCATTTCTGCACCAGTCCGTGTTAACACAGCTCACCTTCATACAGAGCATCTCTAGCTCGGATTGTCGGAAGGCTAGCAGGCCTGGTAGCTGGACAGTCCGGTTCACTGTTGTTCAGCCATGTTTCCCACGAAAGCAAAAAACACACAGCAGTCTCTGAACTCGCGTTGGGAGCATCGTTGAAGTTGGATGTAGTCCAGTTTGTTGTTTAATGAACGGACACTTGCAAGCAGGATTGATGGGACAGGTGGCCGGCTAGCGTTAGCTTCCCAACTAGCCGACGAGGATGTCCCCTACCCGGCTACGAGCGAGTCCGCCGGTCCCCGTGCTGGTCTCAGTGCAGGCGAAGCTCGCGTAGTGGGCCGATTATTCCGTCTGTAATAACGTTTCCTGCATATTCTCTGCTGTGTAGCGATGTATCCCGGTGGTACACGTGCAGTAGTTTGAATGCACATCATTGTTGTAAAAGTTTGCTGCTGAGAAGTTCTCTTAATACATCCATGAGAGAGAGCCATAGACAGTAAAAGAAGCTTGGATTGTCGGAGGGCTAGCAGTCCTGGTAGCTGGACAGTCCGGTTCACTGTTGAGCAAAAAACACAGTCTCTGAACTCGCGTTGGGAGCATCGTTGAAGTTGGATGTAGTCCAGTTTGTTGTTAAATGAACGGACACTTGCAAGCAGGATTGATGGGACAGGTAGCCGGCTAGCGTTAGCTCGCTCTGGATGTGCCTTATCCCCGGCTAGCGCTAGCTTCCCACCTAGCCGACGAAGATGTCCCCTACCCGGCTACGAGCGAGTCCGCCGGTCCCCGTGCTGGTCTCGGTGCAGGCGAAGCTCTCGTAGTGGGCCGATTATTCCGTCTGTAATAACGTTTCCTGCATATTCTCTGCTGTGTAGCGATGTATCCCGGTGGTACACGTGCGGTAGTTTGAATGCACATAATTGTTGTAAAAGTTTGCTGCTGAGAAGATAGAGCAGAGCCCTGTTTAGCGAGGATTCAAGATGGCTGACATTTCGTTTTTTTTCCGGCCGAGATCGGCTAGCTTTGGGCGATGGGCGGGTTTAAAACATGCGGAAGTAGGTCCTACTACTGGTTGTAGTCTTTTGCTCTGGCCAAAAAATCTTCCGATGACGCAAAAATCGTCATTTTGCGTCATCGGAAGATTTTTTCCGGACCCCCCAATGCAGATATCTCCTGTCTCAGGGGGATATGAGGGAGGGACGCACGGTCATTCAGAAATACTACCGGGTTTCTACTGATACAAAGCTGAATGCTAAATCGGTGAAGTATCCCTTTAAATGTCACCGACTGTTGTTTAGTAGGCCTATCCTTCTTGTTTCTTCTTTTTTTTTTTTTACTTTCTTAAAAAGTATCGGTTCAGGCACCGTTTAGGCACCGGCACCGTTTTAAAAGTACCGATTTAGCACCGGTATCGGAAAAAAACCAAACGATACCCAACCCTAATCATAAACCACATGTGTCTACAGTAGGTTTTGTGTGTTTCTGTCGTAGATATGTGGAGTTCAACCTGGTGTATGACAGGGGAGTGAAGTTTGGCTTGGCCACGCCTGGCTCCAGAATTGAGAGCATTCTCATGTCCCTCCCCCTCACTGCCAGGTAAGATTACACTGGTTTGAAGTACTACTAGCCCTGCTCTTGTATGACAGAAATTAGCTGTCTTTGTTGCTTGGTAACAAACTCACCCTTCATCCTCAGGTGGGAGTACATGCATGAGCCTGCCAAAGGTACCATGGAGGCTGAGATGCTGGAGGTATTACGAAACCCCAAGGAGTGGGTGTGACCACCACGGTGTTCACAGGTTCACATGTCAATATGGACAAATCCTCCATGAAACCGTCTTCGTTGTATTGTATAATGGTGTCACCTGTCTAGATCAGCAGCAGTTGACACTGTGTTTACCAAATTTTTCCCCCGCTCTTTCCTGTTAGCTTTGTTTTGTCCAATCACATTAGTTATGCATTGCTACTGGTGTCCACAGGTGGTCATTGCCTGCTTATTCGATGATGTGCTCTTTTTAAGAAGTGTTTGTGTCAAACGCTAGCTGTGTTTTTTTTCTATGCCTGGGCTGAATGTCGCATGCTCTACTTGAAGCTCTTTAGCACTACTCTGCTGTTAACAAAGCACTGAAAGGGAAAATAGGGACAAACTGAGCCACGCCATGTGCTGTATGTGTGTGCCACCACTGGTATCAAATGTTAATAAATCTGTTTTATATGTTTCTGTGCATCTGCTCGAAACAATGGGGTAATTTTGACAATCAAAGATGAATAATAAGGGACTAATAATTCCGCTTGAGCCCCATTTACGTTGTGGTTTGTCCATTTCTGGTTAATGAGTCACTTCCTGGTTTGTTTGAACAGTAGTAAAACAATAGTTGGATGCTGGGTCATGTTCCACAGAGGGGATTGATGTGATTCACAGGCCAGGTGGCTCATTGACACAAAAAGAATGTTGGAAAACAAAATGCCATTTTAAATGCAAAAATGATTTATATCTAACAAATAAATTGTTCTGTTAAGTTTTTTTTTTTTTTCTTTTTCTGACTTTATTCTTAATTCCTTGTGCATCATAATAGTGTAGTATGTCATAAAAAACTCATAGTATAGTATGTCATAGAAACTGATAGTGTATGTCATAAAAAAATCAGAAACAGTCATATTTCATAGAAGGTCATAGTATTGTAGTCATAGAATTGTATGTTACAAAAAAGTCATAGTGTAGTATGTCAAAAAGTCATGGTATAGTATGTCATTAAAAATGTCATTAACATTACATTGTATTGTATGTCATAAAAAATCATGAAAAAAGTCATATAGTAGGTCATACAAATGCAATAAAAAAGTCATGATGTAGTATGTCATGAAGTCATAATATAGTATGCCATAAAAACCACAAATGTCATAAAAAGCCACTATAGCATGTCAAAAAAAGTCATAGTGTAGTATGTCATGAAAAACGTTGTGAAAAAAGTCATAGTATAGTATGTCATAAAAATTCATAGTATAGCATGTCATGAAAAGTAATAAAAAGTCAGTGTTTTATACCATAAAAAATCATAATAAAGTCATAGTAAAGCATGTCATAAAATAAAAAAAACTCATGAAAAAAAGTCATAGCATAGAATGTCAAAAAAGTGATAAAAGAAGCCATAGTATAGTAAGTAGAAAAAAAATGATAAAAAAGCCATAGTATAGTATGTCGAAATAAGGGATAAAAAAGCTGCAGTATAGTATGTCAAAAAAAGCCATAGTATAGTATGTCGAAAAAAGTGGTAAAAGCGCCATAATATAGTATGTCGAAAAAAGTGATAAAAAGCCATAGTATAGTATGTTGATAAAAAGTGATAAAAAGCCATAGTATAGTATGCGGAAGAAAGTGATTAAAAAGCCTTAGCACAGTACGTTGAAAAAAAGTCATAGTATAGTATCTTGACAAAAGTCACAAAAAAGTTAAATTATAGTTAAGCAGCATGATGGCCCAATGGTTAGCACAGTTGCCTCCCAGCCAGAAGGTACAGGGTTCAAACCCCCAAAGAATGTTATGTCAAAGAAAAAACATCATACTATAGTGTGCCCAAACATTTGAAAAAAAAAGTCATAGTATAGTATGTCAAAAAAAGTGATAAAAAAAGACATAGTATAGTATGTTGAAAAAAGTGATAAAAAAGACATAACAAAGCCATAGTATAGTATGTAGAAAAAAAAAAAAAAAGGTATAGTATGTCAATATACTATTGCTTTTTTGTCTCTTTTTTCTACATACTATACTATGGCTTTTCTCAACATACAATACTATGGTTTTTTTATCACTTTTTTATCACTTTTTCGACATACTCTACTATGGCTTTTTATCACTTCTTTCAACATACTATACTACATACTATACTATGGTTTTATATATTTTTTTCGACACACTATGCTATGACTTTTTATGACACAATATACTATGGCTTTAGTATGTTGAAAAAAGTGATTAAAAAGCCATAGTTTAGTATGTCGAAAAAAGTGATAAAAAAGCCATAGTTTAGTATGTCGAAAAAAGTGATAAAAAAGCCTTAGTATAGTATGTTGAAAAAAGTGATTAAAAGGTCATAGTATAGTGTGTCGAAAAAAGTGATGAAAAAAAAGACATACAAAACCCATAGTATAGTGTGTTGAGAAAAACCATAGTATAGTATGCAGAAAAAAGAGACAAAAAAGCAATAGTATATTGTGTCATACAAATTCATAGTATAGTATGTCAAAAAAGTGATAAAAAGCCATAGTATAGTATGTTGAAAAAAGTGAAAAAAAGTCATAATATAGTGTGTCGAAGAAAGTGATAAAAAAGCCATAGTATAGTATGTAGTATAGTATGTTGAAAGAAGTGATTAAAAAGCCTTTGTATAGTATGTCGAAAAAAGTGAAAAAAAGACATAATATAGTATGTCGAAAAAAGTGATAAAAAAGCCATAGTATAGTATGTTGAAAGAAGTGATAAAAAAGCCATAGTATAGAGTGTCGAAAAAAGTGATAAAAAAGCTATAGTATAGTATGCCGAAGAAAGTGATAAAAAAGCCTTGGTATAGTATGTTGAAAGAAGTGACTAAAAGGCCATAGTATAGTATGTCGAAAAAAGTGATAAAAAGACATAACAAAGCCATAGTATAGTATGCCAAAGAAAGTGATAAAAAGCCATAGTATAGTATGTCGAAAAAAGTGATTAAAAAGCCATAGTATAGTATGTCGAAAAAAGAGACAAAAAAGCCATAGTATAGTATGTAAAAAAAAGCCATAGTATAGTATGTTGAAAAAAGTGATAAAAAAGCCATAGTATATTGTGTCATAAAAAGTCATAGTATAGTGTGTCGAAAAAAATATAAAAAGCCATAGTATAGTATGTTGATAAAAAGCCATAGTATAGTATGCCGATAAAAAGTGATAAAAAGCCATAGTATAGTATGCCGATAAAAAGTGATAAAAAGCCATAGTATAGTATGTCGAAAAAAGCCATAATATAGTATGTCAAAAAAGTGATAGAAAAGTGATAAAGACATACAAAACCCATAGTATGTTGAGAAAAGCCATAGTATAGTATGCCAAAAAAAGTGATAAAAAGCCTTAGTATAGTATGTCGAAAAAAGCTATAGTATAGTATATCGAAAAAAGTGATAAAAAAGCCTTAGTATAGTATGTCTAAAAAAGCTATAGTATAGTATATCAAAAAAAAGTGATAAAAAAGCCTTTGTATAGTATGTCGAAAAAAGCCAAAGTATAGTATGTCAAAAAAGTGATAAAAACACCATAGTATACTATGTCTAAAAAGTGATAAAGTGATAAAGACATACAAAACCCATAGTATACTATGTTGAGAAAAGCCATAGTATAGTATGCCGAAAAAAGTGATAAAAAGCCGTAGTAGAGTAAGTCGAAAAAAGTGATAAAAAAGCCATATTATAGTATGTTGAAGAAAGTGATGAAAAAGCCATAGAATATTATGTTGATAAAAAGTGATTAAAAAGGCCATAGTATAATATGTCGAAAAAAAACATAGTATAGTATGTCGAAAAAAGGGATAAAAAAGCCATAGTATATTATATCAAAAAGGTGATACAAAAGCCATAGTATAGTATGTAGAAAAAAAGAGACAAAAAGCCATAGTACAGTATGTTGAAAAAAGTGATAAAAAAGCCATAGTATAGTATGTCAAAAAAAGTGATAAAAAAAAGCCATAGTATAGTATGTCGAAAAAGTGAAAAAGCAACCTTAGTATAGTATGTCGAAAAAAGCCATAGTAAAGTAGGTCGATAAAAAGTGATAAAAAGCCATAGTATAGTATGTAGAAAAAAATAGACAAATAAGCCATAGTATAGCATGCCGAAAAAAGTGATGAAAAGCCATAGTATAGTATGTCGAAAAAACTGATGAAATACCCATATTACAGTATACCGAAAAACGTGATAAAAAGCCATAGTTTACTATGTTGAAAAAAGTGATAAAAAGCCATAGTATAGTATGTTGAAAAAAGTGATAAAAAGCCATAGTATAGTATGTTGAAATAAGTCATAAAAAGTAATAGTATAGTATGTTGAAAAAGTGATAAAAACGCCATGGTATGGTATGTCGATAAAAGTGATAAAAAAGTCACAGTGTAGTATGTCAAAAAAAGTGATAAAAACGCCATAGTATAGTATGTCGAAAAAAGTGATCAAAAGGCAAAGTACATCATTTTGAAAAAGTCATTAAAATGTCATAGTAAAGTATGTTTAGTACTTTTTAAGATTCATATTTTTTATGAATATTCATAAGGTCCTTAATTGTCGCTAAATTGATTCATCAAGACCCTTGTGGATCCTCGGCTGAGTCCAGCAGGGAATAGAACAGAAGAAAACTCAAGTTTAAACACACAGAACACAAAGATAATAATAATAATAATAAAATGAAATCAAGGAAACATATAGCACATTTTTTTTGTTTTATTACAAATTAATTCAAGCTGCTGCACATATGAAGGATTTATAACAAGTTATTTTGCATTTAATGTTATTTAACATTTTGTTTGTTTGATAAGGCATTGTAAAAAACAAAAACAAAACAAGTAAGAGTACAAGTGACCTAACCAAAATGGCTAGCCCCACCAGCACAACTCAGTTTAAGGTCATAGCAAGTGCGGAGGTTCACAGGTCAACTCACAAAAAATGTATAATAATAATCAGTGCTCAAAGTCTGTGAGGTGTAGACAGGAAATGTGATCATGTATCAGTATCCGTGAACATTAGACAGAGATATTTGGTTTTGAGAGTGTATGCAGAACCCCCCCCCCCCCACCCCACCCCCACCCCCACCCCCACCCCACCCAAGTATCACAGAGACATTGTAATGGCTGAGAGTGACGCTGAAGACGTCAAACCAGACTATCCTGATTTTAATCAAACATCCCAGTTTGAGCTTAAACACAAATGGCCTTCATTTATCCACGACATACTGTACAATAGTTGCACTAGTGTCAATGCATTCACTGCATTCCTATGTAGTAAAAAACAATATCAATGTAATTTACTTTCACGCGTACAGACTATACATATTTATATTCAGGTACGTTACACATGCTAAACGTGAACTCTGTCCAAGGTGTCTGTAAATACAGAATCTGCCTTCTGGAACCTCTTTTCCCAAAGCTTCTGTTTCTATTGCTTTCTGTCCCACATTCCTGTGCAAGTCACTCTACAACTTACATTCATGGTGTAGCTGCAAACCTATTTGAAGAATAGTGGGCTTTTGGGGAAAGTGGCGCAGCAGAAGACTCTGTAGTCATATCCAACACGGTTAGATTTGCTTTAGGGGAAAAAGTATGGGAAGATTTTCACAGTTAAAGCAGGCTCTGAGCAACTGTCAACAGCCCAGAAAAAGACATGGGCAAGCAAGCACTGACCCTCAACAAAAAGTGCACAGCCAGATCCAACCTCAACCTCAGGTGTACAGACCAAACTGCATGCATTACCAAAATATAAGCACATATGGCACACATACACAAAACACATTTCAGCGCTCCCCCTTTATAACTGCTGGTCTTATCTTGAATGTTAAATTCCAAAAACATTCACAAGTGTATACTGAAGCTGGACCGATGCATTTGTTTGGCAACTTGACTATTTAAACCTGCAATAAGTGATAATTTTCAGAGATCATTCACAGTTAACAAGCCCAGACAAGCAAATCACAACTACTTGCCCAGAACAAAATTGCAAAACGTAAATGAATGACTGGCGAAGACATTTTTTTGTTTTTAGCAAACTAATGAGCTAGATATTTCCCTCAGGAGTCGGTCGACCAAGCAGAGCTAACAAGTTAATATTGGACTACAAACTGTTTGCTTACATGTTAGACTAGGGATGGGCCAATATAACATTATGAAGCTTTGGGGTTTTTCTTTCTTTCTATTTGTGCTGAAAAACATTTGAAGCTTCAGGGCTTCAAACACAGCAAACACAGTGACATCTGGTCACTGTGTTTGCTGTGTTTGAAGACTAGCAGATGGAAATGTTATTATACTACTGATTATGGCTTTCTAGTGTACATTTCTCAGTTATTCTCCTCTCGTCGTAGCGTAGTAATATAGTTTAGTTGGGTTTCACTGGAATTGTTGTTAAAAAATTGTTGTTGTCTTGCAAAGCAACATTTTATTCAATATACACAATTCTAATTTTCTGACAACAAAGAGGTCAAATTTAAACGGTATTAAACAGTGTTGCAAAATATCTGCTATTGGCCACTTAAGCCTAAAAAAATTGGCACTAAACTACAATAAAAGAATCGATCCAGCCCCTATATAGACTTTTGGAATAGTTGTCGTACATTATGGCAATCAGAACCCTTTTCTGTACTCCACATGCAACATTTGTTATGCCCGCTGAGTTAAATGAGTTGCTACAGTGGGACAGCATAGATGCAACTTGAGGAAAATAAGCAGAGGTTGGTTGGTTTTGGTATTGCAATATCCTTCCTGCTATCACTTCACCTCAATGATGAAAAGGTTAGTGCAAATTTCAACAGCTCTGGCTCAGGCAAAGATTGCATTAGTCCATTGACCAGACAGTTAATAGTCTTTCTGAATGTGTTGAATGGGGAAGGCTGGTGATACCACAACAGTGATACTGCTAAATGATCAGATGGTCTTAGTGTAGGTTAGGGCTTTTGTTGGGGCAGTAGTGAGAGACAGGTTTACTTCCCATGGCCACCGCTAGTACCACTAGTAGAGCTAGTGTTGACTATATCCTCATACTGTGGAGGTGGCTCCGTCTCTATTTGGACGTCTTCATGGCCCACAGCCTCTTCATAAGACGGCGGCGGGTCTCCAGCGCTTCCTCTTCCTGATGTGAGCTCTGAGCCTGGATAAGCTGGGCTGCTGTGGACGCTGAGTTCTGAGTCCCTCCCCCAATGGTCCATAGAGACCACTGACAGGACGTGGTCGTTATGCGAGTGTCCCAGGCTGGGGCTGCGCTGCGAGCGCTTGCGGGAGTGGCAGCGCCACACAGTAATGGCGACGGCGACAATGATGAGCACAACCAGCAGCAATGGCACGATCAAGTAGAGAGAGTGGACTCCTCCAACCACTGTCTCCAGCCCTCCAGATGGACTGCTCTCCCGCACATACTCGTCCCAGAACCGTCTCTGCAGCCAATCAGGAGACAGACACACATGTTGTGAAAAAAGAAAACAATACAAGACCATAAATATTATCTTCACGATAAGAATACGCTACATTCATGCAGGCTAAGTGTACACATGGTGGCACAGAACTGTCTACAAAACACAGCGTCACAGTACACACAGTGTCCACTAAATGAATACTTTATATCTGGATTACTGCAACACAAAGGCAGCAGACAAGATCTGAACAAAAAGCGGCCGCATGATTGTCCATCTGCATAACTTTGCTCTCTGGCCTCTCACAATAGTTTTACAAATACACCTCCTTCTCTATCATGGACTCGGCTGTTCTTCCTGCTGATAATCATCACTTCCTGAAAAAACACCCACATTCCACAAGCTACCACTCTTGGTGTAGGATTTCATTACTGGATACATGAACCAAACAAAATAGCACTTTGAAAAGATTTTTGGATTTTATTTAAGGTGGCAGTAGTAATATTGATTTGTGGTGTAAAGCTCCAGCTGGGAGTCCTGTGTTCAGAAAAGCTCAGATAAGAATGAATTATGAAAATTAAACAGCAGAAAGATAATTAAGTTTTTTTTTACTACGCTGTGGAACATTGTGTGGTTTTGCTGCTTATTTTTGTTTAATGACCTCATGAGGTCTGGTACATTTTTGTCTGACCAGTCAGCGGCTGGTTGGGAAACATCTAAACACATGATTGCCTGCTTGAGCTAATATCACTGTATAGACATTACAACTGGTAACTCAAAAGACTAAATGATAATAAAAACTATCTCTTTATGTGGTTTATGTTGGTGCCCACATGTAGCCATATGCAATGTGTGGCAGGTGCTTTAATGTGTTTTACTTCTCCGTTCCTGTGTGTATTTAGCCTTCAAGAAAGAAGAAAGAGGGACTGTGGGTCTGATGTGATGCGTCGCTCATCCCCTCACCGTCTTCTCGTCGTTCTCGAAAGCCTCGCGGGCCTCCTCATAGGTGCAGATCTCCTCGCGGCACTCCCTCTGGATGTTACCCTGCTTCATCTCCTCCAGCAAGAAGTTGGCCCTGCGCAGCCGGTGCAGCACCGAGTGGGCCGCGTCCGCCGGCAGGAACACTGAGAGGGGGCAATAGGAGTGGAGGGGGAGAAAAAGACAAGGGCAGAGAGGAGGAAAGGATGTAAGATCGAGAGATGTGTGATACATGAATCAAGATCACAAGCAGAGACAAGAAAATAAAGAGACAGAAAGAGGAAAGTAGGGGTGAGTCGGTAAGCAGAACAGCATGGGGGAGGAAGCAAAGCAGGGGACAATTGAAACAGAGAGAGTGTATTGAAAGAGCAGAATGAAGCAGAAAGAGGGAAAAGAGGATAGAGATGCCAAAAAAAAGCCCCAAAAAAAAAGGAGAGGAAGAGAGGTGGGGACTGAAACAAAGGCAGTAGAGCAGAGCTGAGCGCTGCACAGTGCCCACATTTCTGCATAAAAACAAAAGCTCCTTTGATTTAGGCATCCATCCCTGGGCCACATAAGACAAACTAGAGGAATGAACATAGAGAGACAGAGTGGCCCTCTGTTTCACACATGCAGGACATGAACATAAACTCTAACAGAAACTGCACACAAGCTGCCACAACATGCCCTGGGATGTGCTACCAAATTAACAAGTAATGGTATTACTCATAAGTTTAGGAATGTGATCAACACAAGACTTAAAAAAAAGAAGCTGAAAATAAATATGGGCAAAATGCAAGAAACCGCCTTAGGAGATAATGGGTATCGTGTGCTTATAACAAGTGAAAAAACCCGAAGAGTCACATTCCAACAACTAACTTGAGCTTGAAAAACACACATTGAACATTTCGTTTCTTTCCTATTGTGAATATTACACAATAGGAAAGGAGAAAAAAATAAGAAACTGGAGAAGAGTTTCTGATAAAGTTCATGTGAACTTCTCTGCCTGTGGGTTAAAAGCATAGCGTCACACTTACCACTCCCCATGATTCCTACGAGTCTGTTTAGGGTGATTTATCTGAAGAGAATCATACACACACACACACACACACACACATTAATACACAGCTTTGATCCTGCCGTTACATGTTACATGTCAGACAATAATTACCCAAGACCATCTTTTAAAAACCGCACCTATTTCTTTGTTTCTTTCTTAAGATAAACAGTTATTTAAAGCAACAATATCCTAATAACGTATGAGACTAAAAGGGAGGTAATGTCCAACATTTTTAATAACTGTGACTATGCAATACAGGGAAGAGCATCTGATTTTACCCAGATCGACATTATGACATTTTTCACTTTAGGGAATTTATTTAAAAAAAAAAAAGTTGATTTAAAAAGGATGCTATGCGTTAATGCACGACATAACAACAGCACAGCCGTGGGAAAACATCAACACCGCTTTAGTCAACATGTCCTACATTCTTTGGGATGACTAATACAATATCATAACAGAATGAATGGATAACAATATAACAGCTCGTAGCTAGCTACCCGAAATAGATCATCCGCGACCTGGCAACATCACTAACAAAAACGCCACCGCCCCGTTACACACATTATAAGAGACGTGACAACCACTGGAAGCTAAAACAATGTTAGCTAGCTAAGCTTCATTGTGGCTGCCAATGGTCTATTCTCGTCCGTATGAGTAGCGCTGTTAGCTATGTATGGAGCTGGTTAACGTGTTATTGACAAGCGGGGGAGATTTGTAGTATTAGTGCGTCTCCAGCTTCGGATGCTATTTAACGAGCGACACATGATTCAAACGGCCGGATATCCTGACACAGAGGTCGGTAGAAGGACCTCCGCTGAATATTACAGGCTTTTACCTCGCGTCAAAACTTTCTGTTAGTATAGAAGTAAACTTTATCCCTTCAGCTCACCTCTTTTCGTCCTAAAAATGCTCCCAAATGATCCCTCGGTTTCTCTGCTGCCTGAGTGTTGCTGTGTACGGTGCGCAGGCGCACAGCTCTGTTTGCCTACAGAGGCCCCACGAACTGCCCCCTCCCTTGAATTAGGAATTAAAGGGACAGAGATCTAGAGCAGGGGTGTTCAAGGACCAAGGACCCCTTTAGCTGAAAGAGAGACGGAGCAGGGACCCCCTACTATTGTACATGTATTGTATAAAATTAAGTTGCATGTTAAACTAGGCCCGATTGATGAAAGTAAATGGATATTAATATATTATTTATACATTATGTTTTAATGTTTAACATACATGTGGCTACCTTACCTAGTAAGCTTATCTTCAATGTGTACATTCAATGTTTTATTTTCACAAATGGGCCAATTTTTCTTTGCTATTATTTATATGTTGGATTCATATGATTGTATATTTTCAGACATATTTTAATTTTTGAAAAAAAAAACATTTAGAACATCTTTTTTGCAGCCCCCCTGCACTTACTCTGAGGACCCCCTAGGGGTCACGGACCCTGGAGATCAACATCCCATTTTCCATTGTCATGGAACTTGGATGTTAGAGGAGTTAGGGGTAGATATGAACCTTTTAGAGTGTAAAAAAGAGAAAATTATTGATAGGATTCAGGTAAGATATTTAGAGGAACGTTATTATATGTTTGTTAAAATACATCTGATGCTTCAAAAAAAGATAGTAAAGTATAGGAGTAGCTTTCATTATCCCAGATTTGAATGTTATGTCAAATAAAAGAAGTAATAATTTATCAGTGTGGGGGAAATGTTGGCTATTCTCTTAGCCCTTGACCAAGCAAAGTGTTAATAGGATCAGATTCAAGCAGTGCATTAACCTGTTTCAAAAACATGCAGTCAGAAGCAAGACATTATGTTAGTATAGCTGTTTAACTGTTTTTAGGATAAACAAAGCAGGAGTAATAGCAAAATGAATTTGGATTCCAGCCCATAGGAGTGGACGGAAATTAACTGGTTGACAAATTAAATATGGAAGTAAACTATAGTAAGGATGAAATTAAAGTATAATCAAAGCAGAAATGAAAAAGAAGTATTAGAAGGATTGGAACAGGGAAGCTAAAGCTAGAATGTTCTACAGTATTCAAAAGAAGGTAAGAGAGATGAAAAAATATAGCAGAAATAAAAAAGAAGAGAACATAATTTCGAAAATTAGATTTGGACATACTGGACTAAATAGTAAGCTTAAAATAATTGGGAAACATGAAACTGGTATATGTGAGCACTGTAATAGTCTAGAAACAGTAGAACATGTAATTATACATTGTCCTGAGTACCAGCAGGAAAGGATAATTTTGAAAGATTTATAGATTTAATATTAAAGAAGTATTGCAACTGAATTCAGGGTGTGTGGGGTGTAGAGCAATATTTATATTTTTGGGGAAAAAATGGTTTCATTAGAAGAATATAAGGTTTATTTAATATATACAGTATATTTTTTATTTACTTTTATTTTTTAGTAGTAGTTGTGATTGTAGGCTATTCTGATTCACACTCCATTTCAGAAGGTGGCGGTAATGCACACCAAACATGTAAAAAAAACAGCACACGAAGAAAATCAACTAATACTGACGACCATAATTCCAACTCACATAATAACTTTATATAGTATAAAATAACTTTATAAAACATCGGAATTCAAACAATAACTTAACATAAGGTATTATTAATGCATAATTACTGTAAGATGAATAATTAAAACCAACATTGCTTCAAATTGAAAGGTTAAAATTTTAAATGAATTGGGAAGAGTACATATGCAAGGGTTATTGTGACCACTGTCGGCTATTCATTTAAACTTTGCACCACACATAGGCTAACATACCATGTCTCATAAACTTCAAATAAAAATAGCGGCTAGTTATAGGCTAGTTGATGTTGTTGTCTTCAAATCTGATGGATCTGATCGATGTGCATATTTCCACCAAACTTTATTTCTATTGTTTGGTTTAAAAAATGTATTTATGTTTAAATAACCAAATCTTTTCTTTTGTTGTCATGGTGTTTTATAGTAGCAAATTATCTTTATTTATCTTTTTCATTTTCATTTCCAGTACAATTGATTTCCTCAGTAATATGAACATAAAATGAAATCATTGATACATATTTTAGATCAGATTTTATTGTAAAAATTGTTGCTGTTCTTGCAAAGAACAACTTTAAAAAATGCTTTAGAGGAAAAACTTGGACACTATATCAAGAAAAGGACTCATAATGTTCTGCATAAATGGAAGAGGCCACTGGAACGTTTGAGAATGGACTATAATCTGGATTTAAATGGATAGATAATATGATGGACAATTGTCACATTTCAGTTTGTTTACTACACAAACCAGTCTTGTAGCGCTGCTGTTTGTTTGCTGTTTGTATATTAATTTGTTTAAAAAAAATCTATAAATAAATAAAAATAAAAAAAGACAACGAAAAAAACTAAATGCTTTAATATTAGCCATTTAGTGCAGCAATAGCAATCAATCATGGTGGAATGAATGGTAAAAAGTGTAATGTCTAATCCTAGTTAGTTGGGATAGCTGTAAAATGCATTCAAAAAGGAATTGACTGCAAAAACAGTATCACATATCATTATGTTGAGTTTGTGTAACCGTTGTGATATTCATGGTCTTGAAGACAGAAAAAAATCCCACTCCAATTAATTATCATTATTTATTAGTAAACAATAATGTATTGGTGGTATTTGCCTCACATTCCTCCTTTTTGTTCACATTATTCAGCTGTGGTGCACAGCCGGCCACTTATTGACGGCAGAGGGAGAGACAACAGTTATCAATTTTGGCTGTGTGTATCGACTGTGTGTTCCTGTTTTTACTCACTGAGTCTACTGATTACAATCTGTAATCATCAGTAATGATGTTGAAAGACTTTGCTGCCAGGAACAGTTGACCTACACTCCTGTAACTCAAAGACACACACACACACACACACACACACACACACACACACACACACACACACACACACACACACACACACACACACACACACACACACACACACACACACACACACACACACCAAAACTGCTGTGAAATAACATAAGTAATACAAATCTATTTGGTTCATAAAATTTAAATCTTACTAAAACTTAGAGTTTTATTTATTAAATGACCACTATTGTCTTGTGTGTGTGTGTGTGTGTGTGTGTGTGTGTGTCTGTGTCTGTCTGTGTCTGTGTGTGTGTGTGTGTGTGTGTGTGTGTCTGTCTGTGTCTGTGTCTGTGTCTGTGTCTGTGTCTGTGTCTGTGTGTGTGTGTGTGTGTGTGCATCGTTGTGCGTCTGTGAGTTAATCAATATTAATTAATTCCAATATTCTTCCCTAAGGACAAAGGATTAGCTAAGTTAAATTAGGAAAAAAATGAGCTGTGTAAGCTCAGGGCTTAGAGCTGTGTGTGTGTGTGTGTGTGTGTGTGTGTGTGTGTGTGTGTGTGTGTGTGTGTGTGTGTGTGTGTGTGTGTGTGTGTGTGTGTGTGTGTGTGTGTGTGTGTGTGTGTGTGTGTGTGTGTGTGATTAAACAAAGTGTAACCTGATGAGAGGTAGGGTAAAGTGTGTCACAAGAGAAAAGCAGGGATGTAGTTAAAGGAATACCCACCGTTTTTTGAAATAGGCCTTATCACGGTCTCCCCTAGCTGTAGACTATGGCTGTAGATAGGTGGGCCAACACATTTTTAGCTAGTTAGCTTATAGCGTAGTGAATGGAATCCTATGTTCATGTGAGTAAAAGTGAGCCAACAAAAAAAACAACAACCTAATTACATCTTGTGGCCTGCGTATTCACAACGAGAACAAATTAGCAATGCAGATTAAGACTGGACGATTTCCTAGACAGATATTGATTTGGGACTATATTGGGTGGAAGCACAGCCGAAGCACTGGTACATGGGTGCAGAGATCTTCATCTTAATCTGCATTACTATTTGTACTTGTTGTGAATACGCAGGCAGGGTGCGAACTATATGGGGGAGTTAGGGGGAGCTCGGCTCCCCTTAAAAAGACATGAGCTCCCCTGAAAACGTGATTTGTGAAATTTTGGGGGTGTCTCTAAAAATATTGACAATGTGTCATTTTGATGTACAATTTCAGTTTTGTGTAATTTGATCATTCTGGATTATGTGTAAAATTGCAAACATATCATTCATTCATGCCTGATGGGGATTTAAACCCACTTCAATAAAGACAACTACTTCATAGCACCTCTGTCACTGTCTATGGTGAAAAGCCACAGATCTCACAGACTTCTGTTTTCTGTTATCAAATCTTCTTCCCCAAATTTTAAAGTCAATGTAAAAAATTCGAGACACTTTCAGACAGTGACAAACTGAAATTTGTTTTAGGCGAGAATTGAAGCTGCTGCATAGCACCTAATTATGTCGACTCCTGCCACAAATTAAGAGATGACCACGGAAACACCACACAGGATTAAAACCACCACTCCTAACAAATCGGCAACAATAAAAAAAAAAACTTGTGATGAACTGTAACAATGTGATAAGTTAAGTGTGTAATGATTTTGCTGTACCATTTTGGGTTGCGTTTATGTTATAGCTAGTTAACTAGCTATAACATAAACGCAACCCAAAACATTGCTTATATTGCCAAAGCAGATAACATATAGGCCTATACATAAAATGAAATTGACAATGACATTGTCAATTTCATTTTATGTATAGGCCTATATGTTATCTGCTTTGGCAATATAAGCAATGTCTTGCCATGCCAATAAAGCACTCTTTAAATAAAATGTGAGAGAGGGAGGGAGGGAGAGAGAGAGAGAGAGAGAGAGAGAGAGAGAGAGAGAGAGAGAGAGAGAGAGAGAGATAGAGAGAGAGAGAGAGAGAGATGCTGATTATGTCTGATAGATCTAGGCACTAGGACCCAGCAGGTGCAGCACCGTGCTATTTCAGTAGTCTGCATCCAGTCCCGTCAGCAGGGCAGAGTGCTGTGGTCTACAGCAGCGGCAGTAGCGTCCTCTGGACTCGGGACGCGGAGTGAGCGGCAGCTCCCCATCCTGCTACCCAAAACACGGCACGGGAAGGGGGGACTACCACATCTTAAACCTGACTAATGTTGTGGATTTGACAGACCCCAAAACACACATGTTCTTCCTTCTTTCTTTCTTTTTTATTTTTATTTTTTATGAGTAAGATACTTTAGACAGCCTATGGCTTCATCCGTGAGCGGCACAGAGGAGGTCCGGGTGTCGCCGTTGACGCCCCTGAAGTTGGTGGGACTGGTGTGCGTCTTTCTCGCCCTGTGCCTGGATGTCGGGGCCGTGTTGAGCCCGGCGTGGGTCACGGCGGATGACCAGTACTACCTGTCCATGTGGATGTCCTGCTGGAAGCCCGTCAGCTCCGCGGAGTGGTCCTGCAAAAGCACGCTGGCCACCGGTGAGACAGACGCTCGTGTGCCCAGACACACTGACCTATTGAAGCTGTTGGGGTGATGAGCCACCATGTTGTTTTGGAAGTTTTAAACCAGTGGGCTGTTGTAGTTTTCGGGAGGTCACACCCTTGAAATGGCAGATTTCGGGGTGCAGACAGACACCCATATTCATATTCAAATGACAGAGGCAGATGCACTGCACTCAGGGATAACAAAGGGTCCCCGCAGACATTGCACTGCTGAACCAATCTGTTCTGTGGGTGAGAATTATACATCACCACCCAAGAGAGTGCTACATGTTAATTACTTTATAATTAGATATTGCCTGGTTAATTTAAACTGCAGAATGTTTTACATTAAATAAGATAGTGAACAATAGGCTGCACATCATTGCTTGCGAAGTGGGAAATTAAAAAGAAAAGTGTAGATAAAGTTTATCATTGAGTGGCAAAGTCTGATGAATAAGACACCTTTGCTTTTTCTATCTAGGCTAGTTCACTTTTCTTCTGAAACTTTTGCCCAGTGCGCCACTGAATGATGTGGGAATTTTGCCTGACCAGGAGCGGTCCAGCTGGGGTTTCATTTGGCCTTTTGTTGCTCACAAAATGAGCCTTTGTGTGGGTTTCTTCACCGGCCAAGAAGCAAGGGCAACCCAGAGTAGAGAACTCCCCGGAGATCCAGATGTCTGAAGATTAGTAACCAGGGAAACAAGTGAAGCACTCCAGAAATGCTGATTTTCCTCTATTAAGGAAACTTCTTTATGGAGTCCCCATGAAGGTTTTTTTCTGGAAGCATTTCATATTTCCATCACAGCCGATTATTCAGGGGTAAAAAAATAAATAAAAAAAAGAATTGGCCATTATATGAACAGCTTCAACAACAATCAGTCATGACTTCAGGAAAACATTTGTTTATGTCTGACAAAATCTAATGCAGCCCTGCAATTTGTAATATTTTTTCATTGAGACTGATTCAACTCTGGCACATTTTTAGGCCACAGTTTGTGGTATTGTTGTATTAGGTTATACTGGATTGCAAGGTGGACAAAATAACAGAAACACGTTACAGTATAATCCAGTCCAGTACAAACACCACAAACTATAGCCTACACATGATGAAGTAAAAGCTCAAAGCTTTTTAAAGGTATGTTTTATGGGGTTGTATTGCTTTTTTGTGTTTTTTTTCTTGTGTCCACACTGACTTACTATAGCCTGATTAGCACTGAAGATTGTCATTTATCTCAAAAGGGATTTTTATCAGCATAAAAGTTATCTAAACTCTATCCTGCAAAATGTGGGTTTACTACAGCTTCTTTCATTTCTTTGTGTGTGTGTGTGTGTGTGTGTGTGTGTGTGTGTGTGTGTGTGTGTGTGTGTGTGTGTGTGTGTTTGTGCGTGCGTGCGTGCATGCTTTTATATTTCATTTTTTGCTGCGCCTGACCTCCTGTCTGCTGAGTAGTGAATTGTGTTTTTGTTAGTCTGACAAAATGTTTTCTTTCTGTCTGAGAGATGAGTAACTGTGGGTCACGCCGGCCCCGGTCCTCCTCTGTCAGCGCAGACAAAGTGCACTTTGGTGCCATATAAAGACATGCAGTCTCAGTGTCAGCTCTCAGCAGCAGCATACCACAGTAAATGCACACAGCAAACTGTCCATTTCCTCAGGCGTGTGCTTGGCTAGGCTTATTGATTTGAATCCCAGTAATCACTTTCTACCCAACCTCGCTAGCCCCCCAATATTTACTCAGAGTCATGCTCTGGGCATTAAATAAATCCTGTTAACTTTGAAACACCAGCTGGCCACTCAGATGTTTTGAGCTTGTTCTGCAAGGCCTTCATGTATGTATGTGTCTGTGTGTTACTGGGAAAATAATATGCGGTGTGAATCAGAAAGCAGATGAGACTTCATTGCCTTATGAAGTGTTTCAAATACACCGACAGAAATAGTAAGTCCTCTCTTTCAGTGTCTCTCTAACACATACACACTTGGGCAGAGGGTCGGAGATCACGTATAAAAGATACAGACTCTACAAGGGCTGGGAATGTGGAACGCTCGTGCAAGAGCAGTGTGTTGATCCCAGGTCGGTGCGAGATGAGGGGACGAATGTGGAGCCAGTGTGTGAGCGAGCCCAGCGCAGTCAGACGCAGTGATGCCAAAGCATATTAATAATGTAATACGTTATCGATCCCGTTTTTGGGTGACTGTCTTGTCTTTGAGGGTAGGTCAAAGCTTTTGGTTACAGAGAGCTCGTAAAGGTTCAGCATCTTGCCCATCAGATCTTGAACCAGAGACCCCTGGCTGACGATCTTCCTGCTTCTTTAACTTCTCCATCCTGCTGCCTTGAGAGAGTGAGACGGAGTGTGTGTGACAGCAAGAGAGACACTCGAGGCTCTTCTGTGACACAGATCTTCCACCATTGTCTCTCAGACAAAGAAACAGAATTGGGGCCCCGAAGGATTCTTTCGATTAACACTTCAGCAGCGCCTGACATGCACACATGGGACCATAATTAATGCTCAGATTGGATCTTGTGTACTGTATCTCCTTTTCCATCTGTCATCATGCAGGGCTCAGATTAATAGTTTGGCGCTTCCTGCTCGTCAAAGCCTTTAAGCACCCCGACTCTGGCTGGGTTTCTTGCACAGCGTACAGGGTCTGTTCCAAATCTGAGATGAGATGACTTTCTGCCTCCTGCTGTTTTCATGGGCGCGCTGATAAGGCTTTCGCGCTGAAGGCACCAAACGGACCGAGAGAAGATATCTCACCGATGATATGCTTTGACAACTACAGGTCAAGTTACTGTGGCCCTTTGCTGATAGGAAACCAGTGAGGCAGCGGCAGAGAAAGTCAAGCGGTCAGTCTCCAAGGGGGCCTCATGTTGTGCAAGCTGGAGGCTGAAGGGAGCGGGTGCTCTGCTTTTTGTGGGCTCTTTCCAACATCCTGTGGTGACAGGGCCCATTTTTTAAATCTAAATCCTGAGCCATATTTGGTCAGAAGTAGTTGATGTTTGTTTATATTTGAGCTGCTTGGCCCCTGGAATAAAGTTTCTCTCCAACAAGAGTGGGAACTGTATTTTAAGCAGCTTATGTTCCGTCACTTTCTCTCCGCTGGTGAATGTTTTAATGATTTTCTGACTCAATAGAGAGGAAAAATTCTCAGCAAATGCTTAATCCTTTTTATTTGCTGGACTCCATAATAGACAATACCATGTATGTATACTTATAAAAAAAAGACAAAACACTCTAAACTAGTATTTCAATATACATTTTTCCACCCACTGTAATATTGAATCACTTATGCAGAGCCCAATGCCCTTTACGCTTTGATGTTATTTTTTTCCACCCACTGTACTTTACATGATTTCCTCCCGTGTAATCAAATGCCTCACCATAATATCCTCTGCCTGTTTACAAATAGACCTCCTGTTTCCACAAGTTACTGTAAAACTACAAAAAGGGACCCTTAATCTCTTAACAATAACATAGAGTTAACGTCCCGTGGCTAATTAAGTCTCTAAAAAACACGCTCTTCTGTGTTTTCTTTGCACAGAGCAAACAAAAATCTCTACTATGTTTACTTTTCTCCTTTTTTTGACATAGCCTACACATTCTTATTTTGTTCACCTTTTTGTTTCCGCTTTGGCATTCCAATAAGGATGGGAAAGCGAGATTGAGACGGCAGTTATTTCCGGTTGAGTCTTTTTTTTTGGAGTAAATCTGAATGAAATGCTGAGAATGCTGCTGCGCTGGCATCAGCCAAGAGGGAGGGATACTCATTATCTGAATCACCTCACTGATCCAATGTGCAGCATCAGGATCCATTACTGAACGCGCTGAAATCCGTGCGTAGCCATGCGTTTGTGCGTTTGTTTGTTTCTTGTCAGCCAGAAACTGCTGTGCTCAGTTCAAGGTTTCACTGCATGTTTCTCATTCTTCTTCTTCTTCTGCCACTAGCTATGGATCCCCAGTGGCTGAAATCAAAACATTAGGAGCCATCAGCAGCTTCTCAGAATACACTAGGAATCATCTCAGCCTCCGAACTACAAATAGTTTGTTTTAATTCACCACAAATGTTAGTGGGTGGATTCGTTTTTCTCTTGTGTGAGATTGAGCATGGCAGTGTTACTGTGGCTCACCAATATGGCCTGGGAACTGCTCTGTCTTTTTATTCCTCCTGTCAACAGTGTAGACACGGCTCTCCAGAGTAACCTCGTTTTAGCTACCTATGTCACTCTCTATCTGAGTGTGATTTCATGCCTTTCCTCCCTCCATCCTCTCTGTCCCTGTGTGTTTGTCTCAGACTGGCAGATTGCCACACTGGCCTTGCTGTTGGGGGGGGCGGCCCTCACCCTGCTCTCCTTCCTCGTGGCGCTGATCTCCCTGTGCTCCGGCTCCAGGAGTCGCTGCTACAAGCCGGTGGCTGTCATGCTGTTCTCTGCAGGTACGTAAAGAGATTCTGTAGCAAAAACAAAACAAAAAGGAAGAGCTGAAGGACAGTCCAAAAATACTAAACAATGACTGTCCAGCTTCCAAAATGATCTACATCCATTATAGCTGTCAAGGGAAAGATCCAAGGCACTAAAATCTAAAAGTGTGAATATACGAGTTTGGTGGCTATCACAGTGGTTTGTTCCAGTTTTTGTAAGATGGTCAGTCACTGTTTTAAATGTGTATGTATTTACCATACTTGTGTTGACATTTGTACCTTTTCTCTTTCCCATTTTCCTCTGTAGTGGTGCTCCAGGTGTGCAGCTTGGTCCTGTTCCCCATCAAGTTCATAGAGACAGTCAGTCTGAGGGTGTACCACGAGTTTAACTGGGGCTACGGCGTGGCCTGGGGATCCACCATCTTCTCTTTTGGAGGAGCCATCCTCTATTGCCTCAACCCCAAGAACTATGAAGACTACTACTAAAATGATGTGACACAAGAGGAGAAATTGAGACTCTGTTTCACCCGGTGTCCTCTCCTGTAATAGGAACATTCTGTCTTTTACACAGTTCACAATCACAGATTAAAAAAAACAACAACAGGAAATACAAACGCTTATTGTTAGTTTCAGGACTGGAAATGAGCTCTTCCATTTGATACTGTGAACTTGTATCAAAGACTATCCTCACTCACTGGACCAAAGCCCTGTGCTCTCTGAGAAGGTTTGGCAGCAAACCCGGCTGTGAAAAAGAAATCCAACCCAGCCAGTTTAATTTGAATTTGATAATGTCAGCAATCAGATAACTCTGCGTCCCCTTTAAGTGGAACTCCAGTAGATCTGGGCAGCAAATCTGGAGGAAACAGATGGGTTCACTGACCCCATACCTGGACGATTCTTGGGAATAATTAACAAATCAGAGCAAAGAATGAGGTAAACTGGGGCCTATCAGGGAAGTAACGGACCCAGGGAGGAAAATATCCTATTGAAGTAATATCACAAGGATGACATAGTGAGGAAGACAGGGCACACCTAAGGAAATGCTACATTTCCCCAGAGATACTGTACACTACAACTGGAAATTGGCTTAGCCTTCATCCTCCAGTAGAGAGTAATAGATACATACTGATTATAAACAGAAGCTACCTAAGACAGTAAAAAAACATTCCACAGCCACCTTCCAAATTATTACATACTGGTGAGAGGGACATTTACTGGTTAATAAATAGCAGTCACATGTATACAGTGGTAAAACCTTTGGCTGCTAATGTAAACCTGCAACATAACCCAAGTTATACCTGCTTTTTGATTTTAAAAAAATGGTTGTATTATATGTAAGTATGCACAATAAGCCTAATAAAGTAATATTCATTACAAGACCAGTGGGAAAGAAGATGGCAAAGGACCATGTCTGCTGAGTGTGTGCGCATGTCTGCATGATCATATCACCCAGCATGTGCTCACAGCTCCCCATGTGATGCCTCCTTATCTTCTTACCCTGTAGGGAATGCTCTCAGTGGAGTAAGCACCCTTAAGAATACACATTTCAGATAGGGAGAGGATGTAGCATAACAATTATTGTAGCTATTGAAAAAGTCTGTATACTTAGTTTTTGCATCTAAATTACGATCCATGATGAAGTACTTTAGGATATGCTAGAGTGAAATGTGCTGTGCATGAGTAGTGTTATAACTATGGGCAGAAAATGGAAAGTTTCTAACCTGAAGGACAGTGGGACCACAAGAGGTAAGACTTGTGGCAGCAGAAGACTTACAATGGTAATAATCGTCTTCTCAAACCTCATTTCACGTGGTTAAAAACTTCTCCAACTTCCTCTGGCAACATTAGTGAAAGTGAGTGTGCATGCCACTACATTTTGCTGCTGTATTTTTGATTCCCCCTGGTTTGATTACTTGCATAATAAACATGTACTGGAAAAATAAAAAATAAAGTGTGGGTGGTTCATGTGGGAAAAAAAAGGAGCATCTGTGAATTATTAAAAAAACTATGCAGACATGCCAGCTGTGCGTGGCAAAGTCACATAGAATCAGCTCCTTTATTAACTACAGCAAGTTGAGGCATTTGCACAGGAAATTAACATCTTCTGAACACATGATACACGGTGGCACAATATGCATAAAAGTACCAGGAATATACTCCTATGCAAATGTCTTTAGTGTTCATCTTTCAGTGAAATTAGCTCTAATACAGAGCCTAATACAGTGTACAGTCTACATTTCGCATTAGTCAGAATGTATATACCATTGCTTTCATTGTTCCACTGTCAGAGAGGAAGTTACAGGTCCTAGATTAAAGTGTCTCCATTTTGAGTTCAGGAATGGGAGTTGTGTAAACGGGGCAGTCACTGTTTCTGCGTGGAATGTTCTCTAGGTAAACCGTAGCTCCTCCTCCTCAATTGCTTCAACCTTTCTGAAGCTGCGATCCACCAACTGCCAGAGTCGCAGTGTCTCATGTCCCTCCCTCTTTTATACTTTTGCCATGAGAAGAGTCTCCAACTGTCGTGAATAAGAATCATCCTCCTCCAATTTAAAAAGAGTCAAAGTGCACAGGAGTAGTAGATGGGAGCAGGACAAGTGGGCAGAGAGGGATAGTGGCTCTTCCTCAGCAGGTAAGAGGGGCTTATATATTGATCGACAGGGGAAGACCTCTAGACAGATTCTGCAGATTTGGAGGAGTGGGGCTTATACTATCCAAGGACTGGCATGGGTTAGGGCAGGGGTGGGCAATACAGCACAGCGCTAAGCTCAGGTGTAGCGCGGCATCTCGCACTGTTCACAGCGATTGAGTGCAGGGTGGTTGAGGAAGGTGCAGCTTTCACAGTTCCACTGGGCACCTTCAAAGTCCTCGTCCCTCTGGGGCCCCGGCACTGGCTTGGGGACCTGCTCCACTTCTAACAAAAACAGAGGAGAGAAGCAGCACATGAAAAAGGTTGTTAATTCACACGAGTCACTCAACACACGTGCGAGACATTCAAGCATCAACCATTCAGTAGAAATGTTGATAGACATAGGCATTCACTAAATAACAAGGTTTCATATCTAAGTTTCCAGGTGAACACATTTGTGGAGACTGACACTCACCAAAATCAAGTAAGACAAAATACTGTATGCCGGATGCAAACTCATCAGAGATGAAAAAGGTGACAAGGATGCAACCCCCCCCCCCCCTTGAATGGAAACTCAGATCTGTATCTTGGCAACAGTATGAACATATGATTCTAACCTGTACCACATAGGTCATCTATTTTTCTTCTCTTCTTTACATATCCTCATGAAAATGTCTCATGACTCACTTTTATGTTCTGAAACCTGTGCTGAAAAATTCTCGCCTTTCTTTCCAGGTTTGGGCGGCACAACTGGACCGGGCTGAATGTTGTCATAAAAGTTGTTCATTGCTTGTGGATCAAACTTCCCTGTGGAGGAAAGCAGAAACCAGATAGAGATGTTTGTTTAGAAGTGTCCATCCCAACCAGAGGTCCAATCAGTTTCCATCTATGCTCTTTGAGCCTCTTGACTGACTTCCATGTTCAGACCGACATATGCTTTATAGCATCTTCATTCATTGCAAAGCAGAGGACCCCCACCCCCTACACACTACTGCCAATCAAATACATGCAAGTGCACGCACATTCCTGTTAGACTCATTTGTAACTTGAACAGCGTAATGCTATTGTTTAATTCAGGATCTTCAAGATGGAGATTGGTAAAATAACTGTTGCTGTAGTGTTTTGGCATCCAAAAATCTTTGAATTCATGGATCCATTACTCAAACTGACAATTGTATTTAATCATCTCAGCAACACGCTCCAACCAACCTAGCCCTTTGTGTTTTGTTAATGCTTAAGTTGGTCTGAACGGCTACTAGGGAAATCACCAATAAGTAAGCCTATTCAAGCACTATTAACACATCTAAAAAGGATTTTGCCAGGAGATGATGCCTTGATTTTGTTCTGTTCTTGATGTCTTCACTTGGACACGAGAAACACATTTCTAACTTAACTGCAACTTGAATTAGGAAAGCTCACTCTCTTTCTTGTGTGTTTACAAAGTCAATGGGATGCTTTTTCCAAATCAGACACAATAATCAAAATGGGATTTCATTGGCTGCTTAGATGCATAGTTGTATCCGCACCAAAAAGAAATATAGTCCTAACACAGCTACAAGCTTACAGTCAGATGTTTAACTTTTTTAATTTTCTGATTTATTTTTGGAACTGGATGGAATTTTCTGCAATTCTCTAGCTCAATAAGCTGCTTTGTGAAGCTGGGCTCCATGAGGCACACACAGATCACTCACACAAATTACTGTTTTACAGTGGCTGCTTGTCACAACAATGACCACAATTAACACAATTTTTCCTATGGCAACATCCGTCCATTTGACTTTTCTCTAAAACAACTGTTTTTGGCTATTGAAAAAAATGATCACAGCCCCAAATATCAAATAACAGTAGTCCCCAAAAATAAAAGAGTTAAAAGAATGTGTATTTAGATAAGAGGAACAGTGATAAATAGATCTGTATCATTTACATTGAAACTTTAACTTAACACATTGAAAGAAATACAATGCACTCAAGAAGCATACGTTTAAACCTAGGGGCTGACCAGAAAATACAATTACTTTGCAGCAGCTTATTTTTGCTGAAAGTTCTGATTTCTTCATTGACGGAGTGGGCCATCCTTAAAAGTATGAGAGGGGCACTGGTGAGTGAAGTCAGCGTACAAAGGCTCAGAAGAGAGACATGGTATATACTGTGTGTGTGTTTGTGTGTGTGTGTGTGTGTATATATATTTTACTTTATGGAAGAGTGGCAAAGAGAAGGCCAGTGTTAAAAACAACTTGCATACATGCAGGGTCCAGAATTAGCACCGGCCACTCGCCAAGT
The DNA here is from genome assembly GCA_023631565.1 of Gymnocephalus cernua. Classification (NCBI taxonomy): domain Eukaryota; kingdom Metazoa; phylum Chordata; class Actinopteri; order Perciformes; family Percidae; genus Gymnocephalus; species Gymnocephalus cernua. The sequence continues at coordinate 22,639,712 of CM042432.1, read as the reverse complement.
GCGAGTAGAAATCTATGTTGGCGAATAAAATAAATGAGGTCAGCCGCCATTGGCGGGTTGCTGATATAGGACTTCACTACAAACGGTCATCACCACAACACATTAGTTGATTGACCACGTTTTGTTTTGCATCGACTCTTCACACTGGTGGCGACATGCAATGTATGACAGTCAATTATTGTATCGCAATGCTTTGACCCTCGCTGACCACCGTTGCTACGCTTACTTTATCAAGCCAGGTACCACAGAGGAGAATTTTGCGCTAACCGCAAAGAGTCTGCAAGTATGTGGCGGTACATTGCCGGAGTAGACCAACCTAAAAGGAAAAATGAAGAGCACAGTGGAAGTACGATTAAAATAAAATGTACAGAGAAGTGGCGCCTCATAGTTAAGGGGGTGAGGAGAGATTGGCTTTTTATGACAACGCCAATATATTGAGCTGCAGCATTCGCTGCAGGTACTCGACAAACAGAACCTGCTCTTTTGTTTGTGTTGATTTTTTTATATGCATGGCTGGTTGAAAAATATTTTGTCCGGTAACATTTTTCAGTTTACCAACCACTAGCAGATAGACCAAAAAGTTAATTTTGGACCCTACATACATGACATATCGGCCGGTGTTTGCCAAAAGGCATTTGGAAGACTGAAACAAAGTGGAAGAACGCTCCACTAATTTTCTAGGAAGACCACAATCCAAATGTTCAGTGGCACTGGGCTGACTGCAAGTAAATTGGTCACACTCATGGGACTGCTGCCAGTTAGACTGTTTCAGCTTCCAGAAACACCACTCCTGGTAAATATATAAAAGCACTGCAACTCATTTCCTTACACTGTGATTTGGGGCATATTAAGGCAATGCTGTTATTAATTACGTAATCAACAAGGATCACGTACCAGACAAACACTGTGCATGGGCCCAATGAGGGTCAACCTTGGATCGGCCCGTGTCCTGTCATGGACCAGCCAGTCATTTTAGAGCGCTGCATCTGTATGCAGTGTGATGGAGCCTCATACATCACTTTGGACCCAACTCTGTCTGCTTCTGGGCTTGGCTCTTTCAAGATCAATGCTTTCAAATAAATCAGAGACACACTTCAAAGGTTTATGTGTAGGAATGTGCATATTTGTGTGTGTGTGTGTGTGTGTGTGTGTGTGTGTGTGTGTGTGTGTGTGTGTGTGTGTGTGTGTGTGTGTGTGTGTGTGTGTGTGTGTGTCTACACATATACCTCTAGACTGCAGTAGATCCGTCTCCTTCAGGGTACAGTCAATATCAATCTGAAGCTGTCTGTTCAGACTCCGCAATCGGGTCATCTCTTCAGGCTGCAGCCGCCGCAAACACACAACCCAGTTAGAGTAGACAAAAATAAACATCCAAATATTTCCCATCCCTCCTTTTAAACTTTGTCTTGCCGGTCAGAAATTGTTTTAAACTTCACTTTGTATGATACAATAGAGCAATTATTTCTTATTTTTGCATTTTGGCTGCACCTGGAATACTAAGTGGAATAAAGTCTGATTGTTTTTAAGATCAATTTGATTATTTTTCTGCCTTTTGAACAGCACACATGACTAAGTCCAAAGCCTGCTTCAACCCCAGAGCCAGTCCGGAGCAATGTAGCTGCTATAGCCTACAGAGCTTTCATGACTATGGGATTAAAACACTCCGGATGCGGAACTTGTGAAATAAATAATCATTTAACAGCATTTTGTTGTACTTTACCTTTTGTGAGCATGTGAAAAAGTATTAAAATTAGTCCTTACTCTGGGTATAAGACTGGAGGAGTTGACTCGTCGAAAGCGTCTTTGAAGGGCGTCATATTCCATATTGTTGACATCGGCCTTCAGGTTCTCTAGTTTCTGCTTCTCCAGTAGCAGCTCCTTCATTAGACGCTCCATCCTGGCCCGCTGGTGGAGCAGGAGAGCTGGAGGGAAACACACCAAAAACAAAATGCTTGAAATTCAAGAATGAAAAATAAAATTTTATAGAAAACCTCTTCTCACTTTAGAGTACGAAATTGGATGTTCAATTCTCACACCGCAGAATATATTCTTGAATATTTGAAAATATATATATATATATATATATATATATATATAATATTCTATATATGAAATTGTAAGACTTTGGTTTGCAGTGTAGCCCTTCAGTAATGTGAACATGAACATTATATGCTTTTTTGGTATCTTTTTAGTGACTGTGTAGATACATGCAGAGACAGAGAGAGGACTATGACAACAAGCAACAAATACACCCAGCTGGAATCAAACCAGTGACACAGGGGCTATATGGTCCACATCTTAACCACCAATACACAAAATAGTCATCAAATTCTAAGATGATAATGCATCTATAAACTTTGCTCAACAACAGTTTTATGCACACCAGCAGAAAGTCTTCTAAGATGAAGTCAGCTATTCTCAGGCTAAAGGCTTTGGTCTCGTCTTTATTTTAGACAACACAGCCCCAAACACACATCCAATGTTGACTCCAACTGGAAAAAGTATTGACAAAAAGTCAGAACTGCAGAGCAATAGATAGAAGAATTGCCTTACCTTGTGTGTAGGCATAGTCATCAGACCCTGAGCTTGAACGTCGGGGCATATGCTGAAACTGACTGACAATGTTCCCTGGCAGAGCGGAGATGGGCAGGATGGGTGCAGGGGCAGCGTTGTGCTCCCCTTGGTCTACTATGTTGAGAAGAGACTCCGCTTCGGCAACAGGAGGTGAGCTGAGTGGCCTCTGGGGCTGGCCTCCTGGGGACACTTTGATTTTAAAGGTGTATGCTGACTGGCCTGGTTGAGGAGAGGAGGCAGGCCGAGGCCTTGCAGGGCCCTGAGGCGGCAGATACATCCCAGGGTGGAAGGATGCCGGGCCTGAAGGTCCAGTCATAGTGATGCCCCTCGAGGGGGAGCTGGGTGAGGGGCTGTTGGCCATGTAAAGTGCTCCCTGAGGATGTGGGGTGTGCACAGGTGAGTTGCTGCGAGGTCGTGGACCCTCCAGGGTAATCTCTATCTGGTTCTTGAGAGAGCTTTTTGGGTGGTAGGGCCTGTAAACAGCTGGCTGTGGCTGGGGCTGTTGCTGGTGATGGTAGGGCATGCTGGGAATGGTTGGAGAGCTAATAGGGAGAAAGACATATTGCTGGTGCTGGGGTTGTGGCTGGGGCTGCGGTTGGGGTTGAACCTGATGCTGCGGGGAGCTGTAAGGAGAGCCGTATGTGGGAGTACTGTAGGGGGACTGCTGATGCTGATAAACAGGCGCCCCTGAAGAGGACCAGGGTGCTGGCTGTGGGCTCTGGGAGGGTGAGGGTCTAATATACAGGGCGGTGTTGGTGTTTGCGTAGTGCCCTGGGGGGATCTGCAGAGCCTGTGGGACATTGGGTATACTTTGCTGCGAAAGTGTGACTGTTAAAGGGTTCATAGAGTAACGTGGGACAGGGGCGTATGTGGGAGACATGCCCTGCATTGTGGGTGGAGGAGTGGGAGTGCTAGCCGAGCGGCTCTGATCATTCATGAAGAAAGGATTATAACCCGGGGAGGGGGCCATGGTGGCCGGGGCTGACAGTGGCTCAGGGTAGCTGGGCCGCTGGGGTTCAATGTGACTGTCACTGGTGCTGTGTACAAGGGAGCGTCCTACTCCTGCTGCTCCTCCATTTGCCTTGCTTGCCTCTGAGCCTGGGTATCCCAGGCTAATGTGTAGCATGTGATTTCGATTTAATCGCCCCTCCTCTGGACTGTGATGGAACTCCCCATACAGGTATCTGTTACTCTCCTGAGCCAGCAGGCGGCAGCAAAGATCCAGGTTATTGTTGTTCTGAGATAGCAAAAAGAACAGTGTCAGTCATGCAGTGTGGATCAGTCATAGATAAGGGACAATACAACCGGTTGGTAATCGGGTAGTGCAAACATAGAGAGATATCCTAAAACAAAACAACCTTCTACCCTTGTGTACATTGCACAACAGCTTTTGTGAACATATACAGGAATACTAAATGAGCTGTGAACGCTTCAGAACAGGGTGTGGGTGTGTGTGTGTGTGTGTGTGTGTGTGTGTGTGTGTGTGTGTGTGTATACCTGCAGAAGGCACTGTGACACTACCCCCTCTGGGATCTCTGGGAAGAGCTGTTTGAGGTCCTGCAGGATGTGGTAGTCAGGCTGAGACCCTCCCTGCGCCATCCTGAGCCAACACAGAGAGTCAACGAGCCCAAAGCTGCGAAAGCTGAAATAATCGATCCCGTCTCATCCCCTGAAGATGCAGAGATGACAGACAAAACTGAAGACAAAACTCAAATGCCATGGAAATGTTCGCAATAATCGTATTAGCACTGTAGGCCTGCTAAATTTCTGCCACACACCCAATGTGTCAGCAGTAATCGAACACATACATTAAATAGTCTTTGTGGGGCATGTCAACCTAAGTTTTCAAAGAGATGTGTCCAAGAGAGAGAAGAGGAACAGCCGGAACGTAACACACGAGCAAAGAGAAAACAAGCCAACGTCACTGGTATTCATTCACATTAGTACAGGCGTGTTAGCAAGGTGCCTCTCAGTCTGTTGTTGTTTGTTTAGCCATACTGTTGCACCAAGCAACGACGACATGCCATAGCTAGCCAGCCGGCTAGTTCTCAGCATCTGTTAGCCTCTGTACATCACTCAAACAAACAACCACACCGGTGTGCTGTGTGGCTACGACAGGAAACAGCATTACCATTCCTGGGAGATTGTCTGATGTTACCTGTAACGTTACCCAATTCAGCAACACAACCCCCTAAACAAGTCACCTGTTTAAACAAGATTAACTTAGCTAAGTCGTCAACTGCCTGCCAGCTAACTTTGCTAATGCTAAGCTTAGCTTGGTCCTGTTGTCTGGTCAGCTGTCACAAGCCTGGGTGTTGATGGATTAGCTAGCTAGCCATGCTAAAGTCAGCGAGCGTTAGCCACTAACGGTTCTAAACTTACCATATGTTAGGAGTCTCCCTCATGTCTCGGACCATAGCTGAGTCCCGAGGAGAGCTGATATTTTCGAAATGGTACGCTGAGGTTAATCACTGATTTGTTTTGACTAAATAACTTATTGTTTCGCATTCCAGCGTTGGGCCTCTGCCGCTGAATTGCATACGAACAAGCTGTCTATCGCGATAATGTCAGATTTCCTCGGACCAGGAAGTTGGCTGGATCGACGCTGTTAGTGCGCATGTCTGCATGCCGTGCCCCTCTGATTACGATTACCACCTGGCAGAAATGTATTCAGTTTTTACTTAATACATCCATAGTTTTTACTCATTTCTGTTTAAATAACCAACATATGTCTCCTAGAAAAATAACTTGGTCCCTGTAACCAATGCTGTAACATCCTATAATTTAAATATCAGGACATCAAACATGACATTAAACCTAAATGAAAAACTATAGGCTACTTAAGTAAAAGTATGCTGATTCTGATCCAAGACGTTTTCTAAATATAGCATTTATCTTAGGAGAATTTTCTCAACACATAAAGGAACACTTCATCCTTCAGGTTATCACAACCATTCAAAATCAACAAATGTAAATACATGGTTTTCACTGGGACAGGAAGAGGATGAAAAACAGTAATCTGAAAAGTAGGCCTATAGCTGTCAGACAAACCTAGTGGAGTAAAAAGTAAATATAAATATAGTGGAGTAAAAATATACATTTGCAAAGAAAATGGAAATACTCACATTTTAGCCTACTCAAGTTTGTACTGAAGTACAGTATCAGCTCAAAACACATTCAACATTAAATCTAGGGGGCTACAATAAACACTATTTAGTTGAAATAAGACAAATAACTAATTTCATTAATTTCGATTTCGCTTTATTTAACCAGGTGAAATTCTCATTGAGATTAAAATCTGTTTTTCAAGAGAGACCTGACAGTATAAACATATTGTTACAGCAATGGACACAATTCAAATAACATGAACAGGCTAAAAGTCAACTATCACATGTTATAAAAGTATATAAACAATATCCAGTTAAAATGCAACAGGTATGAGTTTCCATTTAAAATTGACTGGCATTCCATAATAAATATCAGCTCTGAGTTTTCTGAACATTGTTCTGGATTGTTATGGAGAAGGATGAGCTCTCAATGTAATATTCCTACCTGAAGGTCCATCCACCTCTTGCTGTGTGTGCCTCCAATAATACCATGTGTCATATTTAGTATGCATGTGTGAGTCTACAGCTTGCATGAGAAGACATCAGTCTCCTGATCTAAAGTCATTTTGCATGACTTGATAACTGGTTCTGGCACGCTGATATGAACTGACAATCACACTGTATGTGTCAAAATGTACAGAAAGGCTTTGTATGATTTGCTTTGTATGATGGAAAAAGTAGCCATGATGCTCAATATCTATTTATATGCTTATCAAGTTAATTTTTCAAATGTTCAGTCTACTTTGGTCTAGTGTGGTGGTCTGATCTGTGTGTTTTCACCAGGGGGCAGTGAGAGATCCATGAATTTGGCACAAGCACTCCCACTTCAGCGACAACAACACGTAGGAACTTGGATGGATTTCTCTAAAGGAACGTGTACATTGTGGTTAATTGGTTTAACAGTTGAGGGAAAACACATCTTCCCTCATTATTGCTGCAGATGAAATCAAAAACAGCAATAAGAGCATGTGACCAACTGTTGAGTGATGCACAATTATATAGTAATCTTTGATAATGCAGTGCTTGGGGTTGTTAAGGGATTGTGGTCAGTCATGGATAGCACCAGTCTCTCCATAGGCTTGTCTACAAGCCAGTAATGCAGAGTTATGTCTTGCTTATGTCATTGCCTCTTAGCTGAGAGGACAAAGTAAAGACATTATCAATCTAAATTGAGTGCCTGAGGAATGTGTTAATAAGAAATAGTTTTTATGGCAGTGGCATTAGGATGTTATGAAGGGCAGGAAGCTGTACCGCCTCATCAGCTATATGTACATTATTGTGATATTTAAATAATGTTTGTGACACGGTTTGTTCAATGAATGTTTGTTGAAAATGTGTGCAGTGTGATCAGTGTATAAACGTGGAGGGGAAGCCATTGTTCAATGTTCACAGAATAAAATGTTAAGCCTTTGCTGAGCTTTTTTTTGGTAATGTGGGCTGATATTTACTATGGACTAATACTGTTTAAGTAGAGGTGTGGACAACTGGCATTGGTGTGTCCATCCACCAGCACAGCTTTGACCTGCTGAGCCAGACCACTGGAGCATCAGCATGCATGGGTGTGTGGGCTGTACCACCACAAACATATTCATAGGGGTGTCAGGGCTGAGCTGCAACAGCTGAGGCTAAGGCCAAGTCTGACTCAGGTTAGCTGTCCATACAGTGTTGATAAGTTTCCACAACTGTGGTGCTATTTAAAGTAGTCCCCTTGTTGTCCCTGATGCCCCGCAGGACGGCGGAAGACGGAGCCCCTTTGCCCTGAGAGTTCACAGAACAGACCCCCACCCAATTTATGCCTTAATCTGAGCAGGAAGTGAGTATATGGCGGGGTGATAAGAGCCTCTCTAAAACACTGACAAGTCTGTAAGGTGCAGATAGGCTGATCAATGTCATGCAACTTAATTTCTTGTAATAGTCATATGACTTTAAAAGGCTAGATTTATTTTGCTCAATAAATCACTAAAACAATACAGATCTACGCATGTCAAATACAACGACATAAAGTGGAGGTTCCATGCTAGCTTCCAGGAAGTACTCTGAGCTTGATGTACATTGGCTGGCAGTCTTACATTACAACCAGTCTTTTTTTTTTGTACACGTTTGAATTGTGTGCACCAGTAGGTTTTACTTTTTGCAATGAAGGACCTTCCAGTAGTCTTAATGTTCTTTCATCGAAGGAATTTCATCAATGGCTCTCAGGTTTCACTCCTAAGTACAGTATTAGCTGGAGCTGTTGCTCTCTTGTTGGGGGTTTCCCAAAGCCTCCAGCCCTTGACACAGCGAGAGTTGCTGAAATTACGTAGCATTTGCACTTCATTCTGACATATACCTTTAACCTATAAAGTAGTGGTTTTATGTTATCATTATCAAGTGAATCATGTAATACCGTGTGCCAAACCAGGTTTTCAGTATATTACAAATGATCATGTAGGCAGTACTGAAAAGTATCTGAAAGCAGATCAATAAGAGGTGTGCCACCTCTCAAAAACCTCTATAACATTCCTAGAATACTTGAATGGGTACTTTACTTTTCTGCCTGCGGCCTGTTTGGTCAGTGAGTCAGCAGCTGTGCGTGGAGCCATTAGAGCAGACAACATGTATCTGCTGTAGAGTTTCTATTTACATCCACCCACAGTAACAGAACCACTTTCTCATCTTAGACTTATCCATCAAAACTCTGTCGGATAGGTGTACACTGTATATTCCCAAAAATATGTGACATATAGGAATTGATGATCTCTAGATGTGACCATATTGAAAACATTTTTTGGGCAACTCTTGGCATGATGATATGAGTTCCAACCGTCATTGCATAGCAAAGTGGCAGCAATACCTAGGTTAGGCGGGAGAAACAAATCTCCTAACTGATAAGTCAGGAATCTTGGCTCTAACAGGCCAACAAGCAGATAAGGATAATGTCTGGTTGTAGTCCTCCCAAACAGACATGAGTGTCCAGTTTCTCTTGTACCAATTCCACTATTCTTATCTTGGTAGTCCATTTTTGTAAGAATGTGCAAGATAAAAAAAAAACATGGATTATGCAAACACAATTAACCAGACGAAATTATCGGTAACAATATTCTAAAAAAAACAAGAAAATGTTGCATGATGCAAATAGGTTAGGGTATAAACAACAGATAAAACAGTTAGACAGTTGTTTCTGCACACCACTACAGCCCTACATTTGAGCATACACATTAATCCTCTAACAATTTAACAACAAACATAGGCTATTATCTTATAGGTAAACAGTGATACTGAAGGAAGTAGTATGGTCACTGTAAACTCCCTGATAGCTACAGCCATAGACTATTAATAATTGCAGACTCTGCAAGTCATATCAGAGAATATAAAAATATCACCTCATTAGTCAAACCTGATATTAAAATAAACACAGTGAAATCACTGCAAATTAACCATTAAACACAACAATACTGTAGGCCCTTATTGTCCTTATAAATTGTTAGTGATTTTTAAGGACAATTATTAACAGTATGTATACAGCTGCGACTGCAAATGATCTGGACGAGACTGTGTGTGTGTGTGTGTGTGTGTGTGTGTGTGTGTGTGTGTGTGTGTGTGTGTGTGTGTGTGTGTGTGTGTGTGCGTGCGTCCGTGCGTGCGTCCGTGCGTGCGTACGTGCGTGCGTGCGTGCGCCCGCGCGAGGCAACAGCTGAACTTGCGGTAGGCGCGCATGGAATGCAGTATCCTGTAGAAAGTAACGGTACTTTTAAGGAAACTGCTCACACAACCAGCAGCCAGTCGAGTTGATGCACCGGGTGCTCGCATCTCGGATTGACCTGCGTTTCACTTCTTCTGGTTTATATCGAGCTAAAGGATTTTTGTCAAAAACAGGAGCGACAGCACGTTAACGAGGTAAACTCCCATTTAAATAGATTACAGCATGTTGAAAGAGGAGGTTTGTAAAGCCATGAAACAGTCTGTTCATCATTATGTAGCAAGGTCAAAGCTACATGAGTTTAACGAAAAGTTGCTTTAAACAGATCTTCTCAACTTAGGCACACATCACTTACATCAGATAGCCTATCTTAAAGTGTATATCAACCTCTTTAAAAAAAAAAAAAGGTTGGTTAGTTAGGCTACAGTTAGTTTGTAGTGACAGTTCATCCAGGTCCACAATAGACTATGTGATCAGGCATACAGGAGCAGAACACACTAATTCTGATAGGCTGTAGTAGTTAGAATGATAGACATCACATCACATTAATATATCTGCACGTGTCAAACGTGTGTGACTGTCATGATATATTGTGCCAGCTGAGTACAGAAATAGGACATCACCACCCAAACCTAAAGTTTGTCCTGTAGCTGGATTTTTGTTTAGTTCAGCATTGATTTAAAGATATGAAAATTTATGAAAGAGATCTTTTATAACCAACAGATACATATTTTACACAAAGTAGGTAACATTTTCAACATCCGCCCAAACAGAAAGTTAATATCCTTCAAGTCAGAAAGAATTACGAATTAAGAAAGATTACTTAGTTGTATATTCTGAGTCCGAAATGTGTGTTTGTTATTAATGCACAGCAGAAGAAACATTTCCACAGGCTGCAGTTTGAAAATGGCAGGTGAGTATCTGAAACAGTTGTCAGTTTGTGTTTCTGTCGGCCTTCTGACATTCACCTCCTTGTTACTGGGATTGAGATTGGAATCAAAATGATCATATTTAATATATCATAATCAACAAGCAACCTTTCATAATGAAGCAATGAAGACACAAAACATAACAAGCCATATGAAATCCTAATTGTTTTTACTGGCCTACTTATAAATGAGCATGTCTGATGTTATTCTGACACCAAAAACTTAGTCTCATATGTGTGGAACGAAACAACAATAATGAAACTGTGTAAAATGGAAAAATGCAAATAAAATGTAAACTGGTTAGAAGACTTTTGAGTCTCAATGGGCTGGGAATTTTAAATTGAACACACACTGTGGTCACACTTCCAGGTGGATGAAGTGTGACTGAATAGACAGAAATTAAAAAATCAATGTGAAATGGGAAATATTAGATACACTGTGGTACATCTACATTTCCACTTGTATTCCATTCAACAGAAAAATGGTCAACTTCCTGATCAGCGTCATAATGTCTATGATCTTCATAGAATATAAAAAGTATTTGAGGACACTGACAAACAGCAACAGATTTTAGTGCTGGATGACTAACAGTCCAAACAGCTCTCCTATTATCCTGTTGCCTAGCTCTTTGTCTGGCCGTTTTGTCAAGGGTCTGTAGGGCGACATGTGGGTGCCAACTTGAGCTCTGTCCAACTGCCTATCACTCTTCAGAAATAGCCATGATCACATGTCCTGGACCCGCAAGTGGGCTATAAATAGAGATCAAGCTTCCAGTGCTCTCTTTCTTAACTTACTGGGAAGTGGAGCAGCTTTCTTCACCCCTAACGTTGTAGTCAATAAGTGCCTGTTGCTCTTTTAAATCCGACTAGGAAAATAATTATCAGTTATCATTACATAATTATAAATTCATTAGGAAAAGTAGAGGATCTGGCCTTTGAAATTGCTGTAAACTGGCTGCCTGATATCCAACAGTTAAAATGAAAAAATAAGGTCATTGTCAAGCTAACACAATACAAATTTACAACAACAATAAAAACATGGATCGCTGAAAGACTTTCAGCAAAATATTGAATCAATAAATTGGTCAACATTTGCTAAAAGAAGTGAATCTTTTCTTCATCTTGATTGTTTAAAGGGTGCACAAATGCAGGCACTGACCACTTACAAATTCAGGTGACAGCCAATGACTGCCAATCAATAATCAATAACATTTGGCAAGGGACATAAATACTTTATTTTAAAAGAAATACATCTGATAAATCAATGAAAATCTGACTGTTTATGTGAAATGTCTGTTACATACCTAACCTTTGTGATGTGTAGATTGCGTGTGCATAATGCAAAAAGAAAGTTAACATTTGAATCCTCCTCTTTTGCTTTGCAGGCAACATCTATACAGAGCCCGTTTGTCAACTTGTCATTGTGGTACAAACATGACTGAGGTGGCGCAGATTGCGGCTGTAGTCGCACACGACATGGACGATGTCACAAATGAAAGTGAACTCAACATGAGCGATGCAGAAAACAAGGAAGATCATTCGACACATGAGGAAGATGACGTGGTGGTTGATGGACAAGACGACGACGCAGCCGAGGAGAAAAGTGAGGAGACTTCACACATAGAAAACAAAGAGTCTTACCACATGAATGATGAAGAAAGTACTGAGACTGACAACAAGACACACATGAACGGTGTGGATCACAAAGAGAAGGACACAGCCAATGAGAAAAATGAAAGCTCAGAAGCTGTTAATGGTAAAGAACAGGACACAGAGACGAAGGAGGATGCAGAACCTGACACAAATGAAGACCAGAGTATTTCGGATCTGGCACTAAAGAAACAGGTGAGTGAAGAATTTAAGATCACAAGTGATGAAATTCATTTTTGTGGACGATGTGATTCTTGGCCATATGGATATTTCCCTTCACAGAGACCACTTACCCCTGCTGCACAAATAATTGTCCCTCTCTCACTGTTAAACCACAGAAACTCCTCCGATCCAGAAAGCCGGTGGCTAGAAGCTACGTGCCAAACCTGAACAAAGACAAGGGGGAAGTGACGGGCAAGTTTGAGGCCATGCAGAAGGCCAGGGAGGAGCGCAGCAGGCAGAGAAACATGAACGAGCAGGAGAAAAGGAAGGAGCAATACATCAAGGAGAGAGAGTGGAGTCGCAGGAAGCAGCAGGTCAAAGACAGATAACCCCACTAACCTCCGACCGTGACCTGCATGGCATGATGGGGCATGACGGGGGTTTGACAAGGCTACCAGTTGGAGTGAGAATTCACTGTCTTTTATACACCACACAGTGTTTTATAGAATTAACCCATTCATATGATTACCCATTCATACAACTATTAATTCACGTAATGTTCAACTTTGGTTTTGTGCTTGACTTCAAAAGATGGTCATTTTAACCCCAATAATGTGCACAAGGAATACTAAAGGACTGAACCCCACTGTTCCTCCATAATTCTAAACGCATCTTGTGCAGCCAATCATTATCCAGATCCCAAATTTTACAGGTACCAAAGATACGCAATTACAGGATAATGTATGTAAATTAGCGCTGAAACATTTAGTCGATTAATCAAAGAGTCGAATAATATAAAATTAAAGGGAACTCAAATTTTACACTTCAGCGGAGTGCCCAAATGATTTTTCCCTACTAGTATAACTTGGCTGTAGATAATCTGTTGGCTGTTAGTGGTCAAGTTGCATTGTGGGCATTTGTAGGTGCCAAGTATGGAAAGGCAGAAGAATGTGTAGAGAAAAAAAGACAATATCTCTGGTTCTGCTGCATCAGTTTCTTTTCGATTTTCAAGGGAAAACTGCACACACAAAAAACTCCAGCTTCTCAAATAAAATAAGACTATTGGTCAGAGTAAAGCAAGACATTTGAAGACATCACTTTGGCCTCTGTGAAATTATAATGAGCATTTTTCACTAAATTCTGGCATTACTGGACTAATCGATTAATCAACGAATTGTAAAACAATAGACAGACCAATCAATGATAAATCATAATGAATTATAATCTGGTATAAAATGATGCACGAGACATACACATTTTTTTCAACTTATCTAATATTAAGCCATGACAAAATGGTATAGTGATAGAGAATAATGAATTGAACTGTATTTTATTTTTTAAGACTTTGAGATTGACTGTGGTAAAATAAACGCAGTGATACGGTGTTATGTGAGTGGATACTCAGTGATACTCAGACAGAACAACCTTCCTGTGTACAGCCGTGCCATAGCTGGCCGGGCTCGAGCACCTACGCTCATCTCCTGCCTGTGCAACTACACCGGGCCCAATCAGAGGCACCATCTGCAGGTCACATGACCCGGCTATTAGCAGGGATTAGGCTCTTGTTTTTGCTGGAACCAGCATGGCTTCTGAGTGGCAAAGGAGATGATCCCAGCTAAACCGTAACCTCACCACTACTCTCTATCCGATCCACCACAGATAAAAGAACTGCTCGCTTCCAGTGATGAGGAAGAAGAGGTGAAGCCAGCAAAGGTAGAAAAATCCTACGTCCCCAAAATCACAGGTAAGACACACAGAGGGATGCAAAGGGTAGGGAAGATGGATATTCGGTGAGGGATCTGGAAGGAAAAGGAGGCTGAAGGCTTGTGTTGTCTTGTGCCCTGCGAAATCCTCAGGTAGTGTGAAGGGGAAGTTTGCAGTAATGGAAAAACAAAGAGCAGAGGCAGAAAGGAAGAGAATGGAAGAAGAGAGGAAGAAGAGGGAAGCCCAGGACAACATGGAAAAGGCCAAAATAAAGAAAGAATTGGCTCAGAAAGCAGCTGAGGTAAGTAATCCTTGGCTGAATGTCTTGTACAGGGTCGCACTGCTCACTAGGACAGCATGTCTACGTGGTTCAGGCAGCACTGCCTTTTCTGATGAGAACGGCATACTTGTATGTGTAATGATTCAGGTAATCCTCAGCTGCCACTCGGATGAGTTATTTTAAGTGGCATTTGAGATCCAAACAGTTGGCAGAGGCTGGATATAGGTCTGAAACCACCAGTTGCATTGTTGACATGACCAGCGTGTGAACTTGGTAACGTGGTAAATTAGTTATTATATCTTACTGTGTAAGACTTGAGGTAGTTTGGAAAATGATGTAATGTAGATCAAATGAATATTTCCAATTTGTACAGAACAGAGAGAAGGCCTATTGTACCTTCAGACAGTGTAGTTCTTGGGAATGGTTACGTAAGTATTCCTGTGCCAGATGGGCAATTACAGGCAATTACCTGCTTCTTCTTTGCGCTAATTCTGCTCTATACAGCGAGAACAGTCTAGCGTTAACATGGCCGTAAATGTTCAACAGCTCTACAAAAATCTGGTCACAGGACACAAGTAGTGAAAGTAGTCAAAGTAGTGATTTTGTTTAGTTTTTGATTGAGAATACGTCTTTACTACTATGCCTTTATCACCATCCGTAATGATCGGGGCTGTAACTACAACTGTCCACTGAGGACACTGAGGTCATGTCATTTGTATTCATTTGGGGAATTTAAGGGTTTTAGCAACTACAATTAAAAATAATTCTATAATTAAAAACTCAGATATTATTTAGGTTGATTTCACAGTTTTTGGTCCTCCTATTAGTATTTGTCCACCAGAATTGTATTCCTGTGACACCCGTTAGGTTTCAGAGGGCTTTGAAACAGCATTTTAAAATCCTAATGCTGGGAAATAAAACGCTTTATTATTATTTTTCTGTGGGTCTCTCTAATAATTTCGTTGGATGTTTTCCTCTAAAGAACTATATAATAATTATCGGGGAAATGGACACATAGTTGTAAGCAGGTATTTAGTTTAGTCAGTTCTCTTAAATTTAGAAGCAATTATTGTTTTTCATAGGCTTTTCCTAAAAAAAGAACGGCTCAATTTCAATAAAACCTGCAGAAAATATAATTACTAAATAGAAAAAGAAGCTAAATAACGAAAATCGAAAACTAAAAATGAATAATAGATATTATAATAATAGATAAAGTGATCGCTGTCAGCAACACCATTCCTTACAAACCCTTCCTTCTAAAAGGTGACTCATCTACATTACATTTTATTAATTGGCTTTTTATATGTATTTCCTACCTGTCTGTAAAGTGAATCACTCCCCCATTTTATAGCTTGATCCATTACATTTTCTTTGTTGCCACTTATATGAAAAAGCAGAATAATGCTTTTATGCTCACGATTAAAAGGATCCTGTTTGAATGTAAGGAAGAACTGACTTGATGATTTGGAAACAACTGGAACAGCACACCGACAGCGCTGCCAGGTGTAGAAAGCATGACTGGCAACTGTTTCCCACACCTCCCGGTGACTAAATTAGCTCTAGACCTCCTTACTGTGACTGAATTAGACTCTGCTATCTTAGACTGACAACCATACTCTGACCTACTGCAAATGGCAACATTAGGCCAATAGAGTTGCTCCCTATCCACCCACATGCTCTTATTCCCAGTATGTGTGTGTGTGTGTGTGTGTGTGTGTGTGTGTGTGTGTGTGTGTGTGTGTGTGTGTGTGTGTGTGTGTGCGTGCGTGCGTGCGTGCGTGCGTGCGTGCGTGCGTGCGTGCGTGTGTGTGTGTGTGTGCACTGCGATTGACGTGAATTTGTTTTTCTCTCTACCACTGAACAGTTTGTTAGTGTGTCATGCTGTCTACAAGAGCTCAAGCCTGAGTGGTTGAAAAAGTATTGAGATCTATTATTTAAGTAAAATGGTCCATATAGTTTACGTAAAATAAACTCCATTACAAAAATACATGCAGACAAAATCCCACTTAAAAAGAAATAAAGAAGTGCTGTATTATCAGCAACATGTACTTAAATTATCAAAAGTAACATACAGTAAAATGGAAATACTCAAGTAAAGTAGAAAAACCTTAAAATTGTACATAAGTTCAGTGTTACTACGTTACTCTCCACCACTGTCAACCTCTTGCACACAATTTACCAATATGGTCGATCATTCATTTAATTTAATTTTTTTGTAATACCTGTGACAATCCTACATTATCAAACACCTTTTAGGATGGAGATGACACAATCCTGGTACGAGTGGTTCCAGCGAAGTCATCCCGACCTCCGGGCAGAATCAAGCTGAACTTTGAAGACATGGAGAAGAATCGAGAGGAGGAAGTGAAGAAGAAGGCCGAGGAAGAGAAGAAGAGACGGTACGATGAAAACAGACGCTCCTTCAGGGATGCCAAGCGACGCTCGGTTGTTCAACAGGAGGTAGGGACATGAGGAAAGAAACATTATCGTTTACATTAAATAAGATATCTTTTTTTTTTTTTTTTTTTTACAACCACCTAACGATTGTGGATCACAGTTAAACAATGCATTCTCACTCTCATTTGGATTCAGGATGAGGAGGAGAAGCCTTCAGAGAAGGCGCAGGTGACTCCTGGAAAGCTGAAGATGACATTCGAGGAGCTGGAGAAGGAGAGGCAGGAGCACAGGAAGAAGCAGGCTGAGGAGGAAGCCAAGCGCCGCTTGATAGACGAGAAGAAAGCTTTTGAGGATGCCAGGCTGGGAATGGTAAAATAAACTTCAAAACATAACATTCAACTTCACAACTCAATACATAATATATAGTATATATATCATATTTTTATATTCCCTTTTCCCCTTGCATCCTGATACTGACAAGCAGTGGTATCAGAAAAATATAATTTCTGTTGTGATTGCCTCAGACATTAGACTGATACGTTGTTGCGTGTTATCAGGGAGAAGATGTGGAGGACACTCAGCCAGCTCAGGAAGACAAGGAGGAGTTCCGACCTGGAAAACTGAGGCTGAGCTTTGAAGAGCTGGAACGGCAGAGGGTAGAAGAAGAGCGCAAGAAAGCAGAGGAAGAGTACAAGAGACGAATGGTGGAGGAAAGAAGAGCTTTCGCTGAAGCCAGGAAGAGCATGGTCAGTATGCTTCCCATAGGCTAAATTAAAAAAAAATAATAATAATAAGAAAAATTAAGTGAACTCAAAAAGCTTTCTTAGATTATAAAATGTCCTCTTGCAAGTGTAGACATCTCAGTTTCCAAACATGGAATATTGTGGTATGTCATTGCAATTTAAATGCATCTTAGATCTGATATAGCCTCGAAGGAACAGTTACACATTACGGGAAATACACTTATTCACTTTCAGGTGGAGAGTTAGATGAGATGATTGATACCACCGTAATATCTGTACGCTAAAGATAAGACAGCATAAATAAATAGCTTATCATAAACACTGGAAACAGAGGGAACAGCTAGCCACTTTTTATCTACAGAACTCAAAGTTTACCGTGCTGTGGTCTTACTCAGCTTGTAGATGAGGATGACGAGGGGCTGATGGCCTTACTAAACCTGGAGGGCAGTAAGCCCGGGAAGATATGCGCCAGTTTTGAGGATCTGGAACGCCAGAGAAGAGAGGACGAGCAGAAGAGGGCAGAGGAGGAGGCCAAGAAGAGACTGGAAGAGGAGAAGAGGCTCTTTGCCGAGGCCCGAAAGAACATGGTAAGTTTACACCACCCAAAAGTTATACTCTGCGTGTAACAGAACCTGTTCGTTTTTGGTGATGCAGGCTTTGACTTAATTTGCTGCTGCTGAGCTGCTGAGCTGCTGAGCTTTCCCTGAAACCTGCTTATAACAAAACATTAAATTGGCCCAAAGCACATACATGAAAATGAAACAACAAATAGCACATAGACCTCCTTACACTTTATACAACAATATGTATGTCATTATAAACAAATATCAGTTACTGTAACTTTTCACACTGACTGACTGTCTAAATGTGATCTCTATATTGAATTCTAATTGAGGATGAGGATTAATGTACTATATATTAATCTGATCAGCTCAAATGGTACACTGCACCTCTGTTTCCTTGTCCAAATTATTTCTTTAAGAGCTCTGGCCTGGACCAGGAAAAGTCTGCATATGGAGATGAAACAGTAAGATATTTTCAATTTCAAATGTATATTTTTCACAAAGAAATAAGAGGAAACGATGTACAATATTCTATCATAAATGTATTCCCTATGAGCACAAGAGCACGAAGCTCTATGATGATGATGGTGATGCATGTTGTTTTTAAATGCTGTGCAACAATAAGAATGGCTCCTGCTTAGTATTTGCTGCTTTTATGACATTATTTAATGCCGGGTAAGTAATTGGACTTTTGTTTGTTGTTTTGCTCCATTATGGACATTAAACTTTACTCCCATACAGAAACCTCTTCTTTTGTGTGTACTTCTGTTTAAAAGGTACAAGATGAGGAAGAAGGGATGGTGAAGAGTGAATCTCAGGAAGCACTGCACCCTAGAAAATTGGAGATGAACTTTGAAGAGCTACTGAAAGAGAAGGAGGAAGCTGAGAGGAGACGCAAGGCAGAGGAGCGCAAAAAGAAAATGGAGCAGGAGAAGCAGGAATTTGAACAACTCAGACAAGAGATGGGCGAGGTCAGTTTGGAACAGATGAAAACACACACTGTTTAACTCTATCAGCCAATTATGCTTGAGAATACAGTAGGGTACTCACATTTGAATGTATATACACTCAACCATGAGATATCCTAATGCAATGACAACTGTAAAGTCATATTTCCACATTGTGGTCACTTGTTTCCATCATTTACGTGTTCTCACAACTATGCAAAAAATAAAAGGGCTTCTATCTCACAGGATGTAGTGAATGAAAGCTCAGATGTTGTAAGCAACGAGTATGAAGAACTGACCAAGCTCAAGAGGACTGGCTCCATCCAGGCTAAGGACCTCAAGTCTAAATTTGAGAAGATCAAACAGCTGACTGAAGAGGACATTCAGAAAAAGATTGAGATGGAGAGAGCACGGAGGAAGGCCGTTGATGATGAAATTAAAGAGAGAGAAGCTGAGAGGTTCCAGGAGGTAAGAGAATACACACGGTATACAGGGACGTGAATTTTCCAACAAGAGATCAATAATTCAAGATGCCACAAACAACATTTGTGAGTTTGATTTTGATAAGATTACAAAACATTGTTCCTCCTTTTTTATATATACTCTATCAATGGAGGATTATCATAATGTCACATATAATAATTGCAGTGTTTTTCAGGAGGATGAGGAAAGACAAACAACTCCAGCGAGGGCCGAAGAGTCACCATTCAAACAGAAGGTGGATATGAAAGCCAGATTTCAACAAATGGCCAAAGCCAGAGAGGACGAGGAGAGGAGGAGGATAGAGGAGCAGAAGCTGCAGAGGATGCAGTTTGAGCAGCAGGAGATTGATGCTGCCCTCCAAAAAGTAAATCGTCCATTATCATGAATGCAAGATCGTTCCTAATGCATGACAGCATAGAAAGAGTTTGGTTTAAGGTCGCTTTGACCCTGGCAACAGTTTGTGATTTTCTTTTTGTCATCTGTTTGCAGAAGAAGGAGGATGATGTGGAGGACGAGGGTAGCATCATCAACGGCTCTGCGGCCTACGAAGATGAGGAGGATCATGCCAGATCGGGGGCTCCGTGGTTTAAAAAGCCCCTTAAAAATCAATCAGTGGTGGACTCGGAGCCAGTTCGGTTCACCGTTAAGATCACCGGAGAGCCCAAGCCGGAGGTGACCTGGTGGTTTGAGGGAGAGATGCTCCAGGACTGTGAGGACTATCAGTATATAGAGAGAGGAGAGACGTACTGCCTCTACCTGCCGGAGACCTTCCCAGAAGACGAGGGCGAGTACATGTGCAAGGCTGTGAACAGCAGAGGCACAGCAGCAAGTACCTGCATCCTCACAATAGAAAGTAAGACCACCTTGGTGTGATTGCATGCCTGCATGCCTACCTCCTATCTGGATTTCAACCTCCCTCTCTCTTTCTCTCTGTGAAGTGGATCGCATGCTCCTCTTCCTCGTGAACTCAGGCAGATGTGGATAACTGTTCTTTTGTTTCTTTCTTGCAGCTTATGACTACTGATGCCCTTCCATGTTCTGGAAATTTTCCCAGTTGTCTCTCACTCCTTTTTAAAACTTTGTCCCTCGTGGTATGGTCAAACAGCAGAGGGAAGAAAATAGCAGTATGCTTGGCATTCCTAAGGGAGGGATACACAACACAAAAAAATCCAACATGTTGTTTACGTTTGTAAAGCTGCACTCCCTGTAGAGTAGGATGATACTTGTGCCAAAAACAGACACGATTCTTGTTCCCATGCCAAGGGTTGTCTTTGCTGCGAGGCCCTTATGATATTTGTGAGACAAGCAATTTTTAAGTATCATAGTACTGTGTTGTAAATATCACTCGTTACATGGCAAACATTATGTTTGAGACAATGAAATGTAAAAAGTAAGATGTGTACTAATTTTAAAGAACAAGGTAAGGAAATATCAGTAAAACATCTTGCTTCGGTATTCTACTACTGCTCAATAACTTTACAATATTAATCCATTTTCTGTACTCTTTGCCATTATTACAGTAGTAAATGGTATTGTGATACTTGTCTGGTATTATATAGAGGGGTAACATCGCTTAATCATCACTTACTTCAAATTCCACAGTGAAGGGTCTGTTGACAATGATATTGCAAGAACAAATCCGTTGAACTCCCCTGTACATCCTGATTTTTAATTAAACTCTTTCGGTCCAGATTAAATGTAATGTAATGTTAAACTGCAGCATCTAAAAATGATTAATATGTTGATTTTTCATGTACCAACCCCCCTTTTTTTTGTTTCGAGTTAAATGTAATACTCTTAATACAGTTGTCATTATTCAGTTGTGCTGGACAGTAGGTGACCGTTTTATGGTTTGATAATAAAGTAAACATAGGCCAGCC
Source organism: Gymnocephalus cernua (assembly GCA_023631565.1). NCBI lineage: Eukaryota > Metazoa > Chordata > Actinopteri > Perciformes > Percidae > Gymnocephalus > Gymnocephalus cernua. The sequence continues at coordinate 22,618,615 of CM042432.1, read as the reverse complement.
TGAATATTTGTCATATTATAAATGAAAATGTTTTAATAAAATGAACAAAAATAGGGTCATTTTTGCTGTGTGTTTTATTGTTGCATGTGGGGGGGGGGGGGGACTTGAATAACTGCTGCCTACTGATCTGGTGTACTTTGTACTTGCTTTGGTTGTGGTTGAACTGTTCCTTAAAGTGAATATAACCCAGTGATTCATCATCTGTGGGAGACAGCAGGTATGGGGAGATTGTATCGTAATGGCCAAAGTTGGAACTGCATGTCACGTGAAGCACTGGGACATACAATACAAATGTATTGCAAATGAAATTTCTGTTAAACCATAACCAAAATCTGTCAAATGTAAACTACCATTTCAAATAAGAATTTGTTTCACTCCTGTGCAATAGCCATACATATGATATAGTGGTTTCCAAACTATGTGACATGAGATCCCTTTAAACAAAGCAATGTTTTCTTGCAACCCCTCCTCATCATCTGGATTACCAGCTGGGCAACTGCCCCGGGACCCCGAGGGCCCCCATAGCACCAGGTTCACTGCATGTCAATTGGTCTTGGTAATTTGATTATGTTTTTTTGTGAATTTGCACAAATAGAGTACAATAAAATTTAGGGTGGTTGCTGCATTATTAGTTTTGTCCATGTCGTGCAGAGATGCCTTGTATCAAAAATCTAGTTGTTAGAGCTTCGTTTTTTCAGTTTATATTGTGTTCACATTATGAATTTTCCTCAAAAAGTTGTATTTAATTAAATGCTAAAGTAACAAGTAATTCCTGCAATGGAGTACTGGTTGCTCTAAACTTAATTATTAATTAACTTTGAGGCAACCGAGTTCAGACTGTATTGAACACAGGGTGCTGGGTGAGGGATCAATAGTGGTCCAAATGTACATTCTGGTGGTTGCAGTCACCAGCTCAAATAAAGAGGGATTTTTCCTTCAAATAAAACATTTTTATATTATTATTTATTATTATTATATTAGTATAACACATTCTCATAAAAGCATGATGATTCTTTCTACTCTTCTATCTTGTTAATTATCTTGTGACCAGTTAGATTTATCTTGCAACTTTTTTGGAGCTCCAACCCCCAACTGGATATAAGCGCTATTCCAAGTGCGTCATGTTGAAACATTTATGGAGGCACTGAAGAACTTGTTGATGTAATTGAAAAGAGTGTGGGAAGAAGGAAGAATCACAGAGAGCTGGATAATTATTCTGATAAGGAAACCTGGGAAGGATGCCAATAAGCCATCACACTACAGGCCTACTGCCTTGACATCACACGTCAGTAAATTGATGGAACGGATGGTCAATAAAAGGCTAATGTATTTCTTGGAGATAATAATTATGGTGGCTATAAACCAAAGTGGATTTAGGAGAGGAAGTGGCACTATGGACAACACTATGGTGTTGGGTCTGGAGGTTTAGTTAAGAAAAGCTCAAGTAAAAGAACCGTAAAGCAAACATGTTGTAGAGGATGGAACACCTCAGGGGAGTGTTGTAAATCCAACTTATTTTTCTGTGATTAAATGCCAACGGATATGGGAAGATCACTGTTAGCAGATGAATGGGCTCTGTGGAAAAAGGGAGAAATGTGGAACATGTAGTTGGAAAAGAAAAGAAACAAAAGTTAGTCAGGGAAGGTAATCTGAAAATATAGAACTATAACTTGGAGAGAGTTGAAAGTTTCTTTTCTTCTTTTTTTTCAGTAGTGCCATTTAAACCAAGATTAACATGGAGAGAGCATGTTAGAAATGTGGAGGATGAGTGTAAAAAGTGATAAATGTTACGAGATGTCCTGCAGGAGTGGATTGAGTGATATTGCATCACCGAAATATCTATCTCTAATCAGATAAAGACTATATGGGAGCGTGGTACATCAATCAGCAGCAACATGTGTGCTTGTGGGGCTTGACGTAATACAGTCTCTGTATACAGGCTTTGAGAGTGATTTTAGGGGCAGTGAAAACATCTGTTCTGCAGTTGAAGTTCCTAGCCACGGTTGAGATATGCAGATGAACCACAAATTGCCTAAGTGTATATACTGTTGAGCTGTACGCCATTTTGACGGCTTTAGAACAGGTTGAACAAAACAAACCTAACAAAGCCTGTAGTGATTCAGCCTCTGCTCTGTACAGTCTCATGCCACGTGCATCCTCGACTCAACCAGCTCGAAGGCTCCAAGGTCATATTAATTTGGGTTCCTGCTAGAGGCATTTGGGGTAATGAAAGAGTGGACAAACTAGCCAAACAAGCTGTTAAAAAAGAAAACATAGACACACAGTAGTCTCTCAAAATCAGAAGGAAAGGGCATTGTGTGGAAGGAAATCAATCAAAGAGTGGCAGCACTTGGGATTGGAAGATAAGACAAAGACATTTAGCATTCAGTTCGAAATCAAGATGGTATTGTGAGAAATAGGGGAGGGAATAGAAAAGGGGAGACAATGATTAGGTTAAGAATATGACAAAGTAAACTAAACAGCACACTTGGAACAACCATTCGTTTTTTGTGATCATGTAGTGCAGGTGCTTAGTGTTAGTTGCAGGAAATATGTATCAGATAGAAAGGACGTGATGGAAGAAATTATTAGGGCTAACATGAGCAGGTGTAAAGAGTGTAATGGAAGTGGACAAGGCAGAAGATGTTTTGGTCGGCTTCCTAATGAGAACAGGACTGATCTGACATACCGGACACTGTAGGAGTTAGCTAACTCCAGAAGGTGGCAGTAGTGCTACATTAAGGATGTAAGCTGCCGGTAAAACCCAAACAAGAAGAAGTATTGCGCAGGATCGCCATGGTAACGTGCATTGCTGAACAACAACTGTGAAAGACGCGCGCAGTTTCACCCATCTGTAGCACAAATGGACCTATACATCCATGATATGGACAGTCTCTGAAAGGTTGCGGCGCAGCCCATCCCTCAGCCTAACTAGTTATGGTTCACTAGCTAGACGGTTAGCTAAAGGCTACTGTCAGAGCAGCTAACGTTACTTGTTGATTATCTAGCTAGCCAAGGCCATCACATCCGGACACGTTCCCATCACTATGGCCGCTTCAGTTGAAGAGGTATCTTTATCCGTTGTACGGGAATATCTAAGTCGAAAGGTAAGTTTGCTAACGCTAGGTGGTGAACGAGCTCAGCGCTGGATAGCAAACCGCTACCAGTGCTAGCTAGCGTTAGCCCCTGTTAGTTTATGTGTTACACTAGCTAAAACCTGTGATTCGTCAGATTCTGTGCCACGAACGTCAGAGATTCAACTCCGATAAGCAGTTTCTGCTGTCACAACCGACACAGTGCGTGACCCTGTTTAGGCATAGCTGCTACCATTACTATTTTTGAGGCTCTCAAAACATGACTGTTAAATACTTGCAGTCTAAACGATGTTAAACACTGTTGATGCGCAGGGACTCAGGAGGACGATTGCCTGTATGGATGAGGAGCATCCACGCACAGAGGCCAGTATCAACAACAGATCCCACTTGAGGCAGATTCTCAACATGGAGGGTCTCTATAGAAAGAACAAAGTACGTCTTGGAGCTGGATGCTGGCTGCTTTGCAAGTGGGTAACGTAAAAAAAACAGTCTGTTGCTTACTTCTCTGTCATTGCAGGCTCTGAACTCCCCCCTGAAAACATTACTGGAGATTATTGTAAAGCATCACATTGAGGCCCTCAAGAATAACGAGATCACCTGCAGTAAAAGTGATCCGCTGCAGTCTGCTCCAACTATGAGCTGGATTGCTAATTCTTCTGCAGTATCACCAACAGTGATGAATGACACACAGCCAGAGGATAGCACACCTGCTTCTGTTATTAGCAAACATGTCAAATTGAGGTATTTCACACGTGTCATTTCTGATCCATTATGTTTTGACTTTTTGAAAATTGGTTTGAACATATATGGAATTTATCTCTCTCACAGGTCTGATATAGGAGAAGTCTGCCCTTCTCAGCCTCTTTATGCGTCATTATTGCCTGAGACAGACAGACTGTCCAGTCAAAAGCAAACAGGTTTCTGGGCTTATGACTCAGAAGACCAAAAAGGCCGGCCACTGATGGCTTCCCTCCAGGACAATGATAGCTTCATCAAAAGAGAACCGGAAAAAAAGACTTCCACCACTGAGAGCACCCAAAGGAGCAGAACTAATCGAATTAGACGTGGCATGATGGCTGGACCAATAGCAAGCACGTCTCAGGTACTGGACTACTGATGTAGTTCTTAAAATCTCATTGATCCCATATTCATCATATTACTTATATTCATCATACTCTCTTTCATCACTGATGTTTTTCCTTTAAGGAAACACACAAAAAAAGGCAGAATCAAAGGCTAGAAGTGTCCCAGCCGCAGCTCATAAAAAAAGAAGAAATCAGGCATGCTGGGGATGGACCTTTAGTGGCTGGCGTACATCAAAAAAGCTCAGAAAGCGGCCTAACTGAAATCACCTCAGCTGACTGCGTAGGAATGCAACGAGAGCTGTGCATTGCGCAAGAGAGAGTGCAGAGGGAAAACAGCTTTGAAAAAATGCGACAAGACACACTGAAGACTACAAAGTAAATAGATTTAAGATGCTGTTTTGTACTGTTGAAATGAATTATTACTGTTGAAATGATTTTACTATCAAGTTTTTGTTCATACGTTTATGTACATTATGTCTGTTTCTTAGAGTTAAGTCTTTGCCCAGGCCAAATGTGGCTGATTTGGATGTGTCTGAGATGGTTTTGGGTAGGTACTGTGTACTTCAGGGTTGGGGACTAAAGATGAAAATTAGCCTTTCTGGAACTTATTTTCAGAAATGTTAGTAAGATGTTCTGTCCCTGTCAAATAAAGTAATAAAGTAAACTATAAAAGTCCATTGTCTTTGATTGCCTTGTCTTGCCTTGTATTAGTCACATCTGATGTTGTGTAAAACTATTTCCAGATGACATTGATGATGACGACGATCTGCGAGAACTCTCCAAAGTGTCCTTTCAAAGAACCGTCGCAGAGCACAGCTGTGCAGGCCGCCCGATGGACCAGCACACTGCCACGGTCGGTGATTTAGAGCAGTGTTTCTTAGAAATGCGTTTGCCTTTTGATTTTCTGATTTTTCTGTTTTTGTTTTTCAACAGGAATTAAAGGCGGTTCTTCTTGGTTCCAGCCTAAATTGTTTCAGTGTTGAGTGGAGGAATCAGGGTTTCACATTCTTAGAAACGCATGAGCTGAGATACGGAATCGTGCAGAAAAAGGTTGTCTTAACTGTGCCATCTTGCTAAAATTCAGTAATCCAGAAAACTGATTTACATATGATTCATTTATTTGTGGTATTATGTACTCTGTTTTTATTTTCTAGGGTGGACCTTGTGGAGTTCTGGCATCCATCCAAGCCTTTGTCCTGAAGAAACTGCTGTTTGAAAACTTTGAAAATAGTAATACAGGCCTTCAGTACGTTATCCTTTAACTCAGAGCTTTGACTCATAATGCTAACCTCTGTGCCCTATTGTATTCACTTGGATGCTTTTCACAGCCAATAGTTCACATCAAGGCATGCTTTGTAGCCACTGTTAAGCATTGACCTCTGTATTGGTATTAACTGTATTATTACCCCACACAACCTGCTTTTTACTCAAATGCCACTTTGTTTTTAGGAGGTTAAGACCTTCTAACACTACCAGGAGAATGTGTCTTGTTTTAGCGGCGGCTGAAATACTGTGGAGGGCTGGCGACGGAAAACAAGCCACAATTGCAATGTAAGGTCATACTCTTATCCACTTAATACGCCACATCCAGACCGATACACAGGACCTCATTACTCATTATGTATTTAACTAGGTTGAATACATGTGAATACCTGGCTTATATGTTAAGAGTCGGGGTGACTCATTGATCTCGGAAGTTGCTATACATCTTCTGTTTCAGGTGCAGCATTGATTTAGACAATGTTTGCGCTTTTTGCCTTAACTCTATTTTTTAAAACAGAAATTCAGGACAAAATCAGTTCACCCCAACTGGACACTACAAATCTCGAGGAGTGCTTGAAAAGGTATGGAGATACCACACTCTTAAGTTGAACAAATGGAATTCAGTTGGATTTAGCAGCATATATAAAGAAGATTTTTATATTTCAAATATCTTTAGTCATTTTTAACTACATCAAATAAACATTCCTCAACAGTGTTTTAATGAGGTGTTGGGTTGAATTTGTGGAATATCTGAAATGTTATTGCAGGAGATTCACAGCCATTGGATTTGCAAAAACTCATTCGCACATTTGTTGTTTTTATTTGGAATGAATTGAATGATAATGTAATAAAAAAAAGTGTAGCTGTGTCAATACTATCAATTTACAAAATTAACTTTTTTACAAAAAATCTGCAGTGGAAGTTTTATAACCACCTTCTGTTTTAGATAACATGTTTTACTGTGGATAACATCAAGGACCTGCGGTTGCTTCTGGAGCGGCATATTGATCAGGCAGGAAACTCAATATTAACGTTTAATTTTGCCTGTCAAATGTACGAAAGATGCCAACCTTTTTTGCTTTAATCTCTTTTTCCACAGTTTGAGACTGGGGTGTTAGGATGCATACTGTTCACCATCTCTGCTGTTCTCTCTCGATCCATTGACAAGTATGCTGTGCTTTTGTTAAGATCTAAGACTGAACAAGATTTGAGGTATTAAAAACACTATTGGCTAGATAGTTAAACATCACCCTTGTCGTTGTTTCTCGTTATTCTTTCTTCAGAGTAAGAGACGATATGGACGTGCCCACCACCACACTCATCGGAGCTCATGGCTACTGCACTCAGGTTTGACATGCTAAATTGGTTCAGAGCGCTTTGTTTGTGGTTCAGAATCACACATTTTAATGAACAATAAAAGGAATCGGTCTTGATGACGTACATTTCTCTAAGTGCATGCTGGACTTAGATGTTGTACAACAAAGGGATCTCAGTGTAAGACACAAAACCAGACAGTAAGCAATACTACTTACTGTCACTGCTGTATACACAAAATATATTCTGGTTACTAAGATTGCTTTTTTGTATTGTGTTTACCAGGAGCTAGTCAACCTGTTGCTCTGCGGCAGAGCAGTTTCTAATGTCTTTGACAATGACATGGAGCTGGACTCAGGCAATGGCAACATGACTCTACTCAAGGGAGTCAAAGGCCACTGTGACGTTGGCCTGCTGTCCTTGTTTGAACACTATAACATCTGTAAGGTGAGTGAAATTGGTGGCTGAGTCTCTGCCCCCCCCCAGTGACAGACCAGATACTTGTGAAAACACAAGACCTTAGGGGGCATTCTTTACTGTAATTATGGGCACATCTGTGCCATGTGCCCATAATTACAGCACAGAATGTTCTTAAGACTATTATGAGATTTATATGCTAGTTAACAACACATACACTGCCTGAAAATGTTTACTCAAAGTACTACAATTACACTAAAAAAGGATAACTGAAGAACATGGAAAGTAACAGGCTCGAGTTATCAAGCTGTAGCATGGTAATAAATTCAATTTGCGTGAAATATAAAACTTTCACTAACTCAGAGAAAACAGATACTGGGCGGCATCTACCAGAACCTGAAGTACGGTAGAGAGGAAGTAGAGCTATGAACCTTATACAAACTTTCATGATAGACAAAAAAGAAATGCAAAATATTTTTCACATTTTCAAGTTTTTGTATACATCATTGACATACAGAGTATTTAACAATACACGTACAAAACATATTATTCTCATCAAAATACTGTTACTTTCCCTAATTTGTGACCGCTCAAAATTGTGTGCATTGCCGTTTTTATGCCTCCACGTCGGCGTTAGCTGTGGCCGGAGGCATTATGTTTTCGGGTTGTCCGTCCGCCCGTTGTGCGTACATCCAAGATCAAAGGTCAAATTAACTGTGACATCATAATGTTCTGCTAAAACACTTTTCTGGCCATAACTCAGGAGTTGTGTTCTACTTTCTTCTATCTAAGGTAGGGGCTTACTTGAAGACTCCATGTTACCCCATTTGGGTGGTCTGCAGTGAAAGCCACTTCAGCGTGTTGTTTGGCCTGCAGAGAGAGCTATTGACCAATCAGGACAAAGGCCTGGAGTTTGACCTCTACTATTACGATGGACTGGCCAATCAACAGGAAGAGATCCGCCTCACTGTCTGTATGTAACATCACTTGTTCTCAGTACACATGTCCTTTCTTTTTTGGTTATGTTTCTTATCATTCCCTCACCCTGGTGACTGTGACAGACCATTCAGAAAAATGTGCATTAGAGTATAATTTCGTTATTATGATGTGATCTTGTTTTCCTGGCAATCTCAATGATCAGGGTCCTTCTTGTGTTAAAGGTCCAATATGTAATATATTTACTGTAATAAATCCAAAAATTACCCCAATGCGTAATCACATAATAAGGAAACATTCTAAGTTTAAATACTGTCTTTTCAACAATGCTAATGCCAGTATTTTCTCCTTTTGAAATTTCCATTCCGTGACGGAATTTCTGTCTGTGTTTTGGCCTGTATGTTGGCAATCAGTTTGACAACCAGACCGGGTTGCCAGATATCTGTAAAAACGTAAACCCAGCGCGCTACAGCTGTTGTACGTTGTACGCTTAGAGCCCAAAAGGACGCAGAGTTGGCTAATTTCCTCCTGAACAGGTAGCTAAGCATTAGCTTCAGGCTAATTTATCACGGATACAAGGGATGGGCACTTTATGTCATGTCAACATTTGTGTACTCACATTGAATTATATAGCTAGAGTACCCAAGTTGGTTACTCCCAAAAACAATTGAGACACAGCCAGTAAAGTGATCCTGACTGGTCCTGGCTAACGCTGCCAAGCTAACCCTGCTAACTACTAACGTTACCGGAGGACCAGGCAAGCTGGCCACGGCTGTTTACAACGTGTAGCCTGTTCAGCGGCCGTAGCCGACAACGGTGAGTTATTTTAAGCCAAGAGAGGGGGGCTGTAAATCGGGAAGAAAGGACCATGAGTTTGCAGTGTGTTTAGCGATTGTTGCCGTAATTCTAAGCAAAAAAGTGTGTCTGTCAGTTGGGTACAGAGCTCCGCGTGAGCACGGGCTTCTATGACTGTCAATATAGCCAGCATCTAACGTTAGCTACTCCGCTGTGCTGTGACATAATGTCTGGCTATGTGAGACAAGCGTCTAGCAACATTGTTGTGGATGTTCCTTCAGCGCGCTTTGGAAGAGGGTCTGGCAAAGTGAGAATATGGATGCTGCGGTCTCAGCCTGGCAACCTCCGTGAACTTTGAGTCTGGGGAGGAGGGGGTGGGAGAGACGACTCTCTCCAGTATTTTGAATTTGTACTGCAGTAACTACTTTAAACACTAGCTGTCAGTATTACATATTGCACTTTTAATGCTTGAGTAGTGTTGAGTTATTTTGCTGTTGTACTAAGTGCTAATTAAGCATATTTTTTAGCTGTTGGCAAATCGGCCCTGAGCTGTCAACATGTCGACACTGATCTCATTCCACCACTGGAGCACTGTATCCGAACAAGGTAAGGCTATTTTGGCATTTCAAACACAGACGCCCAACCTGCACTGTAATGTCTGCAGATACTGAAAATAACCATAAAAGAGCTGGTGTTTAAATACCTTGCATACTCTAAATAGAGCTTGAAGTTGTAAAGGATCATGCCGTATGTACCTGTGTCAGCTCTAAATGCCTTAAACTGTTTGTTTTGTTTCAGGTGGAAAGATGCGTTTGTCAATTGGAATGACACAGAGCCTATTCTCTGACTGATCAAGGTTTGATGTTATTTTAATTATGGATCAACATCCATTTTGCATCACCAATACAAATACTTTTACATACTTTCTTTGAAGGTTTCATATTTACCCATATAGTTTAGAATTATCATTGTTTTCTCTTCATAGTGAGACACAGTGTTCTGCCATTTGTTTACATTACATGAAGGCCTGGATCTTTTACACACAAAATGATATTTGAGAGAATGCATGTTTCAAATGTTTTTTTGTTTTTGTTTTTTTTAAAGTTTAGCAATAAGCATAAGGTATATTTTTCTTAAAGTTCTAAAGTTTGGAGGGAAACTTGTACTTTTGTTGATGGTGAAATGTAAGCTGCTGCAAGATGCCGTATTGACCTCAGTAGCCTTTACTCTTTTTACATAAAGACATAATTGATGTTCATATTTTACACTAAATTAATATGATTTCCCTGTTGTTAAATGAATACGTGATATTTTAATCAAGAAAAATGTTGAAAAATTACTTAATTTCACATCATGTCTTTACTGATTTGTGTTAGTTACTTACTGTATAATCTTGTATTAGTTTGGTTTTCAAATGGCCTGAAATCAAATAGCCTTTTATTATGCACACGCTTTAAATGAGATCATCTGTTAGGTTGTACTGTTTTCACTGCCTCAATTATAGTTCTGATGTATTGTCAGGAGATTACATTGAATAAATAGACTGGTGTGTGTTTGTCAAAGAGAAAGAATATTATACTAAATTGCTTATAATTGCCTTGATGAAATTTCACTTTTAACAGACCTCTCACGTGGAACAGAAAATAAAACTATTCAATACCTCAACTCACAGGGATAGTTGTTTTGTGTTCATTTGTATGTGCCTTTTGTCATCAAGCTGCTTTTAACTGCCAACAGAATAGAAACAATACTGCAAAACTGCGTTGTGTGTAACTTCAGCATAGTTATAATATATATGTGTTAGTCCTCCACCCCTCATCATAAGTCTTAATACAGGCTTACAATGGATTCATAAAGGATGGAAACAAATTTGGTGGTAGGGTGGCCTTCTATATCCAGAGTAATATTCCTTAGGGGTTGGCTGGCCTGTTGTGGCCTAAAGCAGGCAAAAGCAAGGAAGAGGAGAAGGGTAAAAGTACCTCCGAGAAAGTGTTTCTGCCACGGGACGCCGGAGCTGACCTCTCTCGACACCTGTCCCGAGAGAGTTCAGCTCCACCTGTCCCGAGAGAGGTCTGCCACGGGACGCCGGAGCTGACCTCTCTCGGGACAGGTGTCGGCACGGCGTGGTTTCTCCGAGTGCTCCTCTGTAACGCTGGGCCCAAAACAGCACAGAGATCCAACAGGACTCAGGGCTCTGAGGCCATTTGTCCTCGTTTGCCAGCAAGTCTCCTTGCTGTCGGTCTCCATTTGCCACATCTCCCATCAGTGCAAAGCCAGCCATGTGCGTCATTACGCATGGCATGCCTTTTTCTACCCATCAATTTGATTGTATCTAAAAAGCTAAAGGTGTCGGAATTAATCTAATTATAAATGACATAGTTCTGCGCAAGGAGCATGTAATTAGTAAAACTTTCTATTGTAAGTTTCACAATGGTTAAAACATGCTTTAGAGCAACAATAAAAACAAACATTTAAAACAAAAATAAAACGATCTAAAGCCATAAAAATAAACAGTGTATAAAACACTATGATACTGTGATGAACATTATTAAAACGGAGGCATCGAAAACAGCATCAGTGTAAACATTTTCGCAAATATCTTCATTTGAATTTACGATAGCATCTTTGTTTTATTTTGTCTGTTTTTCACCGCAGATCGAAGATGTTTGTGTAGGATATTAATTGTAATAATGGCTTTGCGAATTCTTCATATCATCAATGAAAGACAATATATTGCGATTAGTTTGACACAATGGTCTCACGTGTTTCATCCATCTGCCGTCGGTGTTGCCGTTTCTCATTTCACCCGTTAGTGCGTACGCCCATAGATATAGTTGTATACATAGACATAATATTATTATATATGTGTCTATGGTTGTATATCTGTTCGTACGCCTGGTCAGAATGTCCTTGCAGGACCGCACATTTTCCCGTCAAGTTTGCTTTTTATAAATCCCAAATTATTGCGTAGAGAGCGGCGTACGTCTTCTTTTGTGCGTACGCCACGTTTATAAATGAGACCCCAGAACACTGTTCTATAGCTGTTCCCTAATAGGCTAGTACAACCACAAAATAGAAAAAGTTGGGACAGTATGGAAAACACAAATAAAAAAAGAAAGACATAGAAAGATTTCTAAATGTACTTTGACTTGTATTTCATTGCAGACAATGTGAACACAAAATATTTTTTATTATTTAGTTTTGTCTGGTCAACTTAATTTCATTTGTAAATATACATCCTTTCTTGTCATTCAGACCTTCAACACATTCCAAAAAAGGTTGGGACAGGAGCAATTAAGGGCTAGTAATCAGGTAAATTGGTCAAATAATGATGTGATTTGAAACAGGTGATGTCAACAGGTGATTGTAATTATGATTTGGTACAAAAGCAGCATCCAAGAAAGGTCTAGTCCTACGTATTGCCAACAAATACGTGAGAAAATTATTGAAATGTTTAAAAACAATGTTCCTCAAAGAAAGATAGGAAGACATTTGCTTATTTCACCTTCAACAGTGCATAACATAAGTAAAAGATTCAAGGAATGAGGAGGAATTTCAGTGTGTAAAGGACAAGGGCGCAAGCCTAAGCTGAACAACCGTGATCTCCGATCCCTCAGGCGGCACTGCATCAAGAATCGTCATTCATCTATAAGCGATATCACCACATGGGCTCAGGACTACTTTGGCAAACCTTTGTCAAGTACCACAATACGTAGTTACTGCCACAAATGCTAGTTAAAACTGTACTGTGCCAAAAGGAAGCCCTTTGTTAACAATGTCCAGAAGCGCCGTCTACTTCTCTGGACTTGGAGGCATCTGGGATGGACCATCACACAGTGGAAACGTGTACTGTGGTCAGGTGAATCAGTATTTCAGGTATTTTTTGGGAGAAATGGACGCCGTGTGCTCCGGACCAAAGAAGAAAAGGATCATCCAGACTGTTACCAGCAACAAGTCCAAAAGCCAGGGTCTGTCATGGTATGGGGTTGTGTCAGTGCCCTTTGCAAAGGTAGCTCACCTGGTAGAGCGCGCGCCCATGTACAGAGGCTCAGTCCTTGACACAGCGGGTTCGATTCTGACCTGCGGCCCTTTGCTCCATGTCATCCCCCCCTCTCTCTCCAATTTCATGTCTAAGCTGTCCTGTCACAAATAAAGGCCTACAATGCAAAATAATCTTAAGAAAAACAAAGAAATGGTAAGCAATGCAATGATGGCACACTATCAGAGACATTAACATATAATGACATTATGAATGACAAGAAGTGCCTTTTTAAATTCAGTCAGATTGACAGAGAAACTGTTATGAAATTGCTCATGTCACTAGCAGACTCCACTTCCCCTGGCACAGACAACCTAGATAGCAAAATGCTTAAACTTGGGGTTCACCTGACTGCATGTAGGGAAGGCCAAAATCATTCCACTTCTGAAAGACAAAAACAATATTTTTAACTGCCCCAACTGTCGCTCTATGAGTAATTTACCATAATTAAAATAATGCTTCAACAACAATCTGCTTTCCATCTTTCAGCATGCATACAGAGTAGGCCATTCAACAAGCCATGCACTTCCACATATGGCCGACTCACCATGGCTAACAGGCATGGATAACAAGACATTAGTAATTGATCATAACATGCTTATTGGCAAGCTACAGTGTTATAGTTTCACTTCCAATGCAATCTCATGGTGCAATGTCACAAACTGTGGGGTCTATTTTTTACAGTCTATGGGGGTTCCCACAAGAAAGCTGTCTAGGGCATTTGTTATACTCCATCTTCACCAATGATCAGCCATTGTGTGTAAAACATGTCAACACAGGTACAGTATGTATGCCGATGATACCACTGTACAAATTACATCATAAACAACCAAGTCTCTTGCCGTTCCTTGAATTTGTCTGATGATCCTGACCAACAGAATTTCCCAAACCTGCATGCATTCATCTCAAGCAGGTTAGACTACTGTAACGCTCTTTTTGCAGGATTATCCAAACAATCAGTTGGACCGTCGACGCCTCCAACTTATTTAAAATGCAGTCCTTACACGTACACGTAAATTTAAACACATTACTCCGGTACTTAAATCACTTCACTGGCTGGTAGAATACAAAATCACTTTCAATTCTTCAGTTACTGTGGTCCTGCTCTCTGGAATGAGTTGCCTGATAAAAGTAAACTCAAAACCTTCACAAATCACAAATATTGATTGAACTTTCATTGGCCATGGAAATCGGAAAATCTCAATTTAGGTGGTGTTCCGCTTTAAGTTGTCTGTACTTTTATTGTCGGTCTGTATTGTATTTGTATATGTTCAGGATCCCAGGAAGACTAGAGTCACACCCATGTGCTTCTAATAGGGATCCTTAAATAAACAATAAACATAGCATACTCTGTTTTTTTACTTAAAAATGTGAGTCCTTCTGTAAACATTGTCATTTTCAGTTTGCCCAAACTAAAATGGTATCTATTTGGAAGTAAAATAAATCATAATAAATAAATAAATATATAAATAAAAAATAAATAAATGCTACTTGCAGAAAACAATGTATTCTTACTATACTGACATTACAGATTACTTGATGCATGAGGATGGTGTTAACATCACAGCTTGTGTAATGTCTTTTTAGCAAATCTGTTTTTAAAAGAACTATCTGTCAAATGTAAACGAGGCATCAGTTATCAGTTATTATCTGTTAATATTATTTAAAGCATGAATTATTGAATGATGAGTACAACAGACCAATATAAAAATGACTAGAACTATCACTGCGCTTGGTGGTACAGATGTACAATTCGGTTTTGTAAAAAATACCACTTTGTGCATTTGAGTCATTTATTTTAACTCATTTGATGAATAAACATTTATGTAATTCTTACACATTTTTCCAAATGAAGAAAACAAACTCAAAGCTAATTGTGAATTAACTCCTAACTATGCCACATGTTGAAAGATGCCTTGCAGTTAATCGGTGCATTCGGTCTTTTAGCCATGGCAGGCGTCAGAGCACACACAGTGCGGGGCATGCAGAGGGGGTGGCAGGGAGACCTGTGCCAACACCTCCAGCACATGGGATCAAAGACACTGCAGCTGGCGCACAGACAGAGCTGCAGAAACTCACTTTCCATCAAACTGTCTTGTGCAATGTGGACCAGAGTCCACACAGTATCTTTGAAGTGCAATATGGGGGTCAACCCATATCCAAAACATGTTGGCAACAACACACAATGAAACAATAGAAGCTGCTTTCTTTATTAAAACTGTCAAAGTAAGTCTATCTATAACATTCCTATTTTGGTGCATTGGAAATGCTGAAGAAGAGCTCAATGTGATGGTAACAAGCCATTCAACTGTCAAATTCCTAATCAAGGCTGTATTATCTGAACGTATACAGTAGTATTGGTGACTCATGTAGGGATTTATGCATTAGACAAAACACAAAGGAAGAGTCATGAATTAATCATGAGATATGAAGCTCTCTACAACAATTTTACAGCCATCAAGGCTACTGCAATCACTATAAATAAAGTGGCTTTCTTAAATGAAGCTTTAGGGTCTAAGAAATTGGATTAAAGTGTTTACTTTTGCCACAAAATTCTTCTGCGGATTGGGGGAGTTTGATATACGTCATAAGAAGCCATGTTTAGGTTTTAGGTTATATGCTAGTCAATCTTCCATGAATAGTTGACGCGTGAATTATTTTAGTAAGTGCCAAAGGGCTAAATCAAATTACAAATCTATGTATGATTTCAAAGTCAATTAAAGCAAGGACTCGGGACAATGGTGTCAATTTCGAACTGGAATTTGCTTAAAAAGGTCCAAAGTCTGCTGCAAGACTGGTGTTAATGTCAGTCCAAATCACAGCTACCTCATAAGGGATAAAAAGCTCATCTGTAACTCTGTTTCAAACCCTATCTGTTTCAAAGAACAGTGCAGTTGGACGCGACTAGCTGGTATGGTTAAAACATTGAGGTATGTCTTCTCTCTGCTGCTGAGCTTTGGTGCATCCGGGTGCAGTATGACAGGAAACGAATTGCCCGGCTTTGGACTCTATTTATCATTTATCGCACCAGCATTTCTCAGAGGTATCAGAGGAGGGATTTGGTGCTTGTGTGTAATTGTGTTAGAGCCCGCCCACATGCTGTCCCCAGTGCATCTTCTGTCTCCTCTCCTAATCTATGCTGTTTGTCTTCAGATAAGTGATATCCTCCTCAGATTAAGATCAGATGTCCCTGCCCTGCCCAGCTGGAGGGAAAGGGATCCCCAGTGCATCCCTGTGAGGTGCAAGCTGTATTTTTAGCTTCCTAATCCTTTTATAGCTCAAGCAGAAAACATCACCCGTTTCCATTAATTGTCTGAGATAATCATGATAGAATATGCCAGAGAGGAAGTACTTGTTTTTTTTGCAGGTTTGATAATATTCAGGTATTTGATGGAGCATACATTTCTAAGATGGACTCTTCTGTTCCAGAGAAAGCTGGGCTTTGTGGAAGAGAGGCAACCGTCCATTTTATGGCCCTTCAGAACAAGTGTATCTCATATATCATATCAAGTTGGAAACACTGCATGGACTGAGCTATCTAGATGCACTCTGAGTTCACAAACTTTGTACTGAACTGACTGCTTCCGAAGCCAAGTTGAATAATGCACGATCCAACCTAACAAACTGTTCCTGCTGAGTCTATAGAGACATGCTGGCGTGAGAACAGAGCTGTTGTAATCTTTGGCTTAGTGGATGTTTCCTTCAGAACCTATCAGCACCCCTGTGTGTGTGGCTCAATATTTATTTCACTTCCATAAAAACCATCACTGTAACTATTCCCCAGGCACATATCTCAGCACAAGATGATACAACATGACAAGAAGAGGAATGTTGGATCCTGTTTATTTTGTCAGGACTTTATAGCACTCTGTTACTGTAAGGATAGGTCATTTAAACTCCCTACAGAAATACACAATGATCAAGAAACGTTGCATTGAATGGCAGCTCTGATGCCTTTATCCACCATTAGATAGCTAATGTGAGGAAATTGCAGCTTTGTTTGTTTTAATCTCTTAAGATTCCCATACATGTTGTTTGCTGACACTTTTCTTGTCTGGCACAAAGTCAAGTTAGACATGTTCGGCGCATATTTCAGCCAGTTTACTCAAACATGCAACAAGGGGTCTGAGGCTCGAGGTCTGCAGGCACATTGGATTGTGTTGATGTGGAACAGGTTTGCTTGAAATAGTTTTACCTCCTAAACTGCTTTTTCAACTGTACTAGAAACTTCTGCCAAAGCAATGTGCCAAGCCTTCGAAAAGGCAAAAAGACACTCCCAAGTAAGAAAAAAAGATAAAACTGTGATCATCCACTTACATTGATATATGGCTACACAATTTAATATCCGTAGAAAACTACAAACGTTTCGAATGCCTTGCACATGTGATCACTTAAGCTTTTGCTAGTCTTATCCAATACTCTGAATTGCTCAACATCCTGTTGAGTCCCGGAATCCAAGATATCTGACAGCTATGACTGACTGCCAGAACTTTTGCAACAAATTTGTGTTAGAATGAATACAGCAAAGGAAACACCTGCTGAGAGGAGCAGGGAGGGACAGGGGAGGCTGCATCATTAAGGAGCTGAAAAACACAGTAAAAGACTAATGTTTGAGCCAGAAAGAGAAGAAAATATTCCCACTGCAACAAGTTTGGAATGAAATCCAGTTTTGTTCAGTGCTTTTTACAAATTGAAATGACACTGAGCAGAGGACAAGACTGTAGTCTGGGATACATGTCGGGCAGTCATTAAAAGACCACACACACTTACCCTCATCCCCATCATCTCCAATAATAGCAAAATATGCTGTGCTTCAATATTTCTTTATTGTTTAATACTGCAGTGCATATCACCACTGTCATTCCATATGTTCTCATTATCAGCAATCACTCAAGTGCCAAATAAAATGTAATGAAGACAACGGAGGAGCATGACAGATTTTTCAGACCAGTTTCAGAATATAATATCAGTATAGAGTGGAAATTCATGTATACTGTGTGTGTATATATATATAAACGCTTCCTCTCTATCAGATATGACTTGTATAACCAAAATAATCTTAATTTTGATGTTTGTGAAATTATTATATACATACCCTTTCAATAAATAAGTGCATTTAATATTAAATGAATGTTTCCTCACAAATATATGGTACATAGAGGTACATTGAAATAAAAAGCACATCCATTCAAAAACCAACAATGTCCATCAGCATTTACAATAATGACAACAAAAACAACAAAAATATAAACACTATAAACACAACAATGTTCATATGACTGCTCTGGATTTGAAGGCACTTCCTTGGCAACACATTGATCCCTCTTCCATTATTACCTGAAATGAAATAAGAAGAAATACTTGATTAGAGTAAAACATCTTGAGTTTCTGCATGCTTTAAAGCTTATTCTTCTGTCCAGTATTGGCAAAGACGCATCTTGACTTTCTGAGGAAGTCGTGTTGTCAGCTTCTAAAGAGGTCCATTACTGGCCTGCCATTCTTCTGTTATGTCTAAGTTCATTCAGAATTTATCAGGGTGACTAAACGATAAAATAATGAATCACTTAATACGCCTCAAAAGCCTCGATTGTGATATACATTTGTCAGATTTCTCAGAACAGTGCAGGCAGGATGTTATCTGATTCACTTGAGAAACTCAATGCCTGAGAATGTGTCATCCTGCTCAATTTTTATAATCACCGTAAGTCCTACGTGCCACGAAAACCAAATGGCCACTTGTGTAGATTAACTCTTTCGCAGTAATCACTCACCAGATAGACCTAATTGCGTTCACCGAGAGCAAATGCTATTACCCATGTTGCATTTAGGACTAGACGGCAGCGAACGCATCAGACCTGCTGTCATCGAAGATCACCCTAACAAAGGGATGACTATGACTACGTCCAAAATTATTCTACTGATAATAGTCTGAGTTCTACCTTTGTCTTCAGAATGGCCACGTTTAGTTTAGTGTGTTTAATGTTGTTATGTTTAATGTCTGGCAATAACAATAGATTTCATAAAAAAAAGAAAACACACCACCACAACACCATGCTCTGTTCCTGTTCATCTAGTTATACTTTTTCTTACTTTGCCTTCAGACTGTGCATTACTTATTATAAAATGTTTTTTTTTATATCAACCTACATATACAACCCCAAATCAGAAAAAGTTGGGACAGTATGGAAAACAGAAATAAAAAAAGAAAGTAGTGATTTGTAAATGTACTTTGACTTGTATTTCATTGTAGACAATGTGAACACAAAATATGTCATGTTTTGTCCGGTCAACTTAATTTCATTTGTAAATATACATCCTTTCCTGTCATTCAGACCTTTAACACATTCCAAAAAAGGTTGGGACATGAGCAATTAAGGGCTAGTAATCAGGTAAATTGGTTAAATAATGATGTGATTTGAAACAGGTGATGTCAACAGGTGATTGTAATTATGATTTGGTACAAAAGCAGCATCCAAGAAAGGTCTAGTCCTTTAGGAGCAAAGATGGGCCGAGGATCGCCAGTTTGCCAACAAATACATGAGAAAATTATTGAAATATTTAAAAACAATGTTCCTCAAAGAAAGATAGGAAGACATTTGCTTATTTCACCTTGAACAGTGCATAACATAATTAAAAGATTCAAGGAATGAGGAGGAATTGCAGTGCGTAAAGGACAAGGGCGCAAGCCTAAGCTGAACAACCGTGATCTCCGAGCCCTCAGGCGGCACTGCATCAAGAATCGTCATTCATCTATAAGCGATATCACCACATGGGCTCAGGACTACTTTGGCAAACCTTAGTTAAGTCCCACAATATGTAGTTACATCCACAAATGCCAGTTAAATCTGCACTGTGCCAAAAGGAAGCCCTATGTTAACAGTGTCCAGAAGCGCCGTCGACTTCTCTGGGATGGACCATCACACAGTGGAAACGTGTACTGTGGTCAGATGAATTAGTATTTCAGGTATTTTTTGGGAGAAATGGACACCATGTGCTCCGGACCAAAGAAGAAAAGGATCATCCAGACTGTTACCAGCAACATGTCCAAAAGCCAGGGTCTGTCATGTTATGGGGTTGTGTCAGTGCCCTTGGCAAAGGTAACTTGCACTTCTGTGATGGCATCATTAATGCTGAAAAGTACATAGAGATTTTGGAGCACAATATGCTGCCTTCAAGAAGACATCTTTTCCAGGGACGTCCATGCATATTTCAACAAGATAATGCAAAACCACATTCTGCACACAATACAAAGTCCTGGCTGCGGAGGTAGAGGATACGGGTACTTGACTGGCCTGCCTGCAGTCCCGACCTGTCTCCAATAGAGAATGTGTGGTGCATTTTGAAGCACAAAATGCGACAACAAAGACCCGTACTGCTGCCCACCTTAAGACTTGTTTGCAGCTAGAATGGGACAAAATTACACCTGAAACACTTAATCACTTGGTGTCTTCAGTCCCTAAACGTCTTTTAAGTGTTGTGAAAAGGAATGGCAACATTACAAAGTGGTAAATGCTTTACTGTTCCAACTTTTTTTGAAATGTGTTGCAAGAACCAAAATAGGAATTTTGTTTTTTTGAATTTTGTTTTCATTTTCCCAACAAGATTATTTACACATTGTCATGTTTTTGATATCATGATTTCAGAGAAATGAATGTGTGAAATCAGTTGTCTTCTTCAGTTGCACATCGCACACATTCAAATAAATCTGAAGAAGCTGACAAGGAATCGGAGTACGTATGGACAGCAGACTGAACCCCACCCAAGAAAAGAAAAACACTTTTACTCACATGCAATATCTACGATTGCATGCAGAGTGGACTCATTGCTAATCGTGTTAGCAGTCTTGCACATCTTTTGTAATCTGAAAAAAGACAGTAAGAAAAATTGTCAAAGTCAGAAATAAATAAAGACTAATGAAAAAGAGCTGAGAAAGAGCAGCATGTAAAGTTCACAATCACTCATGTTTTCAAATGTCATCATCAGTAACATTAGAAATGAGAAATGAGAGAAATAAACCATACATTCAACAACACTCTGCCTCATCCCAATCCAACAGACAGACAAATGAATCCTGATTGAGTCCACCATGTCTCCCTGTCTAGCATTAACTACACTACCTACTGTATATTTATTCATTGCTTAAAGTCTGACTTGATGCTTACTTGACTGCATCACAAATATAAAAGGCAACACAAAGAGAGGGAGTTCTTTTTCTTATTTAATCTGTCCACTGCAAAGACAAAGACTAGCTAAACAGATTATCCATATGTAACAAGGGAGCATCATCTGTAATCATTCTCTGATGTCTTGCTTGACGTAATCTCCTTCATTTCTAAATGTAAACAGCCAAGAAAGAAGGACTGCTCCATCAGTTTGCAGACTGTAGTTATAGCTCTGGGTGCTTCTACAACAGTGGTTTCCAACCAGGGGTTTGGGACCCACCACAGGGTCACAAGGTAAATCTAAGGGGTCGTAAACTGATTAAGAGTTTTGGAAAATAAGGAACAAACATATTCTGCTACATTTTTCTAATCTTTGTTTTTTTTATTATAAAATATGGCATAGCTTTACATTTGCATGATTCTGAAAAAACATCTGTGATCACAGAAATATGCAACCTGTTACAAGGCCAATGGGTCAAGTAATAGCTTTCCTTTAAAGGGTCATATGCTAAAATGGTTGGGAACTACTGCTCTATATATGTTTATAATTTTTTTTTGTTGAATACGGACAGGCTAAAGTTGAGGCTAGTTGTGCTACAGCTACAAATGAATCCTAACACTCTGATCCAACACTGCGCCTTGCAGACCATTGGATCTGCAGTGACCATTTTGAACGAGATGACTACTGCCAGCTAAAGAGGAGCACATTTTCCTAAAGAAAAATGCTGTTCCAATAGTGGGAAGCTGCAGACAGAGCGGAGATAATGCTATTAGCTAAAGTTACTGTGTTGACCTGGCATCAGTAAGTTACACACAAAACCATGGCAGGATAACGGCAACTTCTCCATCTTTCCATAATGTTGTCAGACACTTATAATAACAATCTGAGTCTGTGGCAAAAACAGCCCTTTTTGTGGACATACATTGATGGTGACAATTGCCCCAAGTGATTACATTGCAGCCCTGTACGCTGCTATGCTCTCACTCAATACTGGAATAATTTCAAAAAAAATGATTTAACTCCTGCTAAATCCTGATTGGTGCGTGGAAGTATGTGAGTCCAAATTTTTTTCAACTAAGCCCCAGCCACTGAAAACCAGTAAGAGCACAAAAAAGTTCCAAAAACAGTTTCAACTTTGGCAATAAAATGTTGTTCATGTGGGAAGAAATCACCCACAGTAAAGAAGCTGATTGACAGAAAACATAAACAAAACAAAACGTTCTGGGCCTTTAAAGTATAATACTTGTTTTGATAAAGGATGACACAACACACATTGAGCACATTATAAAAAGGAAAAAGGCATACATACATGCTGGTCTTGAGCAATCCCTTGTGTTGTGATAAAGTCTATGAAAGTGTGTTCTGCACTCCGACGAGAACTTGACTGGTCCTGCTTAATAGACAAGGTCTTATCAGGCAAAATGAAAGAGATTTCAGCGGCTTAATTATTTCATGTACTGTATGTTGCAAGTCCTGTATACAGTGGTGCTCATAAGTTTATGAAACCATGCTAAAGTTGACAAAGAAGAATACAAAAATCATCTTTTGGAAATTGATCTTAATGCCTTAATTTAAAAAAAAATTGGAAAAGTCCAACCTTTAAGGACACCAATTTTTTTCCTTGTGAATGAATAATGTATCATAAATAAATAAATGTTCTTCCTTAAAATACAAGGGGCATAAGTAAGTACACCCCTATGTTAAATTCCCATAGAGGCAGACAGATTTTTATTTGTAAAGACCAGTTATTTCATGGATCCAGGATACTATGCATCCTGATAAAGTTCCCTTGGCCTTTGGAATTAAAAAAGCCCCACATCATCACATACCCTTCACCATACCTAGAGGTTGGCATTGGGGTACTTTCCATAAGATCATCTCTCAATGCAAATCAAACCAGCTATTAGGCTAACTGAAATGAAAACCATGCCAATGGATGGTCTTTAAAAATAAAAATCTGTCTGCCTCTATGGGAATTTAACATAGGGGTGTACTTACTTATGCCTCCTGTATTTTAAGGAAGAACATTTATTTATTTACAATACATTATTCATTCACAAAGAAAATTGGTGTCCTTAAAGGTTGACATTTTCCATTCTTTTTTCAAATTAAGGCATTAAGATCAATTTCCAAAAGATGATTTTTTTATTCCTCTTTTTAGTCAACTTTAGCATGGTTTCATAAACTTATGAGCACCACTGTACCATATAAGCCTGCAGTGAACGTGTGATTAATCAACAGGGGGGAAAAGCCAAATAAAGTGAAAGTGAAGAGTACACTATAACAGACATGGTTAAGGAATCAGGGTTCAACTGGACTTAGTGAACAGAGGTCAGTTTTCAATTATAATCCCTTTTCTGCACCAACATTTAAACTTTTCACACTAATAAGAAAGTCTATTCACAGGTCCTGAGACAAATAATCAGCTTAACCTTGCACTGCCTTCAACTTAATTCTGCTGGCTTTAGACCATGTGCTGTTTCTCTGCACTATACTGCCCTACAGCTAAGCCAGGCAACCCTCCTCTGACCCACAAGAGTGCCAGTGTTCATGAAACTTCCCAGACCTGAGCATACAGTATGTTGGCTTACAGGAATGATTTTCTCAAAGGGGCGAAACTAAGAGTTTCTAGCCAAGACTGCATGGGAAAAGTGCCAACTATGCTCCAAAATGTGTTTTGCCAGTTAAAGTAGTTTTGCAATGTCTGGAAAGGGCATCAGCGAAATGCAATCAAGGCTAAAACTTTGCACTCATTATGGTGATTTTCTTACCTGTGAAATGCTGAATGAATTTGCCTTTCATGTTTACATCTCTAGGAACAATTTCTGGAAAAGAAAATTACTGTTAGCTTGTCAATCAACTGTCATTTTACTGAGAACATGCAAAATGTACACAGTAATCATGATGAATGGGATTGTTACAGTATTGTCAAAGTCACCTTGGCCTGCATATATCATTATTTGGGCATCAGAATGATTTTACAGCACTCATTGCATCTCATATAAACATAATTTCTAACAATGGCATTCTAAATGAATATTATTCAACCCTGTTCATCAGTAGAGCAGCAAATCTAGTATGTCTGTGATGAATCTATACTTTTACATTATTCTCTATGGAGATATGATGTCAGTGGAGGTCTAGATGGGGGTAAGGGCATCAATTACCCCCCTTCTACTTAATGTCCATGCAGGCAACACATGGAGGTGTCCGATAACACGTTACCCATGCTAACAGGCTAAAGAGATTATTGTATGGGAGTTTAATGCTCATCAGAATAAGTCCATGCAAGTAGCTCCTGGGCTAACATTAAATTAGCCCCCAGACCCAGGAACATGTAACTGCAGGAGGAGGATGAAAGATAACTATTTGAAAGCCAGCATAGGAAGTCTTTTTGAATATATTTAAAGTCCAGATATGCAGTTAAGCCAAAACCAACCACCCTATCCAGACTAATCAAAAGGATAAAGTAACTATGTATTTTATTATTCTGAAAAGAGTTATGGCCATTAAAGAGCCAACTGTGCCATCAACCTAAAACCCAGATGTGAAGAGTGAAAATGTCAGCCTGGATTACACAAAGCCAGCTAATGTGGTTTGTACTGTACCGGTGTACTGTATTTCCCGGGCATTCAAAAACGCATGTCAACAAAAATAAAATACAAAAAGCTAAAGCTTCCATTTTAAAGCATATTTCTTGTGCCCTACATCTGAAAAGAGAAACTGTAAGAGATAAAACCAGTTGTAAAATAAAGCTGTTTCCTTATATATCATGTCCGTCTTATAGCTTTCATTCTGATGACACAGCCACAGCTTCTGAGTAACACGCAAAGACAACTACAGGGTGAACGCATCAGTGGGTTGACAGATGTTTCTCCTTCCTTCTCGTGTTCAAAACATCTATCCTTGTGTGACCATGGATCTTTTTGGTAATGTCACACGCACCAGTTGCTAATATGCTGCTTTTAATATCCTCAAAAGATAAATTCCATCTAGTCAGTGGTCTGAGAAAGGTACTTTTCCAATTGTATAAGCTGGGGCCAAGACTTTGAGCTTCACGATGCCTCTGCAACATCTCAAACATGATGATAATTAATAATGATGGAAGAGATAATCTTATACTGCAGATAAACAATATATTATGTTCACTTGGCTCCTAATAAACTCCCATTGCACATACCAGTGAGGCAATCCTTGACTACAGCACAAAGTTAACTTTGCCTGTTGCAAGAATACAAACAGTTACTGTACATCAAAGGATTTCCTGGTATACATTTTCTTTATTATGATCTGATTTGGGGAAACTTTGTGTCTTGGATCTCAGATAATTGAAGAGGTATCAAAGATTTACTGAAACTGCTTAATTCCAGTCTGGACATAATGCTTTATATAAGCCAATAAACAGCAGAGCTGCACCAAGCTTATTCTCACTTGTCAGAGACCTCAGATATGGCAACAACCATTTATGTCAGGAGAAATTAACAAGGATCAATTTTAGTGATAATAATATTAAAGGTAAATTTGTTTGGGTAAGCTCAAATCAGTAACCTGTCCTGGATTGTTCAATATAGATAAATGAAGTGCAGTCTGTTTAAAGTCTCCTTGTATGGTCTCATTCCATAATTACAGTCAGAAGAACAGACTTTGATACAGCGCTCTAAATTACATGAATGTGACTCAACGGCAGCCCGTCTTTTCTCTCTGCTCTGCCTGATATGTTTTGCGGAGATGCTTACGATTGGAGACGCTTTCGATTGGAGATGCTTTAAGGGATGTCACAGTGTGTTTGTGTGCGTGCAGGGTGGTCATCAATCATGTTTAAGATTCCATAATGAATCACACTGAATGAATCATTCACAAGTTTGATCCAACGATGCTCCTCCTACATGAGTTCCTACCTATCCACGTCTCCGTCCATCCATCAGTCAATCACAGTTTGAATGATGCATCCAAGATATGATATGAAACAGTATCTCTTAGAAATAAGAACACCAAGTATGTTAAATGTGACATAACCCTTTTTTTCCTACAGATGAAGCATACCTTCATTACATGCATTATTTAACCACTTCAAATTGAGTTGGACATTTGAGGACAGCAGGATCTGGAAGCTGTACCCTGTCTTTTAAGCATATTGTTGCCAATAGGCAAACCTTATTTTCATTTCCATACATCTTGAACATGCATACACCAGGTTCCCTCCAGCCAAACTAAATACGGCTCCTCAATAAGACGTACAACACAGACCAGACCAATGACAGCTGTGTCTCAGTAAAATGGAGATTATGCTTTCATCATCAGGACCTAAAAATAAATCTTATCAGCTTACCTATGAGTCTACTGTTATCCAGCCTAGGAACATAGAAAGGCTTTTCCCGGGAGGAGAACTTCATGTCTTGGGCTGAAGTGAGTCCACTGCTACAGCGCCTGAAGACAGGTTTGTCCCTTTGCTGGCTGTCTCTAATAACCTGTAAGATTAGATCCAACAGGGTCCTTCTTTCTTTCTGCTTGAAGTCCTTGCTGTCCATACACTGGCCCGAGGTAATGAGCAGAAAGAAGATAGTAAACAAAATGTGCCATTTCTTCTCCACCTGCATGACTTCAGTGTCTGAAAACATAAGCAAATAAGTTTTGTTACACATTTTGTTTCATTTCTATTGAGTCTATGTAATTCTAAAAAAAGAAGGAAAAAAAAGATAGCTGTACACTTTGCATTATGAACTCCAACAGTTGTATCAGCATTGCTGGCCATTTGTGATCCTTCACATTCCCAAAATAACTATCAGAGGTATCATACATAGCCTCTAAAATTGGTTTTAATCACCAGAATGCACTTTACGCAGCAGTCACATTTCGTCTAGTTTAATACAAGGGTAAAACAAATATAGTCATTCTAACTTTAGACTTACTAGTGTATGAGTTAAAGATGCTTATGTCCTGGAGGGTGGACACAGTTGTCTTCAGCAAATTCTTCCAGGCGTTGTCTGTGGTCCGGATAGGAGAGAGAAAGAGTACAGCCAGCAGATTGTGCTCACCACCGTCTTTCTTGAAATAGTGCGTCCCTATTTATACGAGGAGCCACCTTGTTGAAGGTAATACAATCGATTTCGTGTGGGTGGTAAGGCAATGTTGACATATTTGGTGCAATTTCTTCCAGTGGCATTCGCTCACTTTGGCATGCGCCCCTCCTTTACGCACCAAAACATCACTAGTTGTAGGTTAACAGGACTATTCAGCTACAAATAAAAAATACTCTTTCCAGACAGAGTAATGGTTTAACAATTAAAAAAGAGCCCCACTGGAATTTCCATTGAAGAAAATAAGCGACAAAGACCGTACGGCGCAGCACCGCGCAGGAAAGTGGTTTCCAAATGGACCAACTTGTTGGATGTTGGATACAGAGAAGAGAAGCTGTGGGCCTGTAAGCTTATAGCTGACCTGTCAGCGTGTCGATGTTTTTGCTCACCGATGTCCAAGTCTTGTGACCGCCTAAGCGCTGCATAGAATGCGCCTTCAGGAGCAGCCATCCGGCAGTTTTCCACCCTTCTATAAATCTATAATTGTGATAAAGCTTTTTCAAATTATGAAATTAGGGTACATTAAAATGCATTTGAAAGGGAGTTGAAAAAGTTAGTGGACTGCTGCCTCAATCAGCTGTCTGAATAAGCTCCTCTTTAAAGTGGAGCTTATTCAGACAGCTGATTTAACCAAAATTAATTAATGCAATAATTAATTAATGCATGAAGTCTGCAAATTGGTTCATATTTCCATCTGTCATTTATATAGCTGGGGTTTATTTGGCTACTGCTTTTTTTTTAATCACATACACTGGCAGCGCATTCGCACTTTGCATGGCACCGGGTATATTAGACAACAAACTCATCTTTACTGACTTTTACTGTAAGGGTCTGTGAATCCAAAGAAAGGGCGTCACCTAGTGGTGTCTCACTTGATGCGCAAAGATGTGATTCGAAGAAGCTGTGGGACTATTATTACCAAAATTGCAAAATTTCTCGCGCAATAGTGATAAAAAGTTAAGTTGAGAAAAACCCAATGTTTTAATTATGATTATGGTTATTAATATTATTTACTTATTTATTTTTCTTTTCTTTTTTTCTTTTCTATTATTATTTTTCTTTTCATTTATTGTGATCACAGAACAAGTGAAGACAAGGCGGGGCACATCAAGTTTATGTGCCCCGCCTTTTATGTCATAAACTGCCAAAAGAGGTTATAAGGCAAGACAAAGACATACGACAAAAACAAAAAATAATAAACAGGGAGGGTTATGCGGTCATACAAAATACACATAAATGCACATACACTTATTTAAAAAAAATAATAATTATAATTCTCCTTTTATCATATTTCTTATTAATAATATTAGTATTATTTCAGTAAAGTATACGTATAAAATACCGGTTTCCGCCATGATTTCCACAGATATATTGAGAAAAAAAGGTGAGTTACTGCATATATATATATAGACATATAATGTGTATGTGGTATTAGTTCACCTCTCGTTATGGTTACATATGCAATTACTTCCGGAATGACTGTTACCATGGAGACGAGCCAAGAAATGTGTCAACTTTGGGAAAGCTGACCTCATGTTTGATGCACTGTAGCTAATGTTAGTTTAGTTTAGTTAGTTTTACCCTCTGTCAGTTGTTATTTGATAAGAAACAGTGAAACCCGTTTTTCTCTCCCTGGAGGCAGAGCCATGTCGCAAAGGTAACGTTAAACTTCCCAGCAGACACCGACGTTACTGCTTTAACGTTTACGCCTACCGTAGTTCAACTTAACGTTAGCGTATCAAAGTTAACTTTAGCTAACGTTAGCTGACTGGTTTCATGCCAACAACCCAAGCAATGTTTAGTTAAGCCAAGTTGAAACGTTACTGTAATGCTGTGCATATAATGCACTTAGCTAGCTACACGTCTTGTGGCTCAAAGTACATTTGAAAACAATACATTGTCACTTCACCTGCAATTTGGAAATGTTAAATTTGCTTAATCTAAGTTAAGCATCAAACAACACGACAGCAATGCAACACACGTTAAGAATAAGGTACCGGTAACGTCATTTGAACGTGTTTTTTCAAACCTCATTCATGGCAGCAGAGTGGCAGCAGGCACTAATATGGCAACAATAATCACACGTGCGACTCTCCAGTTAAATAACAGAGCACCTTTTCTTCTTGACCAGCTAGCTATAGATCGGGTCTTTATTGTCCCATAGGGATAATCATTTCCACACATCTTCTTTTCATGTTCCATAGCACAACAGCACATATAAAAACACATAAAACATGTAACACATATACAAAAAAAGAAAGAAAACACATCACATTAAGACACCCACATAGACACATCAAAAGTGAAAACTACAAAGCAACTGAGGTGGTGGTGGTGGTGGTGACTATCTCTCACCTACAACTAATTAAGGTACCATTCTCCAGCCTCGGCTCATCATGTTGTTTACATTGTTCTAGGACATACAACCAGCTGTGGACAGATGCTCAGTTAGAGCTGGGCCGTCTGCTAACGGAGGAACTGCCTACTGAGCCCCCTCGCCCAGAAAAGGACAGGGTAGTGTTCTTCCAGCGTCTGGCCATGCTTTATGTGCGCTACATCCAAATCTTCAGACAGCTGGAGAAGGTCTATGACCAGGTGGTCCACCCTCAGAAGAGAAGAGTTATTCGGGCGATTCTTGATGGCGTGATGGGGAGGGTGTTAGAGCTAAAGAATGAAATGGTGGAGAAAGAGTTTTCAGAGTACCACTACATGGATGATGTCCTTCATGATTTGAAGCTTACACCTGTGAGTTTCATTTTTAAGAGCACGTTTGCTAAAATTACCTGAACAACATGATATTGACTTCTTCACAGCAGGCATATGCATGTGTGTATATGTGATGCCTCTTCAATAATGATGTAGCAGCTATTTTCTTTGTTGTCACTCTAGGTAGACCTTGAGATCCCTATCCCTCGCTATTTCATCAGTGATCGCAGCAAAGAATTTCAAGAACGAAAGACGATGCTGACAGATATTCTTAAATTGGCGGAGGTTACTGAAAGCCCAGAAGTGAGTTGAAAAGTAGCGACATCTTAGTTAAAGCCTGTAATGTAGGACTGGATGTTCTTTAACTTCATTTGTTCATTTTAATTTGTTACATACAGAAAATTATTAGGAAAAAGGAGATAACAAGTATAACACATATGGGAAACAAAAACTATTGTTTTAATTTATAATAATGTTTAATTAATCAATGCCAAGAAGAACAATGTTTCAATATTTTGTCCTCACAGCCTCTAATGACCAAGGGCATGAGTCAAGAGGAGGCCATTAAGATGCTTCAAGTGGTGGAGAGGGCCCGCCAAGGACGCCTGAGGGCCAAGCTGAACGAAGAGAGCAGAAATATGAACAGGATGTACAAGACCAAGGACCCTGGAACAGCTGCCATTGAGTTGGCCACAGTCTGCATTCAGAAGGTCCTCTGCTATCAAAATAATCCTACATGCCTCTTTCTCTGCCGCTGTCTTTGGCTTGTGTCATCTCTCACGCTGAAAGAGTTGAATGTGATTTGCAGGTATGGAGGGGCTACATACAGAGGAAGAGGGCAAAGATTGCTCGGGACGAAGAAATGATTTTTCTGGGAATGGTGAGTAAAGTGTGCCATCAGTTTTTCTAATTGCGTTTAAATGTAAAAATAGATCCACAACTTTTAAAACCTGAATATGTATACCTTAGTACCTTATGTTCCTCCTCCGTCTTGCTTGAGATTAAGTTAAACTCGCCATTTTTCCAACATTATTTCTGTTAAAAAGGAGCAACTATATCATGAAAGCTGTATTGCAATATTTCCTTGTTCCACTTCAGTATGAATTAATATACCCCTGCAGTTTTTCCCTTAAACCTGCAGGTGCAGGTTTTTAATATATAAGGTATGTGTGGTTACCTTCATGTTAGGCCATGGATCCAAAATACCAGTTGCCATGCCCTGCAGAAATCACTGCCCAGACTGGTGAAGCTTGTACACGGAGTAAGCAGGTGGAGCACGACGAAGACTATCAGACGTCTGTAGCGGCTGTCACTAACCAGCTACGTGATGTAGAGGGTCATGACATGAGCAAAACCATGAAAGACCAAATCCGACAATGGTTTATTGAATGCCGGTAAGGTGGCAGGGAGAGGCTTGTTTTGATTTTTTTTTTAATTTGATTTCCACATTTAAATAAATCAAATAGCTGTGCTCTCACTTTTTTTCTCCCTCTTCTGTCTTTTTTAAATAGTGATGCTACAGGATCGTTTCCAGACTACCCAGATGAAGAGGACGGAGGCTCAGCCCTCATTTTTGCTGAAAAGAACCCTCAGCAGGTAAAATACTCCCACCAGTCAAAAGTAAGATTTATTGCATATTTTTACAGAAGTTTGCAGAAGGAGAGTTACATGTGGTATGCACATATTTCTTTCAGTTAATGGAAGAAATTGCTGCAAAGGAAGAGGAGGATTCCAACAACAAACCAAAAGGGAAGGAGGAGAAGAAGGAAAAGGGAAAAAAAGACAAGGGGAAGGATGATGAGGAAGTAAGGACTCACAAGCTGTACTGAATTCATTTTTAGTGATTTATATAATCAGTAAATTCTGGTACTACATGGGATTTCACTTGTTTATACCAATCCTTTTCAGCTGTTTCACTTACATTCAGTGAACCAATGTCATTTTATTCTGAACCACAGGAAGAGGAGGCAGGGCTGAAGATGCTACCTTCGGCTTTTCTGCCAGACTTGGAAGTAGGAAACAAAACCTTTGTAGGTATGTTAAAATTTGTACGTTTAAAAAAAGAAAACACAGGTCAATATAATATGAGAATAGCTATATTAAAGTGTACAGTAGCCCCTCAAATGAATAAAAGGCAACACTTGTAGCATAAAAAAACGATTCCACATTCAGTTCAAAATCCAGACTATATTGTTGTTTACATGGAAACCTACTAAATGGGAATGGGTATGCAACATACCATCAAGGTTGGTTTTTTTGGGCAAATCACCACCACTCAGTGTATAGTAATTGGGTTAAGTGTGCCGGAACGATCTGGATTGGTTCCGGCACCTTTTGATTAATCAATAAAAAAATGAATGTAATTGGCAGTTTCATACATCAGTGTTCCCCGTTCATTTAAAATACAGCCAAATATCCAATCCAGTGTTTCCCCTGTTTGCTCTCAGCTGTTCACCGTCATGAATCCATGAACGAGGCAAGTGTCTGTGGTTAGTTCACATGTCTGTAAAAATAGCAGGACAATCGCGTACTATCTGGTAAAGTCAGTTGAACAGGTGAAGATCACATTGTCGGTAGCCTACTGGTTTTAGCTGAGCTAGACAGAGAATATTCAGTTAAAACAGATCGGTGACGGTGTTCTGCTCTCATTGTTCTCTGGAAGTCAGCTGGAAGTGAATGTAGCCCAACAGTTGTGTTGTGTGGGGAGAGAGTGCGTCGGACTCCATTTAAAAAAACAGCCTTTTAAATGCTTGCTCATATGGTAACTTAGGAGGCAATATGGCCTTGTGTGCTCTGATTAATGTTGCATGCATATTTTTGTTTTAATGAAAACTCAGCCTGTTTTGGAAGAAGGAAATAACGAGAGTAACACCTGAACTAGCTTTAAAAGTCAGTTTTCTTGACGTGCTGTGATAGCGACTTTAAAGTAGGAAGAAGATTGAAAATGTCCCCCTTGGATCTTAGGGTTCCCCCACCTGCCAGATCCCACTTTAACCCCTGATAGTAATATACTAGTTACGTATGCACATAAATAAAGCCTAAACTGAATATTTTTCATCCTCAGATTTTTGGCAAACCCGCAATGAGTCTAGAAACTTCAACCAGAGGCACGAGGTGGAGCTGATCAAGGAAGAAAATAGGAAAGTCATTGAGGCAGAGATTCGAGTACAGGTGATACTGACTACAGAAAACAAAAATATTTGAAATGCTAAACAACACGTTAGGAATTTAATAGTCTATATCCTTGACATTCCACTTCCGGGATTGCCCCGTTGCCGCCGGAAAATCTGCCAGATTTCACTCATTTAGGCTGGATATACGTTGCATTGGGCTTCCTTTGTGTTGACATTTTAAACTCCGGTAGATTTCTGAGGACTATGGTTAACCTTTTCTCAGATCTCTGCAGGGTAAATCCTGACAGCTAGCTAGACTATCTGTCCAATCTGAGTTTTCTGTTGCACGACTAAAACAACTTTTAAACGTACACATGTTCCACCAAAACAAGTTCCTTCCGAGTCTATTTTGCAGCGGCACCGCAGCTTAGCACCGCTCATGACGATTGTGATTGGTTTAAAGAAATGCCAATAAACCAGAGCATGTTTTCCTCCCATCCCTGAATGCTATGTGGAGTAGCCAGACCCTCCTCCAGTACGCTTTGGAGGAGGGTCTGGCAAAGCGAGACTAGGAATTTAACAACCAACTGTTTTCTATTGTCTATTGGTCACTGGTGCTGTAATTTTAGCAGTTCAGTGTCTCAGTCACTGGTGTTTAAAACTGATAACAGCACGACCTGTAGTTGCACTGCTTGGTCTGTTCTGCTTTTATCAGGTAGATGAGCAGATGAGACAAGAGCTGGCTGAATGGAAGCTAGCTGTGGATAAAGACAAGGGTGGTAAAACCAAGGGAAATGCCAAGGTAACAAGTGAGAGAAAACTCCACACATTGTCTATTTTCGGGGGGTTTGGCTATAGTTTACATTGATCACATTGAGCTGTGTCCTGATGATATGTATTTCTCTCCACAGAAAAAGAAAGGATCTAAGAGTGGGAAGAAGAAAAAAAAAGAGAAAGATTTGACAGCCGATAGGTGAGGTCACACAGAGGGTGCACTTATGAAGTACATGCTTTTCATTGTAGAATTGAGTTTTATGACGTCGATACATTATCTAATGCAACGACTACATGATCTATTCACGTCTGCTAGGACTCTTGAGTCTCTGTGTCAGGAGCTGGTGGAACAGGGCTTGTTGAAACAGGCAAATAATGTTAGGCTGCAGGATTACATGGGTAAGACTTTGTATATTGTTTGTGTAAACTGGTGTGCCATCTTTCAGATCTCTCTGTGTTATTTTGATCATAATTGTACGTGAATAATAATAATTGTACACTTTTAATCTGATTGAAATCAATGTGTGCGGTTAAGGGCCTTGCTCAAGGGCACCTCAGTGGTGGTAATGAGGGAGGGACAAGCTGCTCTTTCACTTTCCCCGCCCAGATTTTTTTCCTGTTGGTCTGGGGATTGAATCGGCGACCTCCCGGTCCCAAGCTCGCGTCTTTAACCACTAGGCCACCACTGCCCCAAATTGAGTACTTTGTAACGGTCAAGGTCTCTGTAAAGTATTTAGTGGTGATGTGCTGCCCTCCTCTGGTTTGTGATTGCCAAAACACTATGGCAGTGGACCTGCACATTAATTGTAGAAAAGAAATACATTTTAAAGTAATTTCTTTCAGTTTTCCCAGTGATTTACAGTGCAGATGAATAATACTGTAGTTGTTCCCTCTTGTTCCTAGGTGACTATAGCTACCTTGGGACCACACTGAGGCAAAATGACATTGAGCCCATGCCGTCATTGTCAGATGTGCGGCAGGTCTTATCTCTATATGCAATTTTACCATTAGGTATTAAAGTTATTCAATTTACATTTTAAATAAATATACCTGGAATATATTCTGGTTTGAATATAAGGTGTGTGTTGTTGCAGGCTCTCAGGTGGTACATGAGAAAGCTCCTCTGATAAAGGCCATCCTGCTGGCAGGGCCGGCTGGTGTAGGAAAGAAGATGTTGGTCCATGCAATCTGCCAGGAGACTGGAGCCAACCTGTTCGACCTGTCTCCTCTGAACACTGCAGGAAAGTACCCAGGCAAGAGTGGCCTCGCCATGATGCTTCACATGGTGTTTAAGGTAACGCACTGGCATTTAAAACACAGTTTGTAACGATAGCGGTTATTCTAAAGCTCTTTTAATGACTGCTGCCAAACTATTTAATAGTATTTTCTTTCCTTTTGAAGTCATAATCCCAACATGTATAAGTAACACTTAATCTCATTAGGGATTTTATGACCAAGTACTGTCAAATACCCCATAAAATGCAAACCGAGAATATTCTCCCACCTTTGGTGTGAGCGGCAGTATGTTGTCATATCGTAGCACCATTAGTTAAGATGAATATGTCATGGTGAATTTGGTGGAGCATGAGGAATATTATGGAAGTGCCTCTTGCAAGTAAAAATGCAGTTTTTCCACAAAAATCACCGCGTAGGTTGCAAGATTGCTGCAACCTTCGGTAATATGGATTGAGGACGCAGAAAAAATGTTCTACAAGAAAGTTCCCAAGGAAGAAAAAGAGGTATTTCTGGGAAGGATAAAGCATTATCATGTTGTTTAAATGTTTCAGTTTTCGATTTGCATGGCAACTGAAACCATTTTGTACGTGCACACAGTTAGATCCCAAACGCTTGAAGAAAGACTTGCCAAAGTCCCTCAAGTTGATCAAAGGGGAGGATCGTGTTCTGATAGTAGGGACCACTAAAGACCCACTAAGTGCTGATATCAAGTCACTGTGTAAAATGTACAGCAAAATCATCCTCATCCCAAGACCTGACTACGGCTCAAGATACAGTAAGAATGGACACATTGGGGAACAATTGTATTTAGATGTGGTTGTTGGTATGAAAAAGTTGACCTTTGACCTCGTTTGCCTTCAGTCTTGTGGAAGCAACTGATCCGAAAGCATGGCGGTGATGTAACCAGGGCGCTGGACGCCAGCTCTCTCGCGAAGATTTCTGATGGCTACACGCCAGGTCACATCGTCCGGGTGATCCAGAGCGTTGTCACCAAGCGTCGCATCCTACAGCAGGCAAACAGACCGCTGACTGCCGCTGAGTTTGTTGCTCCATTAGCCAAGATTGACCCTGTGTTTCAGGAAGAAGAAGAGGCCCTTAAAGTACAGATTCTGTTTTCATTGATACATTCATTGATTCATTCATACAATCATTTTCATGATTGTAATTGTTTTGTTGTATATTAATCACATGCTTTTTCTTTCTTGTGTATCACTAGAACTGGTATGCGAAGACCCCCCTCGGAAAGAAGAGGATTAAAGCTGCCACAGGAAAGGAAGAAGAAGAGGCACCAGTTAAAGGCAAAGATGCAAAGAAAGGGAAAAAATGAGTTTGTCGTGATGTTTTTATCACAACTGAATGTCATTAGATATTTATTAAAGCTTGTATGTGAATTGTCTTCTGATGACTGACCCTTTTACTCCCTACAAAGTAAATTTAAAAAAACAGTAATTTTGTTTTTGTTGTGTGTTTTCAAATGGGGCTGCTAAGTACGTATTTGACAGTGGTGGAAGAAGTACTTAGTGAAGTAGCAATACCACAGTGTAAAATACAAGTACCGGTAAGTCATGCATTCAAAATCTTACTGAAGTAAAAGTACATAAGTATTAGTATAAAAAAATTATTTTTTTACTTTCGTCCCACACACGTGAGAACAATTCACTGTACACATCATTTTTGCCTTTCCATTTTCTTTAGTACTGTATCCAATATAAGGCTGCATATGGTTTTACATCAGTCCCTTTCTTATAAACTGCAACTTTTTAGGCCTTAGTTTAATGATTTAATCTGGAGAAAAAAAAGTTAGGCTAGTAATGTTACCCAATTTACCAGTATGACTGCACATCAGTTGGTTACAGCACAACAGTGATAATGATCATATTACATTACACTGGCATTGTCACCTATTTTCTTTAATAGTTAAGAATATCGAATAAGCCTATTTCATTATATTCAGCGCTAAACTCAAATTTGTTTTCTGTTTGTTCTACTTTGTACTTATGTTAACTGTGTGTGTATATATATGTGTATTTTGACCACAGCTTTTGACTTATGAATATATAGAACAGACTTGATTTACAGTTTTTTTTAAATTATATTTTGTTGTTTTAAGTGGAGCTGCTCCCCCCCGACCACGGATAAGCGGACGACGATGGATGGATGTTTTAAGTAGTGTTATAACTTGACTATAGTATGTATCAGAGGATCCATATGGTAATAGTTGAAGTCTGAAACTCCTCCAAAAGTGCTGATGAAGCTTTATATTACAATACTATGGTATATATACTATATATATAATTTGAGCCTGTGTAGTTTACTTCTAAATATTGCAGCAAATCATTAAAAGAAAAGACCTTTTCTCCTTTGTTTTATTGATTTCATAGTACACACAACAAAGGTTATATCACAGATTACATTAATTTTGTCAAACAATAAGTTTGCTTCCATAATTAATTCTACTGTAGTAAGCCTCGACACAAAAGGGTTACAAATATGTTCCTCAACTATACAAACGTGACACACTACATTTCCAGGCAGAAAAAAGTGTAAAAAGATTTCTGATAATATAGTCGTAATAAAACCTAACTAACAGTTTTTTTGTACACATGGGTCTATGAAAATAAGTTGTAAAAATTCAGATCATCATCCATCCTCACGTGGTAATGATTTGTGTAACCAAAGTCCCACTGATGGGCTGTGTCTTCTATAACAGCCGGAAATATTGCTGTTTGGTTACCACAGAGGGGCTCTGGTCAGCCCCCCCTTCCAGCTGTGAGAATCTGCCACCTGCAACGGAGCGGGGCAGAGTGCAAACATGAAACTAATGACATGCAGTAAGATACACAAATACTGCATAAACAATGTAAAGACTCAAAGAATACATGAAAACATTTCTTGGAAGTGTTTCTAAGACTGTTACAGCTCAATACTTAACTTTGAGATCTGGAAAATTGCAATGGGCACGGTTTGTCAATTAGATTAAGGTAAGTTCTTTTTATGATTAACACATTTTATTTTTATTTTAACACAGCACATAAAACATAATATTTGCAACACGAACATATTCCCCCCCCCCCTTGTTATGATCAACCACCCTGACAAAAATCAAGAAAAGATGACACAGTAACCACCTTATTCAAAACCATACAACCAAAATAATAACAAAATAGACAAACTATAAACCAAATAAACATATGTATATATAACAACACCTTAAGCCCATCATGCACGTCTCTCCCCAGCACAACGCTTCTTAGGAGCCCTCCAGAAAGCTCAGGTACCTTCCCCACTTTCTAGTATAGACATCCAATCAGGCAAACCGTATATATGACATTTTTTTCAAATGCTGCCACCCTAGCCATCTCACAAGCCCATTCCTGGATTGACGGCACCCCTTCATTCTTCCATCCTTTTAGAATAATCTGTCTGGCTATCATTAAACTATCCTGGACCCAGCTTTTTACGTACTTATCTATTCCGCATAGGATTGACCAATCTTCCAGAACAAATAATCATGGGCAGAAGGGAACCTTGGTCCCTGCAATCTGACATAGGTTATGATGTGTCCCAGTCCAAAATTCCTGGAACTTATCACAGGACCATAAATAATTGGCCTTCCTATGTCTTACATTTCCAACAATTTGGTGTGTCTTTCAAACCAAGGCATAACAATCTGGAGGGAGTCCAATAGAAGCGATGCATAATCTTGAACTGAATGAGGCGCACACTCACATCGCTTGACATAGTTTTATGTTTTAATATTCCTACAGATTCTGATCTTTTATCACGTTTGATCACAATGACCCACCTGCATTCTCTTATGAAGAAACTTCAACTTTTGGTTGATACAT
Source organism: Gymnocephalus cernua (assembly GCA_023631565.1). Classification (NCBI taxonomy): domain Eukaryota; kingdom Metazoa; phylum Chordata; class Actinopteri; order Perciformes; family Percidae; genus Gymnocephalus; species Gymnocephalus cernua. Next base: position 22,579,754 of record CM042432.1, on the reverse strand, counting down.
TCAATCTCCTGAGACAGGACAGAGAAGCCATGGTCAGGTGGATGTAGAGATGCATATGAATGTAAAATATGTTTTCTCCCTCCTCCGCTACGCTGTGTGTGTGTGTGTGTGTGTGTGTGTGTGTGTGTGTGTGTGTGTGTGTGTGTGTGAATGGTCTGGCAAAGCGAGACTAGCGTTGTGTTAACTGTCGTAGAAGACCCAGAGAAAAGTTCAAATACCTGGCTTAGTTTTTCGTTGCGCCTGAGTTTAATTTGAGGCAGAAGCTCCTCCAGTCTCTGAATCTGTAATAAAACATGGAATCTACATTATATTCATGTTTTGGCAGGTGATACAGCTTTATGATCTAGACAAAAGTAAAATGGCATGAAAACACTGCACTATTATTCTTTCGATGAAAGAACATTCAGAGCGTACCATTACCAAACCATTATTGTATAGTATTAGTGCTATGTGGTTACTGTGTCTTACCCTCCTGTCAATGGTCTGTAGCCTGGTCATCATGCTCTTGTTGAGCACAGTCATGGGAATGGTTCTGGGCTTAGGACACACTGGGAACAGAAATAGTACAAACATTACAGACATTGAAAACTTGCCTTTTCTTCAGGCTGAATTTGTGTTTCACTTTTGTAAGAAATAGATATGGCTAATAACTGATTCAGGCACAAGTTAAGGAGAACTATTACATTTCTAGAGCACACAAAGGAGAATACAGTATCAACAATTCCAGATCTAAAGTGATTTAAATTGATCGCACTTCACTATAAATCTATCTATTTAGCATTTATGCGCAGTAAACACACATTAATAAATGGTTTATAACAAACTAATGTAGTTGTATGCAGCCATATGGACATTTTTAAGTGTTTATTAATGCACAATGTTTGTCAACAATTAGAACTTCTCCTATGAGGACGTATGCTATATTATTACAACTGTGTTTCAATTGTATTGTAGTATCATTATCTGTTTTTAAACCAGCATCCACTGGACCCACAGTTTAAGAAAACACTGTCAAGGAGAACAAAAGGTGAGTCTGCTCTTACCATGCTGAAAGACCTTGGCTACCTCAAGCACATATGGCCTGTAGTGAAAAACACGTCACCAGTTGACATTAATTAGTGCTTAATAAATGCAATATGTACTGAATTATAGGACTAATTGTCTCCAGTCAAAGACTCCTCACATGTGCTTGCTGTTGGCAGGGATCGAGCTGTTCAGAGGGATCAGGCAGCCACGGTGGTTCCTTATCTACAAACAGATCAAACAGCACAAGTGATCATTTGACAATTTCAGCTACAACCAAAAACTGATTTTTCTCTTCTTTTTTTTTTAATTCTGCAGACATACACATTTCCTTCAAAGATTCAGAAACAAGGCTGCATCTCTAATAAGAAGGCGAAGGAATCGTACCTTGAATATGACATTGGAAGAGTTTAGCCTAAAGGTAGTGGTGATAATCTGAAAAGAGATAAAAAAAATATGAAAAGATATATCAAAATATACTACATTAAAAAAATGAGCCAGAGTTTCAGTTTTTATTTTAGTTTTTTTTTTTAAATCTTTGTTAAATTGTAATATTTATATTAAATAAGTGACCACGAACATATGCAGGAACAATAAACAAAAGCAACAGGTGAACCACTAGCACACCTGTATGATCACGGTGACCTCAGCTGCTGGAGGAATGGCCACTTCACGAAGAGCCACCACTCTGTCATCTGCAACGGATACATCATGAGATCACGCTACCACTTTTTAACATGTCACTATTTAAAACGTGTTTATATGTTGTTTTTACATTCATTCTGCTGCAAGGGGAAAGTGTCTCTGTGCTCACCTTAGACTTTCTGTTTCAAATGTGAACACAACAACGTGATTTTGTGTACAACTATTGTAAGCAAATCACACTCCAGTACACAAGTGTGATGTGGGAACTTCAAACCTGAGTACACGTATACAAATAATGGACTTTACAGTGAAGTATATTTTGTGTCCAGTATTTCAACTTAAAGAAAAAAGAATTGCATCTTCATATATTCTGGATATTTCAATGAGGGAGGAGTTAACATACGAGTCACAGATTATTATTCAAAACAGAGTGTGTGTATCAAACACACTTATAGATCTTGATACGTAATGGATTATAACCCTTTATCAATCCCATCAACATTTGCATGCTGCATGCTGCAGTCCGGGTTTTGGAATCGCTTATTAGAAAATGAGAAACTCATGACCCTGTATTCATTTCTTTTTTTATCTGCAGACTTGAGCATTTATTATTGACTTGACTCACCCGCCAGATATTTCACGTGGCAACTAATGCTCTTATTAATAGTTTATTATTGCATTAATACATTATTTATTTACAAACACACACATCAGATGAGGAACTGGCAGGAACCATTTAATAGTTTGATCGTTTAATCATAAATAGGCTTTTCATTCCTTCGAGTCACTTTACTGAATATAAGATGATCATAAGATGATGGGGCTGCAGCCAAGCTGATAACACTCAACAGTCAAATACAGCTGCTGTCGTCTTAGACAATGTATGGACATAAACTTCACTAAATACACGTTTGCTGAAGTGAAAAGGAAACGTGTCATGTAGGCCTATGAATACCCTAAACCTAAATGCTGGATGTCTATGACAAAAACATACGATTTCCTCTAATAGTCTTTATACGGGTTAAAGAGGCCGGTTGCCATGGACACAGACTCACAGGACATCAGTGGCTGAAAGACAACAAATCACTGCTCGTAAAGTCGAACAACTTCGAGAAACCTACGAACCGTTTTTATCAAGTCGTCTCAGAGCGATCCAGGCCTTTGATCCACGTGCTGATTTATCAAAACTGACGTTAGACATTTTAATCATCCGAACAGCAGCACGAGACACTAGAGTAGCCTACCTGCGACATCCGGTCTGGGACTTTCAAAATAATTCTTTCTAAATCCACTTTGCACACCGATGTGTATGGCGTGTCTAGCCAGCGAGAAATAAAGTACTAAAATAATGGGAAATGACTTCGGGTACCCAAGACAGGTCAGTTTGAAGAAATATAATGTAATTTAAGTGAACAAATTCAAACAGCGGATTTTGATTTTATGAGTTGATGTAAGTATCCCAGTTCCACGTGTAGCCTGAGTGTGACAGGCGGAGCGACAAGATAAGTAACCTATACATAATATAAGATATAATAATATATTATATTCTTTGCTCAGTGTTGTTTCGTTAGTGTACTGCTGCTGTGACATATAAAATCCTATCTATCGATCCATCTATCTTATATATAATCCATTTATCTTATATATTGTCTGTCTGTCTGCATCTATCTATCTATCTATCTATCTATCTATCTATCTATCTATCTATCTATCTATCTATCTATCTATCTATCTATCTATCTATCTATCTATCTATCAACAAAGATTATCACCTCTGCAAAACGTGCTGCTAAATGAAAAACCATGTGAGGGTGAGAAACAGAACACACTGTTTTATATATGTGTTAAACATTTCTATATTCCTCTAACCACTGCCAGGTGTCTGGACCAGAGGACATGTGACACACAAAAGGGGGAGGGTTTCCAAACACAGATCCAGGGGCTTAGGTGGAGTGTTCAGCTGTTTTGTCGAGTTCTAAATTCACTCAACACATCCTCACATTGCCTTGGTTCCTTAAACACTGCTCTATTTTTAGCCTACCATCAATAAGATGCTATACACGAGAAGGCCCACATTTCATGATATCATGATATCAAGTTGGCCGTCTTCACTGTGGTCGGAATAGATTGGGGGGCCTTCAGGTCTGTTTGAGTGCAATCTTCAAAGGGGTATGACATCATGTTTTGAAATTAGCATTTAGCAATAAGCAAAAAGTGTAGTGTACTTAAATTGACTCTTTCCCACTCAAATGTCTAAGAAAGCGGCTACATTTAAAGCGTTGTAATGAATGGGCTGCAGGAGATCTGTAAAATGAGACTGGTTCGCTTCTGCAGGCCGTCGTTCCCTTCTCAGTGACGACAAGTTGTTTTTTTTGTGCCCCAAGAGATTATCCTGTCGAGTTTCACTCGACTTAGGAGTGCTCAGTGGCACATGGAGCTGTCTATCAAACTGAGGCGTACACAATGCTGGGTAGTGCTGGCTTTGTCCTGTCTGGCAGTCGTGTTGTTTTACTATAATGCAAATAAAAACCTCAGCCCAACATATTTTTGAGTTGGAGGAGCTAGAGGAATAATATCGGCATTGCATGGCTGCTGTGTTACTTTGAATGTTTTCTATGGGGTGTTTTTATCGAGAGCTTAGCAATCATGGGTAGCAAACCACTTTATACTCTGATGTTAGGAAATGACCTCACACAGGAATGCCGATCAAGTGTTATTCAAGAGAGGATTTGTGTGTCTTCATATTGTTTAATCTTTTGTGACCTTTCATCTGCAGCAGTGGTGGATACTCCCTGTGAAGATCCATGGACTTTGAACTGTCTAACCCAAGGTTTAGGACACTGACAGATATAGGTCAAAATTGAAAAGAGCATGTGATTAAACGGCAATAACGTGATTAGTATAATGATAAGAAAACTCTACTTCTGTCTTGGACCAGTCATTTTAGATCTCTGTTCGACCAATCTTCACTTACTGAGATGCTTTCAAGTCATTTGCGCTAAGCTTGTCTCTCACTCATTCATGCACACTGGAAAACCATCAAACAACTACGCTAAGCATATTGTATACATTTTGATTGTTTTTGATTGTTCCATTGATGCTGGACATGAGTTGCCTCACACCATTAAAACCGAAGCTATCTTTGCCCTCATACTGACAGAAGGCTATTTTGGAGGTTAGTATGTGGGGAGAGATATGTCAGCTGTTCAGCCCTATGCTCCATCAAAGAAAGAAAAAAAAAGAGAAAGCGCTATAGGCTCTCTGCTTTGGGGACAGGGACGCAGCTTGCAAACCTGGGCATGCTTTCCTTTGGCTAAACGTTTGTTGTTAATCTTAAAGGCTTTGTGTGAAACAAGACAAGACTCGGACGGATCTGTTGCCATGGTGGATGTTTCTATCCTCTTTTTTCAGATGAAGGTAATTTTTTTCATTGGTGCCACAAGAGGACATGCAAGGATTTATTCTTTCCAGAAAACTCCAGTCTAAGTTGAAGGTTGGTGCATCGCAGCAGGTGATCTGACATGTTCTTGTGTTATTTGGGTAGTTTTTCTTGGCATTATCTCTTTGCTTGCGTACTTTGATGTAACATTAATTAATTAAAGTTAAATCATATATTGCACAGTTGTATTATAGAAGTTTCACAAAAGGTCAAAGTATTTCACTCTCAGCTGTTTTGAGTTTGCTCAACTCATCACTTTTTTATATCCATGGTATTTTTTCAGCTTGCATGCCATGTTAGAGAAGCTCTCAATGGATATCCTAACTGATTAGGCCTGTAGAGGTAATCTAGATAATGGCTGGCAGATTCAGTGCCATTGACGCATTACTGTAATGTGATTTTAGCTGGTAGGTAATGAGAAAGAATGACCCACCTCTTGGAGAACTTTGGAAACCTCATAATGATAGTGGGAGGAACCAACCTCCAAAAAGTGTGTCACGATCTCACATATATCAGTCAGTTTAGTGATTGGCAGTTCTCGTTTGGCCTCTTGTTTGTTTTTTAAAACTTCCCCTTCTTCTCAGTTCAGTGCATGCAGCCTGATGGAGGTGGCATCACAGCTGAGGTTATATTGGTAGTGCTGAGCTCAGCCAAGTGAGGTGACAGAGATTACCCTGCTCTTCAGTACTGAGGAGGAATGGCATGCTATTGCAGGGATCAACCATTTCAGAGTGATGCCATGTGTATCCATTTTGACATGCCAATGTTGCCATTTTGGAAGTGATGGTTTTATATCATTATTGGCCTGAGAAGAATTTGGTTGGCATGTAAAATGGAGTTTTGTCTAAAACAACATGATGATGCGTTTACGGCTGAGCCAATTACTCGTTTTCTTCTAAGCCGTTACCTGATATATATTTTCAGCATATTATAGTTGTAGTCCTTCTGTGATAACTGTGGCAACAAGCAAACAAGATTCCCAAATCACGCTGAGATAAGAGCAGGAGGGGGCATGGGAGACAATATACCTGGAGGAATTGTAGCTGCTGCAAGTAAGTTCTCTTTCACACACAAAGTGGTCAATTTCAGTGTAGTAGCAAATGAGCATTTGAGTCTCTAATGCTGCGTGTTTGTGTGCCAGAGAACCGTCTGCAGGTGGTGAAGGGCTTGGAAGATGTGGAGGTGTCTGAGTGTGAGAGCTGCTCCTTTGAAGTGAAACTCAACCTGGCCTATATCGAGGGTGTGTGGACCAGAGATGGGATGCAGCTTAAGTCAAAGCCCAACTGGCGCATCAGCACACATGGGAAGAAACACTCCCTCGTACTGAACAGAGTGGCTTTGGGAGATGCAGGCCTGTTCTCTTTTCAGGCCAACGACATTCAGACCTCATGCAGACTCAGTGTCACAGGTAAGGTGGCTAAATAGGCTGTCCATGTCAAATTTAAGTCAAAGCCAAGACCTGACCGAGGCCTAAACATTCATATGATGTAATTAAAATATGACCGCACTCTTGTGTTACTACATCACGTAATAGCCTAATGTATTGAGTTACGTATGAGTAAATAAGTTATAATAGAATAAAAGAATATGTAAGAAAAAGAGAGAGGACCATGTACATTGTGGAGTCTTAGTTTATCCAATCGGAAAAAGTAATGCCTACATGTTTTTAGCCATGTTAGTTACAGGGCTCTAGGGATGGTTATGTTGGTCAGTCAGTCAGCCCATGACCACTCAGGACTGAAATATCTCAACTACTGTAGGATGGATTAGAGCTGGGCAATATATCGATATTATATCGATATCGTGATATGAGACTAGGTATCGTCTTAGATTTTGGATATCATAACATCGTAATATGGCTTAAATGTTGTCTTTTCCTGGTTTTAAAGGCTACATCACAGTAAAGTTAAGTCATTTTCTGAATTTACCAGACTGTGGTAACTGTTCTGTTATTTGCTTTTACCCACTTAGTCGTTATATCCACATTACTATTTATCAGAATTCTCATTGTGTAAATATTTTGTGAAAGCACCAATTATAGTCAACACTACAATATCGTTCATATCGAAATCAAGGTATTTGGTCAAAAATATTGTGATATTTGTTTTTCTCCATATCGCCCAGCCCTAGGATGGATTGTCATAAAATCTTTTACAGACATTCATGGTGCATCGAGGATAAAACCTTGTGACATTTTTGATCCCGACTTTTCCTTAGCACCACTAGCAGGTTGACATTTTTTGGGTTGTATTGACATATCTCCACAACTATATTGTATGCATTATTTTGAAGTCTTATACAAACATTCATGGTCCCCAGAGAATGAATTGTAATAACTTTGATCCCTCTTAGCACCATCATCAGATCAAAATTTCAATTAGTCCAATACATTGGTTTATACACCTGCAAAACTAATGTCAATCCCATCAGCCTCAGCTGTACTTTGTGTTTGATGTTAAATTAACAAATGTGAGCATGCTACTACGCTAAACCAAGATGGTGAACATGGTAAACATTATGCCTGCTAAACAGCAACATATTAGCATTATCGTTGTAATCATTACTATAAGAGCAATCTGACAAGCAGATTCATAAAGTTCTGTTGGTTGCTTTAACAACATTTACCGTAATGGTTTGGTTATCTTCTGCCAGCTAGGGACATCCACATAGTGAAGGAGCTCGAAAATGTCGACACGATGGAGCGTCAACCTGTGAATTTCCTGTGTGAGGTCAACCAGGTGGATTTGGATGGTCGGTGGTACAGAGATGACTGCCGAATTCGACCTGGGGACAACATCAAGATCAGATACCAGGGTGAGAGACCAACCGCATGGGTATCACAGGCTTTATAGTACACTCAACTTTCCAAGCCAAGAAGCTGTGTTTGAGTGGTCATAGTGGTTGTACGGGCAGTTCCTAGGTGTAAAGAAAATATAAAAACTGGTTAAATACAATACATAAAAAATTATAAAACATTTTCCTTTCATCTGATTGCAGGTAAAACTCACACCCTGTTCTTCAAGTCAGTCAGGCCAGAGCATGCTGGAGAGATCAGATTCACTGCAGAGCGTGTCTCATCCAATGCAACTCTCACAGTGAAAGGTGAGCCACCAGACTGTTTGTGTCACGATTTAACATGGATTTATGGAGGGGATGATTTGTTCGCTTAAGGTTTACAGCCTGTTCCTCCCTTCTTCAGAGCTCCCAGTCCAAATAGTGCGTCCTCTGAGGGTCAAGATAGCCATGTATCGCCACCGGGGTCTGCTGGAGTGCCAGGTGTCACGGCCTAATGCTCAGGTCCGGTGGTACAAGAACAGGAAGGAGCTCCTGCCCAGTAAAAAATACCAACTGATCAGCCAAGATGTCTACAGGCAGCTGACCATCGACAACGTCTGCTCTTCAGATGAGGACACCTACACCTGTGATGCAGGAGATGACAACACCTCTTGTCAGCTTCTTGTGGAGGGTAAGCTGCTGTCACAGCAATTAAATCAAATACGGTTTATGGCCTACAGTACATGTATGCATTCATGTACCCAAATAAATACTTAGTGTATCATGTGTAATGCCCATGTGCACATGCGTTTCTAACGTGTAAATTATACAATCAAGAGTGTTTTTTGTAATGTTATAACTCAGGAGTTGTATTAGTAGTGGTAATGTGTATTATGGCTGTATATGCAGAGCAGGCTATCAGAATAGTGAGGGGGATGAGCTCAGTGGAGGTGATGGAGCCAGAGCCAGCGCTGTTCCAAGTAGAGACCAGCCTGAAATCAGGGAGGCCTCCCCGGTGGACCCTGAACGGTGAGGTGCTGGAGCCTAGCGCAGCAGTGACCATCGACAGGAAAGGCACCCTCCACAGCCTCTGTCTCACCTCCACAGAAAGCTCCATGTCGGGCCCTGTGCTCTTTGTAGCTGGCAAGAGTCGTTCCACTGCTCAGCTTACTGTCAAAGGTGAGTTGGCTGAACCTGGTCTGAAGAGAGACCGTGAATAAAGCACTTTGAATTTGTCAATGAGATCTGCATTCCTTTTGGATGAAATGATTACAGCAAAAATAAATTATAGAGCAAGTTGGCTAGGCTAGCCAGGTAACGTTAGCTTAATAACGTTACCCAGCGATGCTAATTTGCGAACGGATAATTACTAAAATAAGTCATACCAGTTTGGTCTATATATCGATGACGTTCCACTTCCGGGATTGTTCAAGTGCCGCCGGATATTCCGCCGGACGTCCCTCTTTTTAGGCCCACACCTTCCGCTTTCTTTGTGTTGGCATTCTAAACTCCTGTTGATTTATGAGGACTAATGGTTAACTGCTCCTCAGATCTCTGCAGGGTAAATCCAGACAGCTAGCTAGACTATCTACTATAAGTTTTGCAGGAGTGTCTCATTAAGCAGCTTTACATCTCTCCCTTCTAGAGCGACCTCTCCAGGTTGCCCACCACTTGGACGATGCAGAGGCGAAGGAGAACAGCTCTGTGACTCTGAGCTGTGCGTTTTCCCCGTCTCCCAGGGTGGTGCGGTGGTTTAAAGGTCGTACGGCTCTGAAGACCTCGAACAAGTACAGCATGAAAAGGGATGGGAAGCGAGCACAGCTGACCATTCATGGCTTGACTGGGATGGATGCAGGACAGTACCGCTGCATGGCTGGGGGCTCCCAGAGCACAGCTCATGTTAAGGTTGAGGGTAGGTTAAACACGTTTTTTTTTTTTTTTTTTTTATTACTTTACCTCTGTATGTTAGTTCAGTTGATGATTTAGCATAATTTATTTCCCCCTTTTATTGAAGTGCGAACACTGAAGTTGGTCAAACACCTTGATCCAGTGGAAATGGAGGAGGATGGCATGGCAACATTCTCCTGTGAGCTCAACTATGTGGTTGCCAATGTGGAGTGGCTCCTTAACAATGTTCGCCTCTATTGCAACGCCATCAACAGGATCCAGCACATGGGCACTATGCACAGCCTCACAATAAAGATGCTGCGACCACAGGAGAGCAGGGTCACATTCAAAGCCGGCCTTCTCTCTGAGACAACCACCTTAAAGGTCAAAGGTCAGCTTGGGGAATAACTGAAGTGTATGATTAGTTTTTACTGATACTTGTATTTCTATTTGTTCATTTCTGAGAAACATGTACACTTTATGTATGCTGATCTTGGCTCCAGAGCGCCCAGCAGTGTTCCTGAGGTCTCTGGAGGATGCAGTAGGAGAAGAGCAAGGGGAAGTCTGCCTGCAGTGTGACATTTCCAAAGAGACAGTGACCCCTGTTTGGAGGAAGGATGGTGTGGTCCTTACCGCTGATGATAGACTTGAGTTACTCCAGTTTGGGAAGTCCATGGCATTGATCATCCATTCCCTAAGCAAGGATGACGCGGGACTGTACACCTGTGATCTGGGCACCAGCCAGACCAAGGCCAAAGTTACTGTACATGGTGAGTAGTAGGAAAAATGTTGTTGGTTATTTGGAAAGTCTTGAAAATCAAGTATTCACATTAAGCTGTCTGCCTTTTCACAACAGTGCCACCAAATTATTGATAGAATGATGAAAGAGGGTCAGTTCTGAATTGTGAACCTCAAGTAAAAAAAATTGTTTAAACTGACAAGAAGGTACTCAGTTATTCTGTCATAAAAGTTAAATGACTTTCTGTGGTGTTACAGTAAATGACTCTCTCACTGAAATGTACTCTTTAAATATATACAGTATAACACTGTTTTGTGACTATATTTGTCTACAGACTTACATATCACTATTGTTCAACGTATGAAGACAACAACTGTCCTGGAAGGCGAAAGCTGCACTTTTGATTGTCACCTCTCTCACGATCTCAGTGATGAGCCTTGCTGGACCATCAATGGCCAGGTGTTGGTCACCAATAGCCGTATCCAGGTCATCAACAATGGCCGCAACTATAGGATGACCATTAAAGATGCTATACTGACTGACGCTGGAGACGTGGTCTTCACAATTAAAGACTTGAGCTGTAGGACCATGCTCTTTGTTAAAGGTGAACACCTGGCTTTCTCAGAAAACAAGATAAGCACTGTTTCATCCGTGTTGTGGGGATATCTGTCCGTTTTATTTTTGAAATATGCCATTTGGTGCATTTAAACAATAAAGCTCTCCCCTCTCCTCTCCTTTAGAGAAGCCAGTGCACATCTTCAGGGAGCTGTTGAATGTCAAGGCGGTACCTGGCGAGGACGCAGAGCTGAGCTGTGAGATCACCAAACCAGAAGTCACTATCCGTTGGCTGAAAAATGGCCATTTGATCAGTCAGAGCCCAAAGTATGAAATGAGTGTGGAGAAGAACTTGGCGCGATTGGTGATCAAGAATACCACCATCAGAGACTCTGGAGAGTATTGCTGTGAGGCCGAAGGCATTGCGTCGCGTGCCAAGCTGGAGATCAGAGGTAAGTGAGGGCTTTCGAAATAATGTTTTTGAATATGTTAGATGATGACTAATACAATGTAGTGTTCATGCTGTAGCGTTGTGCAAATCAATGCTGCTGTCCAGTGTTTTGTCCTATTTTGCAATGCGGGTCGGCGACTGGAGTAGAAAGTGTATAGCTTGACTCAATTTCCTAAACTTAATTTTTCCTTTCAGAACTTCAGCACACATTTGCGAGGGAGTTAAGGGACACACGAGCAGAGGAAAAGGGTAAAGTGACCCTGGAGTGTGAGACCAGGCGGCCAGCCAAGCGGGTGACCTGGCTGAAGGGCATGGTGGAGCTGAGGTCTGGTAGGAAGTATGTCATCAGGCAGAAGGGCGTGGTGCTGTCCCTAACCATCACTTCACTGGAGAAATCGGACACGGATGTATACACGTGTGATGTTGGTACCATGCAAAGCCGGGCACAGCTGACTGTGCAGGGTGAGAACATAGTGAAGGGAACACTGGGCATTGCATCACTGTGGTTCAGGTTCATGGTAGTTGGTCTAAAGGTATCTCTATGTGGGCCACATCAGGACGGATCTGTGTATTAATTGTACATTCAGTTGTAGGAGAATCTCTGGGATATTTTAGACCCTTAAACTGAATGAGAAATTTATTTGCAAAGTAAATACTCAGCAATAAATGAAGGAATACACATGCAATAGCTGACATATGGAACCATACAGCCAGCGCAGGAAATGATAGAAGTTACTGCGACTCTAATTTATCAAGCTGCTGCTAAACGTGTTCTTTTCATGTTTTGTTTTTACTAGTAAAAATCTAAATATCCAAAAATAATAGGCTACTATCTGTCCATTAAAGTCTTGATTTCAAGGGCATCAATTATTTAATTGAGAGATGATATATACTAACAGAAATAGATACTGCATGTCAGAGAAATAGTATATTCCCAGTGTGGCTATAAATGCTAGGCTAAAACCCTTTGCCAAAATGATGTTGTTTAAAGCTTCTAGTACCCACTCTATATGATGTTTACGGCATTTATGACTTTTCCATCTTTTCCATGATTCTCTCAGGTCAGAAGGTGTTGATCCTGGATGAATTAGAGGATGTTGAGTGTCTAGAGGGCGACACAGTCACATTCAGGTGTCGAATTTGTCCCAGTGACTACATCGGGGTCAAGTGGTATCTGGACGAGACTCTGCTGTACACCAATGAGCTCAATGAGATCCAGATGTTGCCCGGAGGCTTCAACACCCTCACATTTAGACAGCTTGCCCGCAAAGACACTGGCACTATCTCGTTTGCAGCAGGGGACAAAAGATCGTACGCCTCAATGTTGGTTAGAGGTGAGACTTTAATCTGTCAGTTTTAATGTGTATTTTCATAATAATGATAATAATAACTTGTATTTATATAGCGCCTTTCATGAAACCCAAGGACACTTTACAGAATTACAGTGGCTATACTAAGGGAGGTTGTAGGCGGTGGTGAACAAGTGATGTTTCAGGAGTTTTTTTTAAATGTCCAGGGATGTTGCATTTCGAATATCTGCAGGGTGTTCCAGAGGGATGGGGCTGCAACACGAAAGAATCTGTCTCCAAAAGGTACAGAGTCTGGTGTGGGGAAAGGAGAGCAGGCCAGCATCTGAGGACCGCAGGTTTCGGGGTGGGGTGTATGGATGGAGGAGGTCGGAGAGGTACAGTGGGGCCAGGGCATGGAGGGATTTGTAGGTGAGGAGGAGGATTTTATATTTGATGCAGGACTTAATTGGGAGCCAGTGAAGGTGGATGAGGGTTGGGGTGATGTGTTGCCACGTCTTGGTGTGGGTGAGGACCCTTGCAGCAGGGTTTTGGACATACTGCCTGTCTAGGGTTTTGCTGGGGAACCCAGACAGGATTCCATTGCAGTAGTCCAAACGGGAGGTAATGAAAGCATGCATGAGGGTTTCTGCCACGGAGTCAGAGAGCGATGGCCGTAGTCGGACTCTGTTTTCATGTCACATTTTCTAATTTGGCTTTATTTCTTTATGTTACCAGAGAGACGTCCCACCATCATTAAAGCGCTTGAAGACTGTGAGGCTATTGAAGGAGGTGGTTTGGTTTTGTCTTGTGTCGCCTCCAAGCCATGTCACATCCTGTGGTACAAAGATGGCTGCTTGATGTGGAACTCTTCAAGGTATTTTGCCAGTCGTTCCGGCTGTGAGGCCCGGCTGACGATTCGGGAGGTCTGCAACAACGATGCCGGCGTGTACGAGTGCAGTGCTGGATCTGTTACAACTAGGGCCGTTGTAACTGTCAAAGGTTATTACAGGACTGGTATTGCTTACTATTGGCCAACATTAAATGCCAGAGGGATGTGACTGATTATATAGGATTATACAGGTAACAAGTATTTAAGTATTAGTATCCATCTGCTTTTCCTATTTATTGTCTTTTTTTTAGCCATCCCAGCAGAGTTCACCCAGTCTCTAAAGACTGTGGAGGCCAAAGAGGGGGAGACCGTGACCCTGACCTGTGAATACTCTCTGCCTGGGGTCCAGTTCCACTGGAGGAGAGGTTTTGAGAGTATCAGGCCTGGAGATAGGTACCTGATGAAACAGAGGAAGACCATTAATTCCCTGACCATCAAAGCTCTGAAGCCTGAGGACTCAGGAGAATATACCTGTCAGTGCAGAGATCACCACACTACAGCAAGCCTCAAAGTACATGGTGTGTTATCAACTTTTTCTTACCTTCTTGTGCATTTTACCATACCTAATTTTACCAAAAATACAGTTTTATCAAAATACAATTTTACAGATGTATATTTGAAAGTCAATTCAACATTTTCTCACAGATTTGCTGTTGTGCTCTGCAGTAATATTTATGCTACTCAGTCTATGGTATATACTATGGCCTGGGGTAGTTGGCCACTTGTCATGAACAGCAGAAAATGGAGCCAGTTCACAAGACCATTTATACCTATCACTGCACATACATTTTGCAACTATTTTGATTGTTAAATAGCTCCATAACATAGAGAGATGTGGCATTATGTTATGGTTGGTTAAGACTCTTTATTGAGTGTTGTGGTTTAACATGTTTTTGCTGACTGGCTGGCATACTTTGCACAGCTTCGCCATTTTTGTCTTCCTTCTAACTGTATTTAAACAAGTCACCTCTTGCTTTCCAGCTGTTCCCATTACATTTATACAACAGTTAAAGGACATGCAAGCAGAGGAGGGAAGCAATGTCCTATTGCGCTGTGAGCTGTCTAAACCTGGAATTCCAGTAGAATGGAGGAAGGGACATGATCTGTTGAAGAATGGAGTTAAATACCAGATAAGGAAAAGGGAGACAAGCCTGGAGCTTCTGATCTGGAAGCCTGTTCCTGAGGACAGTGGGGTCTACAGCTGTGTGTGTGCTGATCAAATCACATCTGCCACTGTCAAAATCACTGGTAGGACATCATTTACAAATAGGTTAATGGGTTTTAATGATTTTGTGGGTTTTGCTTAAAATCATTTCCACAAATAATGTTGATAATTATCAATATTTCATCATCAATGAATATGTATCTTAATCTATGTTCACCCATGACTCCACAGCTCTCCCAGTCACCTTCAAGCAGAAGCTGAGGAATGTGCTGGTTGAGGAGGGCAACACTGCGGCTTTACGCTGTGAGCTGTCAAAGTCTGGTCACACTGTGGAGTGGAGGAAGAGGGGGGATGAACTCATCCGGAGTGGAGAGAAATATCATATGCGGCAGAGAGACATGCTGATTGAACTGAGGATCTTTGATGTTACACCTGAGGACAGCGACATCTACACGTGCATCTGTGGGAACATAGAGACCACTGCAACTCTGACTGTTAATGGTAGGTGTTTGTTATTGACAGTTTCATTGTGTTCTATTTTTTTCATATTGAAGCAGAAAGTGATGATTATATCAGATCTGTAATGTTCCCTATACAGTAACAAGTAGGTTACTTTCAAAACGTATGTGACATTAAACATAGCAAAACAGACTTAAAGTGTAACATTTTTAGTTGTTCACTTCCAAAATCTGTTGCCCGTTGACAAACTTGTCCTTTTTCATGAATATTTACCACCACCATCAATTCCAACAATTCCTATAGGCTTTAAATTTTACATTTGTATGAACTGGGGTAGACGTTCCATATTCATGCGCCATCTTGAAATACGTTAGCCGGTAAGGGACATACAGGATATACTGCTCCGCCTTTCGTGTTTTCGCTGTCACATGATAAACTCACAGGTGCTGCTGATGGGTATCGTCGCTTCCCGGCCCCGGCAAGTTTGAAGAAGGAAACATGGAGGACCACACGTATTCAAAATCCAAATTTCAGGAACAGGAGTCTTCATCTTCGCCCAGAAAAAGAAAAAGGATATTGAAAAGAGCAAGAGACCGGCGTCATCAGAAAAAAGCGTGAAGGCTACCGTAGCTGTAATACGTACTTTGAACTGCGTAGCGCGAGAGACTTGATTGCGATATATGATCTCAATGCTTGATGGGAGAAATTCCCACACATTGGACCTTTAAAAGAGCAATACAAAACTGATTTGAATTATACAACTTTTCTATACTATATGCACATGAGCCTCGCCGACTGTGCATGGAAGCTTCTTTTGTCACAATAAACAAAATAAATATGTATGAATTAAAAATAAGGTTTTGAACAACTGAACACAAGCTGTAAATGTTGAAAAGCTGCAAATACAAAAGAGAAGAGTTAAAGTAGGGCTGGGCAATATATCGATTTTATATAGATATCATGATATGAAACTAGATATCGTCTTAGATTTTGGATACCGTAATAACGTAAATGGCTTAAGTGTCGTCTTTTCCTGGTTTTAAAGGCTGCATTACAGTAAAGTGATGCCATTTTCTGTCTTACCAGACTGTTCTAGCTGTTCTA
The DNA here is from genome assembly GCA_023631565.1 of Gymnocephalus cernua. Taxonomy (NCBI): domain Eukaryota; kingdom Metazoa; phylum Chordata; class Actinopteri; order Perciformes; family Percidae; genus Gymnocephalus; species Gymnocephalus cernua. The sequence continues at coordinate 22,563,334 of CM042432.1, read as the reverse complement.
TTATTTGCCTTTATCCACTTAGTCATTATATCCACATTATTTATGATTATTTATCTAAAATCTAATTGTGAAGATATTTTGTTAAAGCACCAATAGTCAACCCTTTAACATATATAACGCAATATCGACATTCTCCGATATATATATTTCTCCACATCACCCAACCCTAAGTTAAAGTGTAAAAATACCCTGGTTTTGATGTAGAATCATGCAGCCAGTCGGAACTGAAAATATGACAGTTGCTACTGTAACTCTCCATCATTTAGCAAGATACTAAACTGTATTTGCATTATTCTTACCAGTGCAAAGCAGTCATGTAAAAGCAAAAGAGCACATTGCACAATAATACATAAAAATGGGCTACTATAAGTGTATTTGTTTGGCAAAATGGAATTCATCACTGTATTGACACTGTATGATTCCAAAGTTTCCAGTTAATTCCCAGAAAAATTCGGAGGATTCCTGGAAAAAAAGTGGGGGGAAAATTAGGAAAATTTATACAATAATAATAATAATACATAACAATGAAGATCTTTACTCTCACACCTGGTCACATTTGCACTTAGCTGCTTTCTGCAAAGCCATGCTGAACTTATTTATCTTTTTTTAAATGCAATATATTTCATTTGATGTGTATGTTTTTACTGTGTGCACTGTACATGTGAGCCATGTCAAAACAGAATTCCTATGGCCTTATGAGGGAAAAACATTTTTTTTTCACCGATTCTGAAAACCTCACCGTGGGTAGCTAACCCAATTCAGGAAATTATGACTGTCACTCACCCTTTTTAACAGCCCTTCTCAGCTGCAATTCATTTTGACACTCACAATATAATATAATGTATTATCGCAATGAACTGGAATTTGCAAAGTGTTTTTGGCTTATCATGTGTGTACGCAGCAATATCATAATTATGCAGCAAGTTACCTTATGGTGGCTATGTTTTCTAATTGTTTATCCAGTTTTCTAGCATAGCTACATGTACTTGCTGTTAATTCAATTCTTGTGATTATTCATTTCTTTCTCATGACCTAACTTTATCGTTGCCTGTCAGCTCTTCCCATTATCTTTAAGCAAAAACTGAAGAACCTCCGAGTAGAGGAAGGACACAACATCACACTATATTGTGAGATCTCTAAAGCGGGTGTCCCAGTGGAGTGGAGGCTTGGAGGAGATCTGCTGGAGAACGGAGAGAAGTACCAGATTAAGCAGAGGGACTCGGCCCTGGAGTTGATCATCAGAGATGCTGAACCAGAGGACAGCGGGATCTACACCTGTGTTTGTAGAGAGCAGAGAACAAAGGCCACTGTTAAAGTTATCGGTACGTTCAATGTCTGAGATGAGTGTAGTGAAGCACACTCTGTAGTTTCTTTGTTTATTGTCCATTGACCCTTTTTAAAAGTTTATTGAGCTACCTGTTAAGTGCTTCTTTAATGATCTTGCCTGTTTTCTGCTTCACATGTATAAACAGTATCTGTATTTGGTTCAACAGCTGTTCCCGCCACATTTAAATCAAGTCTGAAGAGCCAGGAGGCCGAAGTACATAGCAGTGTGACATTACGCTGTGAGCTTTCAAAGAAGGGAGTCGCGGTGCAGTGGCAGAGAGAGACTCAGGTGCTGTCCGAGGAGATATATCGAGGAAAGTATCAGATGAAGCTGGAAGGAAAGATAGCTCAGATGACTATTCTCAACGTCCAACCAGAAGATGCAGGGAAGTACAGCTGCATCACAGGAGATGAGAAAACCACAGCTGAAGTCAAAGTGAAACGTAAGTTTAAAGCGCGCAAAGAACAATGAGAATATATTTCATTTCTCTTGCCCATATTAGCTTCTATCTAAACAGCCGTTGTTATGGGTGCCTCCTTGGATAGTCATGTCTCAGCATATCTCTTACTTACTGAAGTCGTGCACCTGTGACTTAGTGATACATAACTACAGATCCATTAGATTTCAAATGTCTACGTACATTTATTTCATGTGGTGCAAAATCCCAAATCCCATACCTGTGATACCAAAGTGTTAGATGTTGTATGGCTTTAATGCGAGGAACAGGAAAATGGCAGTGCCTGCCTCCTTGTATCGCAACAAAATAAAAATCTAGGAGCCTGTTTGATTAAGACAAAACGGCAGGTTGCGAATGAATGCAATGAATGAATACAGGGTTTTCTAATATACCCACAACAGCACTTCCTGTGACATTTAAACGAGAGATCCAACGCCTGGTGGTGAAGGAAGGGGACAGTGGAGTGTTCTGCTGTGAGCTCTCCAAACCTGGAGCTCCGGTGGAGTGGAGGAAAGGCAGGGCGATCCTGAAGCCTGGAGAAAAATACGAGATGAAGCAGGAGGGACCTTTCACTAAACTGGTTGTCAACAACGTAGAGGAGAACGATGCTGGCAAATATATCTGCAAGACTAAAGACAGCCAATCGACTGCTGAGCTCACTGTCCAAGGTAATAGAAATTCAAGTCTCCCCCACGTGTTGGATTCATTATTTTGTGAAGCACATTTCTTCCTTTAAAAAAAAAAAAATTGTCCCCAATGTATTCAACAGAATCACCTGAGCGCAGACGCCAAAGAGGTCAGCTTTAATGTAGTACAATTAAAAAAACAAAAATAGACCTAGTGGGTATGAGCACTGTGTGAGCTCCACTATGTAGCTTCACTTAACTCAATGGAGAGATTATTGTTTCATATCTTGTCCTGCTTAATGTCACAGTACTCTGTGTGTACTGTACATTACTTCTCATGAGCTGGGTGAAAAGATACAGTAGATATATGGGATGTAGATTCATATGGGATGCAATAGTTTGCAATTAGACACATCCCATACAGTTCTGTAACTTAACTAGTATTAGTATTAGCTTAAATGTTTTTCATGTAAGTGATATTACATGTACGTTTAATATGTAATATCAATCATATAATCCATTCCACTGTTCAGTTTTAACTGAATACTTAGTTTAGTAGATTTTGAGCATGACAGATTGTTTTGTGAGTATGCCTTGTCGCTTCCATCACTGCTGCAATGTAACGTACATGTAATGTTTATTATTTTGTCAAACCGAAGACAAGTAAATATGTTATTGAATACAGTGAATTCAGTAGAAATTTGCATGATCAGATAATTGTTACCATGTTTCCATTTTAGCTGTTTTGGTCCAGAAGAGATACGCTCTCCATCGATCCTTATTTGGTCCTTTATTCTCTAAAGCTTTAAGCTGCTCAGGCTGCAAAAACATTTCTCATTTTGAGAATGTATTCTAATGACATTATTCATTTTATTAAAGTGTAAGGTAGACTTTTATTTGTCTTTTATTCCCTTTAGTTGAGTTTCAATTTCATATAGGATCTTTTGTAAGATTTGACTCTGATTGACAGGTTTACCACCAAGTTTTAAGATGCCCCTAGTTAACCAGGAAGTGACGGAGGGCAACAGTTTGGTGCTGCGCTGTGAGCTCAACAAACCTGCCCCTTCAGTGGAGTGGAGGAAAAGAGGGGAGATGCTGAAAAATGGAGACAAGTACCAGATGAGGAAGAAGGACCTGCAGGTGGAGATGAAGATTGCGGACCTCACTCTGGACGACACTGGAGATTATACCTGTATATGTGGAGAACAGAGTACCAAAGCTAGGATCACTGTGAATGGTGAGTACTGCATACACCACAATAAGTTGCATTGTTCTGCTTGAGTGCTTTTGAGTGCAAAAGGTAAAATATAAACATGCTAAACACAACTGAATCTATCAGTAAAGAGTAAAACAACACAGAACTAAAAGTTGACATATTAAATGTGGAGTTATTGTTTAAGTGGATTTCACCACTTGTATAGGAGAAATACATTGTGTAGCATTTGGTTGTTTGAAAGTTGGAATATACTCTATCAGTACAGTAGGGTGACATAAGGGATTAACGTGTTAGCAATTACAGAACAGCTTCCAAAAATCGTGGAAACTAATATAAAACACCAAGTTCTCTGAAAGTAGTGATTCAGATAATCCACTGGTATTGTTTTTACTTTGGTGACATCCTTGCCATTGTACTTGGCAGAACTGCCGTGGCTTGTATTGTCCCCTCTTTCTTTCTGTAGAGGATGATGTTTCTGATGTTACCTGAACGCTTGTATGGTCTATACTGTATATGGTTGCGTTAACATGACTTTATCAGTGTCGGGATTAGAGAGCAGCAAAACAGACATGAAGATCTTTTCAATCATTTTGATATTTCTCCTGTGGTCGGCTGCAGAGAGGCCCATCAAATTCCTTCAAGAACTGAAGAATATTCAGGTGCAGGAGGGCAATGGAGTGACGCTCTGCTGCGAGCTCTCCAAACCAGGCACTCCAGTGCAATGGAAGAAGGAAGACAATGTGTTGACCAACGGAGAGAAATACCAGATAAAGCAGAGCGGCTCCACCCTGGAGCTCCTCATCAGGAAAAGCCAGCCTGAGGACAGCGGCACATACAGATGTGTTTGTGAAGACGTAAAAACGACTTCCACCGTCATCATCACTGGTGCGAACCATTACACATTATGTAATACAACTGTGCTTTGGCAATTTGCACATCTTATACAGTATTTTGTGTTCACTTTTCAGCGATCCCGGTGACTTTCAAGCAAAAGTTGAAGAACCAGGAAGCTGTGGAGGAGGGCAGTGTGACACTGCGCTGTGAGCTTTCTAAAGCAGGAGTTCCAGTGGAGTGGAGGAAAGATGCTCAACTTCTGAAGGAGGGAGAAAAATATCAGATGAAGCAAGAAGGCAGGATGGCTGAGATGCTGATCAGAAATTTAACTCTCACAGATTTGGGGGAGTACAGCTGTGTTGTTGGCACTGTTGTGACTTCAGCTGACATCAAAGTAAGAGGTATGTTTCACTACAGCCATTCCGTGGATAGACACCGTTCAGCTGGGAATTTTGTTTCTCAACCACAGTGAGACAGACCTGGTATTTCCTACAACGTGTATTAATAATACATACCGGTATATTAATAATAATTATTATTATCATTTATATTATGGTTATTATTGTGTGGAAAATTGAGCCGCCCGTCAAGAGTCAGGTTCTGTCAGAAGTTTCTGCCTGTTAAAAGGAAGGTTTCCTCGCCACTGTTGCAATTAATGCTTGCTCTTGCGGGGAATTGTTGGGTCTCTGTAAATTATAGAGTGTGGCGTAGACATAGACTGTATATAAAAGGTGAAGACCTACTCTACCTGTAAAGTGTCCTGAGATAACTTCTGTTATGATTTGACACTATAAATAACATTGAATTGAAAGTGAGCTGTTTTTAATTTTAAGATTTGTTGTGTTTTCCCCTCAGCGATTCCTGTAACATTTAAACAAGCGCTGGAGAATTTGGAGGTGAAGGAAGGGGACAGTGGAGCTTTCTGCTGTGAGCTCTCCAGACCTGGAGCTCCAGTGGAGTGGAGGAAAGGCAGAGTCATCCTCAAACCTGGATACAAATACGAGATGAAACAGGAGGGACGTCTCACTAAACTGATCATCAACAACATGGAGGAAAGTGATGCCGGGAAATACACCTGCAAGACTAAAGACACCCAATCAACTGCTGAGCTCAGTGTCAAAGGTAAAGTAGAAACCCCTTCGCTGAAAAAAATGATCTAAGCCTTTCTTAGATATCCTTTCCCATTGAAATTGAAAGAACTTACAAGATAGTATAGGTAAAACAATATAAACTAATAAAAGACGTAAAACTATTTAAAATTAGGAGTAAGAATTTCAATCAAATAACCAACTAATTATTTGAACGTTTTTAAAGAAAATAACCAGTCCGTGGTTCTTCTCCTTGCAGCTCCTCCCATCACATTCAAGACAAAGTTAAGGAACCAGCAGGTGGAGGAGGAGAACAGCGTGATGTTGAACTGCGAGCTGTCGAAGCCCGGCCTTGCTGTGGAGTGGAGGAAAGGACAAGAGCTGCTGAAGAATGATTTCAAGTACCAGATTAAAAATCGAAACAGCAGCATGGAGCTGACCATCAAAAACGCACAGCTAGAGGACAGCGGACTTTACAGCTGTATCTACGGCGACATCAAGACCACAGCCAACATCACCATTACACGTATGGGAAGAAATTCAGGCATTTAGTGTTTTTATCCAGTTAAGCTCTTTAGAATCTAAGAAAAACTGAGATAATAAAGAAAAAATCCTTGTAGAGAAATGTCCTGTTTTATTTGCTTTCATAACCACAGTGGTTTGACCTTATGCCATATATATAGGCAGGTTAACATATAAACAAAAAACAAAAAAAACAATACAACGTGATCTTTTTCCACAGCTATCCCCCTCACCTTTAAAATGGGTCTGAAGAACCAGGAGGCCCCTGAAGGAGGCAACGTGACCCTTCGCTGTGAGCTGTCCAGGGCTGGGGTGCCTGTGCAGTGGTGGAAGGCGGAGGACCAGCTCTATCACGGGGGAAGATATCAGATGACATTGAAGGGGAGGACAGCCGAAATGCACATCAAAAACATCCAGCCCGAGGATGTTGGCGAGTACAGCTGCGTCTTGGGGGAGCAGAAGACAACGGCTGAAGTCAACGTGAGAGGTATTTGACATGCTGCCATTTCTTTTACATCTTACACTTAAAACTTACATTGTGTTAAATTGCATCGTTGTTGCTGATGGTGTTATTTTTAAATATCCATCTATTGCCATTGCAGCTCTGTGTTCTCTGGTAACATTACTATTTCTGTTGCTTTGGCATGCCATTAACAGTAGGAGAACTTATTGTTTTAGGTGTACATTCAACTTTTCCAGCATAACGTCTTCTTTCCTTCTGTTACCAGCGGCAGCATCAGTGTTCTTTGAGAAGGAACTGGAGAGCCAAGCGGTGATGGAGGGGAAATCTGTGCTGATGTCTTGTGAAGTTTCCAGTGCTAATGTCCCTGTCACTTGGAAGAAGGACAACAATGTGATAGAAGGAGGGCAATACATTTTAAAGAAGAAAGGCCCCACACACACCCTGGAGATCAAGAAACTGCATATGGAGGATGCTGGAGAGTACTGCTGCATCTCCAGAGGCAAGAAGACCACTGCCAAGCTGATCGTGAGGGGTAGGTGGTTACTAATAGAATTGTATTCCTTATTTACTGATATATTTGACTAATTCATTTACAGTACAAGAAATGCGGCATGAACAAAACCAACAGGCCATTCTCATCTAAGTTGTAAATATTTCCCATTCCATCTCTAAAAAGCCAGCTGTATATAGCTTCCTCTTCCTCCACAGAGCGCGTGCGGATCGTTACAGAGCTGCAAGGTACAACGGTGACAGCGGGTGAGGACGCAGTGTTTGTGTGTGAGCTGAGCCATGCAGACGTGAGTGAGGGTGTCTGGTGGCTCGGCTCCAGCCCTCTGCAGAAGAACGAGATGAACCAGATGACTTGCCAGGGTCGCCAGCACCGACTGGTCCTCACTATGACGACACCTGAGGAGACGGGCATTGTGGCATTTGTGGTTGGGGAGGAGAGGACTGCTGCACGTCTGCTAGTTGTTCCTAAGGCCCAGGGTAAGCAGAAACATACAGAATAGAGGGTGTAATTTAAAAAATATTAATAATTCAGTACTGTGTAAGTTCAGCTAAAATGATTTCCTCGGAACCAGACGTTCTAAAGTGGCATCTGATTTCACATTCTAGTTTTATTTGAGGAAAAGCCTAAAGACGTCGTGATCATGGAAGGAGAGACAGCTACTTTGTCCTGCACAACCTCGGATTTCACCTCCCCTGTTACCTGGAGGCGCAACCACATCCCTCTCCGAAATGGTGATAAATATGAGATACTTAAGGAGGGAAAAGTCAACCTGTTGCTTATCCGTGATGTGGATCCCCTGGATACTGGCACATACTGCTGTGATACAGGAGATGTGCAGACCAGTGCTATACTTACTGTAACAGGTAAAAATGGAAGTAATGTTGCTTTTAGATAGTGGATTAATTCACGTTCACGTTTCACGTTCTAATGAAAAAAAGGTAGATACTGTAAAATGTACCTTCCTCCCTTGGAATGCTAACAGCCGAAATACTACATTACACCAAATGTCTCTTTTTGTCCTATTTTCCCAGAGCTCCCTCCATTCTTCCAAGAAGAATTGCAGAGTGTGGAAGTTGAAGAGCGAGGTACAGCCTCTCTGTGCTGTGAGCTTTCTAAACTTGGAGTGCCGATTCAATGGAAGAAGAACAGGCTGCCGCTAAGAGCCAGCAGAAACTACGAGATCAGGCAGGATGGCTGCCTCCTCCAGCTGTACATCAAGGATCTCAAACTTGATGACAGTGGAAGCTACACATGTCAAGCAGGAAGTGCAGAGACCACTGCTACTGTGACAGTGAAAGGTGTGTGTGCATGTCACAGTGAACAACTGATCAATGCACAACATTTTATGTACTGCAAATTTTAGTACATCAGAATACTCTGTCACAAAAAAGTAATGTATTTGTGAGTTTAAGGTACTTTCCTGTGATTGTGTGAACTTCCTGGAAGTCATTGCATTGTTTTAACATAGGAATTGCCGCACGAATGTTCCTAAATTAAATCAGATTCAGTACATTTTGTCAGCACTGAATGTCATCTAGCCCAAGTACAGTGAACCTCTTGCTTTGAAATGTTGCATGTACTATTAGTAACTAACACGCTGAACTGGATTTACAATTTTGTCCCAACATTTTTTCTTAGAGCTCCCTCCATTTTTCAAGAGAGAATTAAGAAGCGTGGAGGCTGAGGAGGGAGGTGCAGCCTCTCTGTGCTGTGAGCTGTCCAAAGCTGGAGTGTCAGTTCAGTGGAAGAAGAACAGGCTGCCACTGAGAGCCAGCAGGAAGTATGAGATGAAACAAGATGGCTGCCTCCTCCAGCTGCACATCAAGGACCTCCAACCTGAGGACAGCGGCAGCTACTCATGTCAAGCAGGAAGTGCAGAGACCACTGCTACGGTATCAGTGAAAGGTGTGTGTGCATCGATTTGCATGACAATGAAAATTCAGTGTTAGCACAATCTAAATCATAGAAAACTAAACCTAGTAATTTTTCAATGATTTTTATGATAGTCAAAAACTTCCTCAAAGTCAATATGATATGGAGCAAAGTCCACTGATCTATCATATAAGTAGGCACCAAAAAATATAATATAATTTCTACTACTTACTTGCTAAAGTTTGAAATGTTTCTTACAATAAAAACATTTTACTTCATTACACTCTGGCCCTCCTATCTTTCCCAGAGCTCCCACCATTTTTCAAAGAAGAATTGCAGAACGTGGAGGCTGAGGAGGGAGGTGCAGCCTCTCTCTGCTGTGAGCTGTCCAAAGCTGGAGTATCAGTACAATGGAAGAAAAACAGGCTGCCACTGAGAGCCAGCAGGAAGTATGAGATGAAACAAGATGGCTGCCTTCTCCAGCTGCACATCAACAATCTCAAACCTGAGGACAGCGGCATCTACACATGTCAAGCAGGAAGTGCAGAGACCACTGCTACGGTGTCTGTGAAAGGTGTGTGCATTTGGCAGTGAACAATTTAGTGTTGGCGCTGCATGCAATAAAGCACACAACAAAATGCAATGTACATTGTTGAGTGTCTATAGTTTCTGGAATGTGTTAAGTTGCTATCATTGCAATTCAGCCATCTGCATTGTCAGTTGGTCGAAAAGCTTTTATGATGTCTGCCTTACCAAACGCATTTTCTCATTTGTTAGGTCTCAAGAAATCGCTAATTCTACCTAAAATGTATAATTGTTTTTTCCAATCCATACCCATTTTTGCAGAGCTCGTACCATTCTTCATCAAAGAATTACAAAGAATGGAGGCTGAGGAGGGAGGTTTAGTCTCCCTGTACTGTGAGCTGTCTAAACCGGACATATCAGTACAATGGAAGAAGAACAGGCAGCCATTGAGAGCAAACAGGAAGTACGAGATGAAACAAGATGGCTACCTTCTCCAGCTGCACATCAAGGATCTCAAACCTGAGGACAGCGGCAGCTACACATGTCAAGCAGGAAGTGCAGAGACCACTGCTACTGTATCAGTGAAAGGTGTGTATGTTTGGCAATGAGAAATTCAATGTTAGTAATGCATTCATTCAACCACACACACCACCAAACATCTGATACAAAAGTTTTTTTCCATTCCTAACCTATTTTCCCAGAGCTTCCTCCATTCTTTAAGGAAAACTTTGTGGGGAATTTACACTGTAAATTTGCTGACAAGTCCTGAGACTGTATTTATAATCAAAGACATGTTGGTCCCCTTCCATTAACGTTTCAAGGATTTCCCATTATACTAACGTTTTTTCCAATCCTTACCTATTTTCTTAGAGCTCCTACCATTCTTCAAGGAAGACTTACAAAGCGTGGAGGCTGAGGAGGGAGGTGCAGCCTCTCTGTGCTGTGAGCTGTCTAAACCTGGCGCATCAGTACAATGGAAGAAGAATAGGCTTCCACTCAGAGCCAGCAGGAAGTATGAGATAAAGCAAGATGGCTGCCTTCTCCAGCTGCACATCAACAATCTCAAACCTGAGGACAGCGGCAGCTACACATGTCAAGCAGGAAGTGCAGAGACCACTGCTACGGTGTCTGTGAAAGGTGTGTACATTTGGCAGTGAACAACTTAGTGTTTGCGCTGCACGCAATTAAGCACACAACAAAATGCAATGTACATTGTTGAGATTGTCTGAAGTTTCTGGAATGTGTTAAGTTGCTATCATTGCAATTCGTCCGTCTGCATTGCAAGTTGGCGGAAAAGCTTTTATGATGTCTGTATTACCAAATGCATTTTCTTCCATTTGTTAGGTCTCAAGCATTCTCCGGCTCCACTTAAGATGTATAACAATGTTCTTTTTTTCCAATCCATACCCATTTTTGCAGAGCTCGTACCATTCTTTAACAAAGAATTACTAAGTGTGGAGGCTGAGGAGGGAGGTGCAGCCTCTCTGTGCTGTGAGCTGTCCAAAGCTGGAGTGTCAGTTCAGTGGAAGAAGAACAGGCTGCCACTGAGAGCAAACAGGAAGTATGAGATGAAACAAGATGGCTGCCTTCTCCAGCTGCACATCAAGGATCTCAAACCTGAGGACAGCGGCAGCTACACATGTCAAGCAGGAAGTGCAGAGTCCACTGCTACGGTGTCTGTGAAAGGTGTGTGCATTTGGAGAGTTCTGACTTTATTAGAACATTTTAGTATTACAACTGCATGCATTTAATTATGCAATGTTTTCCTTCACTTATATGGTCTGGTAGCCATTATGTTATCCTACCCACCCACTTTGAAAATAGGTTTTCCAAAAAAAAGCAGTTCAAATTCTGTCTTTGCGAGGTTTCAAGCACTGTTCCCATCACATGTACAATTGTGTTTTTTTCTTGTCTATTTTCGCAGAGCTCCCTCCATTCTTTAAGAAAGACATAGATAGTGTCGAGACTGAGGAGGGAGATACAGCCTCTCTGTACTGTGAGCTGTCTAAACCTGGAGTGTCAGTACAATGGAGGAAGAACAGGTTGCCTCTGAGAGCCAGCAGAAAGTATGAGATAAAGCAAGATGGCTGCCTCCTCCAGCTGCACATCAAGGATCTCAAACCTGAGGACAGCGGCAGCTACACATGTCAAGCAGGAAGTGCAGAGACCACTGCTACTGTATCAGTGAAAGGTGTGTATGTTTGGCAATGAGAAATTCAATGTTAGTAATGCATTCATTCAACCACACACACCACCAAACATCTGATACAAAAGTTTTTTTCCATTCCTAACCTATTTTCCCAGGGCTTCCTCCATTCTTTAAGGAAAACTTTGTGGGGAATTTACACTGTAAATTTGCTGACAAGTCCTGAGACTGTATTTATAATCAAAGACATGTTGGTCCCCTTCCATTAACGTTCCAAGCATTTCCCATTATACTAAAGTTTTTTCCAATCCATACCTATTTTCTTAGAGCTCCTACCATTCTTCAAGGAAGACTTACAAAGCGTGGAGGCTGAGGAGGGAGGTGCAGCCTCTCTGTGCTGTGAGCTGTCTAAACCTGGCGCATCTGTACAATGGAAGAAGAACAGGTTGCCTTTGAGAGCCAGCAGAAAGTATGAGATAAAGCAAGATGGCTGCCTCCTCCAGCTGTACATCAAGGATCTCAAACCTGAGGACAGCGGCAGCTACACATGTCAAGCAGGAAGTGCAGAGACCACTGCTACTGTATCAGTGAAAGGTGTGTATGTTTGGCAATGAGAAATTCAATGTTAGTAATGCATTCATTCAACCACACACACCACCAAACATCTGATACAAAAGTTTTTTCCATTCCTAACCTATTTTCCCAGAGCTTCCTCCATTCTTTAAGGAAAACTTTGTGGGGAATTTACACTGTAAATTTGCTGACAAGTCCTGAGACTGTATTTATAATCAAAGACATGTTGGTCCCCTTCCATTAACGTTTCAAGGATTTCCCATTATACTAACGTTTTTTCCAATCCTTACCTATTTTCTTAGAGCTCCTACCATTCTTCAAGGAAGACTTACAAAGCGTGGAGGCTGAGGAGGGAGGTGCAGCCTCTCTGTGCTGTGAGCTGTCTAAACCTGGCGCATCTGTACAATGGAAGAAGAATAGGCTTCCACTCAGAGCCAGCAGGAAATATGAGATAAAGCAAGATGGCTGCCTTCTCCAGCTGCACATCAACAATCTCAAACCTGAGGACAGCGGCAGCTACACATGTCAAGCAGGAAGTGCAGAGACCACTGCTACGGTGTCTGTGAAAGGTGTGTACATTTGGCAGTGAACAACTTAGTGTTTGCGCTGCACGCAATTAAGCACACAACAAAATGCAATGTACATTGTTGCGATTGTCTGAAGTTTCTGGAATGTGTTAAGTTGCTATCATTGCAATTCGTCCGTCTGCATTGCAAGTTGGTGGAAAAGCTATGATAATGTCTGTATTACCAAATGCATTTTCTTCCATTTGTTAGGTCTCAAGCATTCTCCGGCTCCACTTAAGATGTATAACAATGTTCTTTTTTTCCAATCCATACCCATTTTTGCAGAGCTCGTACCATTCTTTAACAAAGAATTACAAAGCATGGAGGCTGAAGAGGGAGGTGCAGCCTCTCTGTGCTGTGAGCTGTCCAAAGCTGGAGTGTCAGTTCAGTGGAAGAAGAACAGGCTGCCACTGAGAGCAAACAGGAAGTATGAGATGAAACAAGATGGCTGCCTTCTCCAGCTGCACATCAACAATCTCAAACCTGAGGACAGCGGCAGCTACACATGTGAAGCAGGAAGTGCAGAGACCACCGCTACGGTGTCTGTGAAAGGTGTGTGCATTTGGCAGTGAACAATTTAGTGTTGGCGCTGCATGTAATTAAGCACACAACAAAATGCAATGTACATTGTTGAGAGTGTCTATAGTTTCTGGAATGTGTTAAGTTGCTATCATTGCAATTCAGCCATCTGCATTGTCAGTTGGTCGAAAAGCTTTTATGATGTCTGCATTACCAAACACATTTTCTCATTTGTTAGGTCTCAAGAAATCGCTGATTCTACCTAAAATGTATAATTATGTTTTTTCCAATCCATACCCATTTTTGCAGAGCTCGAACCATTCTTCATCAAAGAATTACAAAGAATGGAGGCTGAGGAGGGAGGTTTAGTCTCCCTGTACTGTGAGCTGTCTAAACCGGACATATCAGTACAATGGAAGAAGAACAGGCAGCCATTGAGAGCAAACAGGAAGTACGAGATGAAACAAGATGGCTGCCTCTTCCAGCTGCACATCAAGGATCTCAAACCTGAGGACAGCGGCAGCTACACATGTCAAGCAGGAAGTGCAGAGACCACTGCTACGGTGTCTGTGAAAGGTGTGTACATTTGGCAGTGAACAATTTCAGTGTTTGCGCTGCACGCAATTAAGCACACAGCAAAATGCAATGTACATTGTTGAGATTGTCTGAAGTTTCTGGAATGTGTTAAGTTGCTATCATTGCAATTCGGCCGTCTGCATTGCAAGTTGGTGGAAAAGCTATGATGATGTCTGTATTACCAAATGCATTTTCTTCCATTTGTTAGGTCTCAAGCATTCTCCGACTCCACTTAAGATGTATAACAATGTTCTTTTTTTCCAATCCATACCCATTTTTGCAGAGCTCGTACCATTCTTTAACAAAGAATTACAAAGCATGGAGGCTGATGAGGGAGGTTTAGTCTCCCTGTACTGTGAGCTGTCTAAACCGGACATATCAGTGCAATGGAAGAAGAACAGGCAGCCATTGAGAGCAAACAGGAAGTATGAGATGAAACAAGATGGCTGCCTTCTCCAGCTGCACATCAAGGATCTCAAACCTGAGGACAGCGGCAGCTACACATGTCAAGCAGGAAGTGCAGAGACCACTGCTACTGTATCAGTGAAAGGTGTGTGCATTTGGAGAATTCTGACTTTATTAGAACATTTTAGTATTAGAACTGCATACATTTAATGTGTAGTGCTTTCCTGTACTTATCTGGTCTATCTGGTAGGTAGCCATTATGTTATCCTACCCACCCACTTAGAAAATAGGTTTTCCAAAACAACAGTTCAAATTCTGTCCTGGCGAGGTTTTGAGCACTGTTCCCATCACATCACAATTCAGATTTTTCTGGCCCATTTCCCCAGAGCTCCCTCCATTCTTTAAGGAAGACTTACGAAGCGTGGAGACTGAGGAGGGAGATACAGCCTCTCTGTGCTGTGAGCTGTCTAAACCTGGAGTGTCACTACAGTGGAAGAAGAACAAGCTGCCTCTGACAGCGAACAGGAAGTATGAGATGAAACAAGATGGCTGCCTCTTCCAGCTCCACATCAAAGATCTCAAACCTGACGACAGCGGCAGCTACACATGTCAAGCAGGAAGTGCAGAGACCACCGCAACTGTGACAGTGAAAGGTGTGTATGTTTGGCCATCTGCACAGCAGTGAAATAATCTGTTAGCAATCTAACACACAATAAAATGTAAAGTACTTTCGATTGTCTAAACCCTCTTGTACACATTCTGTTGCCCATAACCTACCTACATTATAAGTTGGCTAAAAAAGTATTGATACTGTATGTATTCTGGTCTTAAACATTTCCTCATTACACTGAAGATGTAGGATTTTTTTCCAATTTGCACGCATTTCCCAGAGCTCCTACCATTCTTCAAGGAAGACTTAGAAAGTGTGGAGGCTGAGGAGGGAGGTGCAGCCTCTCTGTGCTGTGAGCTGTCTAAACCTGGAGTGTCAGTTCAGTGGAAGAAAAACAGGCTGCCACTGAGAGCGAACAGGAAGTATGAGATGAAGCAGGATGGCTGCCTTCTCCAGCTGCACATCAAGGATCTCAAACCTGAAGACAGCGGCAGCTACTCATGTCAAGCAGGATGTGCAGAGACCACTGCTACGGTATCAGTGAAAGGTGTGTGCATTTTAATAATAAATTCAATTTATAAAGTGACAGAAACAAGATAAGTTTACCCATGTTCTTTTACCGTCCAACCTCCACCACACATAAATCAACAAAATGTGTTTAATTCTCTTATCTAGCACTAGAGTTGACTCCACCAAAGGCAAAGCCTTCCATAATACTGCCCCGGGAAAAGGGCACCGATTCCAAACCAACTCCTACTCCAGAGAACCAGAAGCCTGGCCTCCAAGAGGCCAAGCCTGTTCCTCCAGAGCCCAAAAAGAGAGCTAATAGGAAAGCATCTATTACAAGTTTAGAAAAACATGTGGAGCCAATGTTTGAGCCAATGTCTGACCTAAAACAGGGCATCCAACCTGCAAGATCTATGGAGGAAGACTTTGATGTTGCACAGAATGTAACACAACTGGAGAGGCATGGGGAGAAAGAAAGTGAGGTGTACAAGGAAACTGACAAGACAATGAGACTACTGGAGAAGGATGATGGGGTTGACAAGGAGGCGGAAGAGCCAGCAAGGCCTTTGGAAAGGGAGAAAGATGTTTTCATGGAGAAGAGACAACCAGGAACAAATTCAGAGAAATTACTCAAAGTTGACCGTAACGCAAGTCAGTTAGACAGGGTTCAGGGAGACACTTTGTTTGAACAAAAGAAAAGGGGAAATGAAGTTGAACAGCAAGCAGGACAGCCTTCAGAGAAAACAAGTGAAGTTGAGAGGAAGGAAAGCCATCCAGGAAAAGTCCTGTGGCAGAACAGTCAAGATGAAAAACAGCCTGTGAAACTATTAGATAAGTTTATTGGTATTAAAACAATAAAGGAACAAGAGAAGTCCACAGTAAATGAGGGCAAAATAGAGGAAGGGGAAACTTTTAAACCACCAGTAAGATCTAAAGGAAAGGTAACAGGGTTGAAGGAGCCACTTAAATATTTTCCAAAGGAAACTGAGGAGATCATTGTCCAATCAGTAAAGCCTACTGTAAATGATTCTAAAGAAGAAAATAAACAGAGAGACCATGTAAAACAACAAATGTCCATAGAAGCAGAGAGAGAGGAAAAGCCACTAAAACTAGTGCCGTCTGTAAATCAGCTGGACAAACAGTCAGTCGAACAACCAGTAAAGACTTCAGAAAAAGAGGCTGCATTTGCCCCTCCAAAACCACCGGTGAGGATAAAAAGCAAAGCAAAGGGGGGAATGAAAAAACAATCATCAAGGGACACAGAGACAGATCAAGATGATGGGCAGATGACAAGAGTTGTGGTGAAAACAACAGATCAGCCAATTAAAATGTCAATAGGGCCTTTGAAAAAAGAGGTTGAAGAGAAACCAATATTCGAGAGGAAACAATCAGTAACAAAAGACACTGAGACAGCTGACAAAATTAAGCAACCTCTGAAAGCTGCAGAGAAAGATGCAAACACTAAACAGCTGATCAAACAACCAGTAAAACCCATGAGAAAAGAACCTGAACTGGTGCAGGAAATGAAACTTGTAGACGAGCCAATGAGAAGGGAGGAAGAACAACAAAGAACAAAGACGGCAGAAGACATTACTCTCCTCTACATTTCTGAAGATGAAACTTTCTTAGAGGCTTTGACTGACATACCGGCCAGCCACAGCAATGTCCAGCCCCCTGCTGCTTCTGTTGAGGGGTCCACCCAACCCGCTACTCTTCCTCCAATTAATGTACCGCAGAAGGCACAACCACCAAATGGCGGTACACCGGAGATTGACATCAGTGCTGAGGATGAACCACAAATGAAAGAGGCTGCAGTCAAGATCCAGGCTGCCTTCAAAGGCTACAAAACCCGCAAAGACATGCGACCTGTCTTTAAAGAGGTGTTTAAGAACCAGAGTGCAGATCTTCATGGTACAGTCACTCTAGTGTGTACTGTAGAAGGAAAAGTCAGCATGGTGCGCTGGCTAAAACACGGCCAACAAATCCTTAATGACCAGCGACGCCATGTTGAGACTACTGAGAACGGTGTATGCACACTGTTGATCAAAAACCTGACTACCTTTGACAGTGGAATCTATACATGTGAGGTGGTGAATAAGTTTGGTGTGACCTCCTACAATGGAAACTTGACGGTAGTACAGCCTCAGAAGCCTGTTCCGGCAGTCCAAAAGCCTGTACACCCTCCACTTGCAGCCATAACTCCTTTGCAACTCGTCCCGCCAAAGCTTGAGGCCCAGGCCAAAGCACAGACTCAGGATCTGCCTGAGACTCAAACCCAGATGCCCACTTCAGCTACAGATGCTGCGAACTACGTAGAAAATGTGAGCGTCTCTCTGTGGGAGGCCTACAACCTGACAGAGAAGGACACTCAGATGAGCCTACAAGAGAGGAGAGGATCCTCACTCATTGCTGCCAGCTCCAGTGAGTAACACGTTTATTTCCCAACTGTAATAACAACAAATAAGGATTTACTTGGCCATATATTTAAAGTACAGTGCTTCCAACAGTGTCGAGTCCCTCGGATTATGACACAGCTCCAGATGTGATGGAACCTGTTGAGACTGGCATTGCTGTACCAAGGTCAGCGGGCAGAGAGATTAATTTGTTACCTGACTTTGATAGCTAATCTTTAATATTGTGCTCATAAAGATACACAACATATGTAAAACTGTTACAGGGAAGTGACAAAAGCAGCTGACAAAGTGCCCCCAAAAGATGATAAAGAACAGATGGCTCCTCCACAATCTCCAAAGAAACTACTGAAGGTCAAAGGTCAGCAATGTTGATTTCTTTCATTGCTGTTTTTAATTGTTTATCACTTCTCCACTAAGTTTCTTATCAGGTTTATTATAGGTATGTTCCTCTTTAATGTATAGGGGCTCACGAAAGTAGAATGAGGACACCCTCTCCTAAGCACCACCGCACTCACACACCCTTAACTAGTGCCGTCTCTGGATCAGAGTCAGAAGGGGAAGAGGATAGACGAGAGGTACTTGTCATATGACACGTGTGCTGTATTAGTCAAAGTAGTAGTAACATTGCCCATTTCACTTTATAAGCCTTTAAATATGTTACATATTTGCTTTTTTCACCTCAGACATTTGAAATGTATGTGGCTCGAGCTGATTGCAGTCCAAACAGCGGAAAAAAGGACAGTTTTGTTCTGAAGGAGGGTCAGTTTGTAGAGGTCCTGGACTCTGTTCATCCGGACAGGTGGCTGGTAAGGACCAAACCCACCAAAACCAACCCAGCTCGACAGGGATGGGTGTGTCCAGCCTACCTGGAGAAAAAGAGGAAGGTAGGGTGTACAAATCCAGACATCAACTCCAATACTGCGTACACATTTTTCATCAAGTAATGAGAAATGAAAAAGGCTTTTTAATAATAACTAACTATAAGGCTTTTGAACAGGAGACCTTCCCACAACTGAGAGCGCCTCAAGAGGATCTTGATGGAATTGGGTCTACAGGAGAAGAGTACAAGAGAGCTCTGAGGTCCGTCATTCTGCAATTATATAGTGATAGGTTAAATAAACGTTGAGGAACATCACAAGGCACATTGCTATTGGATATACATGTATTTGTAATTACATTTATTGTTTAATTGTATGTATGTTTATTACTATTTCTATTTGGTTATTCTTGCACGTATTCCTTGCAACACCTTGATAACTTGGCTTTTGTGATGATGGAGAACTTATTTAAATAACAACTCTTAGATGTGAACAGTAAAAACAAACACTGCTGCATCACATCTAATCTGCATTAACTTCCCTTTATCTTTAGCCAGCTGATCCAAGGCCTGATTGATGGAGAAGAGGAGTTTGTAAAGGAGATGAAGATGTTTACCTCTCACCAGCTGAATTATTTGGATTCTAGCCGCCACGTCCCCATTAACATCCTTAACCAGAAGGAGATCATTTTCAGGAATATCAAGGACATTGTGTTTCTGCATGAGAAGTAATGCAAGCACAAGCAATGCATTTTACTTGTACTGTGCATAACAAATATGCTAATTTGAATGTGCAATTGAATAATACATAATTATCAAATCGTGCCACCTGTATGCATCAATACTCAATCCATAGAGTTGTGTACTGTACTTTTTCTTCTGTTCAACTTTTGTGCCTCCTCTTAATTAATTTTTAAGAAGAGATTTGTGTGGCCAGCAGTCTGTATGATGTTTTCGAATGTCTCTTTGTGTCCTTTTCTACTGTCAAACTCAGTCTGATGTTAACATTATTTTATGTCTTCTCAGGTCGATCCTTCCCGGGCTGAGAGAGTGTGCCACAGACGACGATGTGGCTATGCATCTGATCAAACACACAGAGGACTTTGAGAAGTATCTTCACTACATGGTGGGACAAGCACAAGCAGAGGCCTGCGTCACTGACAAGGCTGTCCAACAGTATTTCAAAGTATTCACGACATCTGTTTTGTTTTAAACATAAACATTTAACATGGACCTTGTGTAAACTAATGTCCTGAATAGCAACATTATTACACTGATCTCTTTAATATGTCACTCATTACACTTCAGGAGTTACCAGAATCTGGTAAGCCTGAAGATCCTGTCATGGATGTCCTTACCTTCCTCCAGCGACCAGTGGAGAGAATTCAAACTTACCAGGCGTTACTGAAGGTCAGCATACAGTTTTATTTTATTTTTTTACAAACTTTGATAATTAATGTCAGCTTGATAGTATTATTGCCTGATATATTTTATATTGGTATATTGTTGCCTGTTTCTTAATCTTGTAACTCTCAATCAAAAAGGAATGTTGCAAAGAAATTTGAATATTTATTTTAACTTAACACTAAGCTTGTTCTGCTGTTGCACAAATTGTAGTCTCTCCTTGAAAGTGTGTCATATGAATGCCTAAGATGTAAATAAAAATGTTAATTACAGGAGCTGATCAAGAACAAAGCCAAAAGTGGCCAGAGCTGCTGTCTTTTGGAGGATACCTTCTCCATGGTGTCCTGTCTACCCTGGAGGTCTGACAACCTGCACCAGGTGTCCCTCATCGAGAACTACCCAGCTCCTCTAATGGCCCTGGGCGAGCCCATGCGACAGGTAAGTACAAATAAATGACATGTTTTCATATCCAGGTTAAGCTCTGGGTTCAGTATGAACATAAAAACGTAAACACCATTACACCGGAAAACACCGCAGGCGTAAGCGTATAGCAGCGTAGCACAGCTATTTTTATTTCGGCGCCCATGTTATCCAGTCTGTCCGGCCACCCCGGGCACGTAGCGTCCGTGATAATTGTTACACGATACGCGAGCGTATGTATCAAGCCAGGCAGTTAATCACATACAAGAAGACTACAGTGCAGCCGGATTCTTTACAAAAATAAATAAAAAAACCTAGGTTCATGGTGATTTTGGCTGTTTTGACTTCTCACAGCAAGACACGTGATCAGGCACACGGAGAGAGAGACTGACGGACGGACAGAGCGACAGACACACACACGCGTGCACGCAAGCTACAATTGCCAGTTTTCCCCACTCATCATGCCAAGTTTAACAGACAAGTTGAATATTTTGTTTTTATAACAGTCTTTTCTTTTTGCAGCACCAATTCAACTTATAACTTTTCACAATGCTGCTTAAATAGAGATATTCCCAAGTATAAATGTCAGCCTTAAATGTGCACTCTGATAAAAAATAAGACTCTTCACTTGCCGTCTTTCCTTCAGGGAATCTTCACAGTGTGGGAGGAATCTCCAGACATCAAGACGGGCTCTAGAGGGCATCAAAGACAAGTCTTTCTCTTCAAGGAATGTATTGTACTGTGTAAACTTAAAAGAGACACCAGTATGAACAGTGACACCTTCACCTTCAAGAACAAAATGAAGGTAAAATTGGTTTAATACCACAATTGGCCACATGTGATGACAGTTCCTCTTCCTCATTCTCACTTTTCAATCTCCCCTAGCTGAATGATGTGGACATAAAGGAGACTTTGGGGGGAGATGAAAAGTCTTGGGGGTTGTGGCATGAGCACAGGGGCTCGGTGCGGAGGTACACACTGCAGGGACGCTCCACCCTGGTCAAACTCTCCTGGCTCAAGGACCTGAAGGAGCTACAGCAACGTTCCAGTCTGCCCACTAACAGTAAGTGTTTCTTTGGGAAGGGAAGTACATTCCAGGCAAGGTTTGACAATGAATCATAAGACTATCAAATCTATTTTCAATATCACACTGGCAGCTACAGGATTATTGATTATTATTGACTTCTGATATGAACTATTTGTCTTTTGTGATAAGTGAACCAAAGGTTAAGTCTCTTTGTCTCTTCTCCTGTGTTTTTCTCACAGTGGTTCAGGGTCAAATTGATATGGCATAACATTTTCATTAAATGCTTGGTGCGTGATTTCTGTATTTGTGTTTGTGTCTATGAACAGGCCCACCAGTGTTTGAAGCACCGTTGTCTGACTGCACAACAAAGATAGGACAGACAATCAAACTGACCTGTAAGGTCAAAGGATCACCAAAACCGGTGGTCAGCTGGCTCAAAGGTCAGAAACAGCTTATTAGAATACGTAGATACTGCACATATTGTACCAAGTGTTACACGGTGTTACACGAAGCAGTTTTGTCTGCAATTACCGACTGTATTTTTTCACCTTAATTTATCCAAGGATAAAGTGTACACGCATACATGCAGTAGGGGATTCAAGGGAGGGTGAGGGGGTGCAAGTTTGAATCTATGGCCCCGACCATGGCTCTGACATATCAGTAACCTATCTGTGCGGTGTATAGGCTGGGTATCATTCAAAAGTTCCGATAACAATACCGTGATGACAACATTACACGTTACGGCACAAATCTTTTTATGTATTTTTCAGCTCCTACTACATGAGCCCTGTTCTCTGTGTAAAGTAGACTTTTTCCTGCGTGTCTCTACGACGTGTAACGTTAGACGTTAGTTAACAGACTTAGATTACTCTTTAGGTATTAAAATTGGGTATTGAATGACAAGGCATTTTTTGATACTCGATTCTTTAGAGGCAATTCCGTCGGTGCCTAAAAAGTATTGACTTCGGTACCCAGCCCTAGCTGTGTATTGATAAATTGATAAAAATGGTTGAGTGTAACCAACAAGAACAGACTGGGAAAAATTGTAAACATATCTCAGAAAATAATTGTCACTGACCTCAACAGCATTAGGTCTGCGTATGAGGCCAGAGCCACACAGAGGGCAATGGCCATTTTGGCTAACACCACTCACCCACTACACTCTGAGTTTTGCCTCCTACCATCTGGAAGGAGGTATACCTTCCGAAAACGTGCCCGGTCTAACAGATACCTGAAATCATTTGTACCATCAGCTGTTGGGTTTCTCAATAAACTATAGGTCATCTGTCATCCCTGCCCATTTCACAGCATATATTTGTCATATTTTTAAGTGTAGTGTACATGTGTACTGTATTTATGTTTTTATCTATTTACTATTTTAGGTTTTATGTGCTTTTTCTGTGCTAATGTTTATGTGTTGGCTATATTTTGTGAACCAAATTGCCCCTTGGGGACATTAAAGACATTTCAACTTCAACTAAATCCACGGCGCTGTCCGTGGTGCTGAAGTAGCAGATAGATTTGTAATTGCAGGTTTTTCTCTCAGCCCTGCTCTTCTGTTTCGTCTTGGATCTTTAATATCCTCTAAAGTTAAACTATATAGCTAAGGGAGGAGGGGGTTATTAAAAAATACAGAACCAAAAGGGTTGTTCATGGGGCGGTTCGCTAGTGTTGTGTGGTTTGGTTACAATTTGGTTTCACAGTAAAAATCTGATATCCACCTCCTTAGACGGTCTTCCTTTAGAGGACGACCCCCGTCACATCATCACGGCAGACCGGTCAGGCACCTGTAGTCTCATCCTCGACAGCCTCACTGCAGAGGACTCTGGACAGTATGCCTGCTATGCTATCAGCTGCATGGGCAGCGCTGGTACTCTGGCTAAGGTTGTGGTGCGCGGTGAGTCAATGGGTGCATGTAAACCACTTGAGTGTTGAGCCATGTCTGTTTGTAGGTGACTGATGTACGTGCATGCACTGTCACAGAGTAACACAGGGCAGCTATACTACTTACTACTACTACTACTACTACTACAACCACTTCTGCTATTATTACTGGTGCTATAGTGCTACTACTACTACCACCGATTTTATTACTTATGCAATTACTATTTTTACTATAATAATTATAATAATAATAATAAAAAATTACTATAACTTTTACGACTACTATTACCACTGGTTATAGCTGTCACACTAACTACTATTGTTGTTACTACAACTATTACTACTGCCATTGTGGTTTCTAATACTATATTACTTCTACCTGCTACTACTAATATCAGTACCCTCACTAACAATTGTTACAACTACTATTAATTTACTATTGTGACTGCTACTTCTATTAGATCTAAATTACTAGTACTACTACATCTACTACTATTACTACTGCTATATTACTGCAATTACTGTAACTGCCATTATTGGTCTATTTATCATAGGAGCACAGGTGACACTTCAATGTATTTGTTCTTCTCTCCAGCTCCACCCAGATTTGTGTGTCGGTTAGAGAGTGCTTGTCTGATAGAAGGAGAGAATATACAGTTTACCTGCTCCACACTTACTACTCCTTTACCACGAATCAGGTATGGCAACACAGAGCAAAAGTAACCACAGTAGTTGCTACATGATCTTTTTGGTCATTGTGTGTCAAACACATCCACCTTTGGGTTTCGAAGGTGGTTGAAAGATGGCAGAGAGTTGACGGACCAGCAAAAATACGTCATCCTGAATGATGCTCGGAGTGGAATCTTGTGTCTGGTAGTCATCAGTGCAACAGAGGCGGATATTGGACAGTACGAGTGTGAGGTATAAAACCCATAAAGTCTAGAATGTATGAAGATAGTCCGAATCATTGGTGTCAGAGATCTCCCTTTAAAATACAGTATGTCAAATGTTTTGTGTTGTTTAGCTTTGGAATGAGTTTGGCTGCATCAAGTGCAAGGCAGGGCTGTGCCCCGCTTACGTACCGCCGATCGACATTGAGGATGACCAACCACAGGACTTACCTTCTAAAGGTAGGACAGCCAGCGCCGCGAAAGGTAAATATCCTCCACACAGGATGGAAAGCCACGGCAGGGTTTTCATGTGGATGCTCCACACTTTCACCAGTTCAGCTGTGTTTGAGAAGGGATGAAGCACATGCCATTGTTTTACTTCAGTTCACCTCACTTCTGATCCTGTCACCCTTTTTACTTCACATAATGACATCTCTTCACTTTCCAACAAACTGCAACAATTTGCATCAATTTCCACTTTCAACCACTACCACTCATCCATTATATCCAGTTGATGCCATTTTGAGATTTTACTCACATTTTCCTTTTCTTCCATTTCACACACACACTCACATCATAAATAGTTCCAACTGCAATTGTCACTTGACCCCCAGGAATTATGGCACGGACTGCATTGTTTGATATTGTGGTATGCATGAGCTAAAAGCACCCTGACATGTTTTTTCTTTTGATTTCTCATTTTTCTATTTCTAGTATTATATTTTTCTAGCCAATTGAATTGATGTCAATTGCATTGTTTTACGGGTATTCTTTGTTAAGATGCACATATTTTTAATACATGTCTTACATCTTTCTAATACATTTCTCTTGTGTTGTTTTCATATAACTAAGCCTATAGAAGTGTAAAACATAGCCCAAGACTAGGGCTGCTCGATTATGAAAAAAAAATCATAATCAGGATTATTTTTGGTCAATATTGAAATCACAATTATTTAACACGATTACTCATTGACTTTTGGAAAAGATGTTGCAATTATTGAACTTAAAAAACAGTAAAAAAAAAACAGGGCACGGGCTCGTAGTCAATATCAGATCCCACAAGACTCTCTTCTTGAAAGCTCTAAACGCACCAGCAATAAAAAATAAAAAAACAACTTAGATGCTAGACCATAGCTTGTTTGTTGGCCTGTAGCATGCTAAAGTTAGCTATAGAGATGCTTCTCGTAAACAGATTTTCACTTACCGGTGGCGAGTCTGACATAGTGGAAAAAGTGCTAATCTTCTTTTGGAAACATGTAAACAGAGCGTGCACGAGGAGAACTAGGATCGTGCATGCTCTCTCGTGCACACGTTTAATAGGCGTTCCCTCTCAGGAGCAGGTAGAGTGTTGTGCATGTGCATTTTTTCAAAAAGTGGAGAGGGCGGTTCTTTTCTAAAATTCGGGAAAATCCTCCATTATACCTTTAACTATTTCTAACAACCGTCTATTGCCATAACTCAGTGGGATCTAATGACTACCATTCAACATAGACACCATACTGTACTTCCCTGCATCCTCACCCATGAAAAGACATTGATACATTTATTGTATGGAATGTTTTTGTGTTTTTCATCATGTTTCCACTTTCCACAGAAGGGATTGGGATAGACAGTTTTTCCTCCATTAGACCGACATTAGGATCCAAAAGTCAGACGAACCTTGAGGTGCCTGAAACTAACAGCAGTAATTTGACTACAGAGATAGCAAGTATCCGCTATTACAGTCATATATTATTTAGTGATTTTTCAACAGTGTCTCTATTTCTATCACATAGGGTCAGAAATAAAAGTAGTATAATACAGTAGAATAGGATATAGCCAAATTCAATAGAATGATTAGATTCTGCTGAAGACCCACTGTAAGTTTGACGTACAATATTCTTTATACAGGCTATAACGTTGGCTCCCTTAGATATATGCATTTTCTTTCTGGATCGTTTTAAACCAATTCACCATGTTTGCCCTTCCATTGTCCATAACCTACATCTTTCTCCATTTTCCCTCCACTATTCCTAAAGCAGGAAGTTCCTCACATGGACTGTTCCATGTAAGTCATCACTGTCACGATAACAAATAACCATGCAACATTCCCCTTTCTCCTCTTGCCAACGCATGCCCAGCTAACTCTTCACTCCTACGAACACAAGATGGTCATGTGCTGGGCAGGTGTTCCCTTTGGAGTAGGCATACGCTCATGTCCTGTTGATGTGTTGGGTTAGTGGGGTTAAACTCTCACGTACTGAGGTAAGAAATGCATTATTTCTGTTCCCGGCATGTAAGGTAATGTACTTTTTCACTTTTCCTTTTCCATTGATTCAGTAAAGTACAGTCAATGCAACATAATAATACTACATACTTATTTTAAGTGTCTGATCCATAAATTCCTGCTGAATGGCATTTTGGTTTTCATAGACGCAGACTCAGAGGGCTGGTCCACTGCCTTTGTGAAGAAATGGCTACAGACGGATTTCAGTGCGACCTCTATTGCTAAGATGCTCTTCCCTCCTGGACACCCTGAACAGTAAGCAGTGAAGAAAGAAGTATTCAGATCCTGACTAATAGCACACTGTGAAAATACTCCACTACAAGTAAAAGTATAGCATTCAAAACCTTACTTTAGTAAAAGTATGCAAGTATTATCAGCAAAATGTACTTAAAGATTGAGATAAAGATTATGATTTGATATCATCATCATCATTATATTCTTTATTCAGGACACATAACAAATGGTCTATAGCAACCACATAGTACATACTATAAATAAAATTGAAATGAATTGAATTAAAGTAAAAATACTCATTGTGCAGTAAAATGTTCCCTGTCAGTGTTTTACTATTGTATAGGATGTTTCTGGATGAATATAACAGCTGCATTATTATGTATGTTGCAGTTTACTGCTGTAGATATTTAAAGTTGTGCTAATTTACATATTCTGTAAGATCATTTTATGTTTGTAGTGTTGCTGTCCAACATTTCATGGTGTCTGAAAACTGACCTGTTTTAGCTTTGTGACGATACATTTTCTAGCTGATCCAAGAGGCTTTTTAAATAGTTTATTTATCTTAAGAAGTAGGATACTTTTCTCAGCACATAAAGGAACACTTTGTCCTTCAGTTTATCACAAACATTCAAAAGCAGCGAATGTGGAGAGACATGGTTTTTTTACTTTATCTTATCTTTGTCTCCAAAACTGAATGTAGCACTGAAGAGGCTGCTCCTTCCTCGACATCCATGGATCAGGCGATACAGCAGCCTGTGTGTTACCTCGAGGAAGAAGAGATCTACATCTCAGAGCAAATGCAGGAAATTACAGACGGTATTATTGTCTCTTTAACAAAAGAGTATGACTTCTTTCAAACTTTGTGTGATTACTAACTGATCTAATCTCCTGCTCAGCTCCTCCCTCCATCCAGGTACCCACTGAGGATCTGTGTGTAGGGCCTGGCCAGCCAGCTACATTTACTGCCATCATCACAGGAAGGCCAACTCCTAATATACAGTGGTACAAGGTAGGAGCACTGTAGATTAGTGATCACCTAAAGGGTTGGTTGCAGGAAGATCTTGGGGTGGCTGGGTCGTAACATGACTTACGGCACTGGTTCCCAAACTGTGGGTCTTGACCCCCACTAGGGGTCATGAGGCCTTCTTGATTGTAAGGGGTGTAATTGTTACCGGTACCAGACCTAAGGGAAATCTGGACCAGCAGCAGCGGTTACACAGGCTAGCAGCAATGGTTACACAGGCTAGGAAGCACTCCATAGCCGGATACAAAACAGGAAACTGTGACTCTGCGAATCAATAGAGAGAGCACCAAAGTTAGCATGTTGCTCACAAAGCTCGTTCCCATACATTCACATTGTCTTTATAAACTCTCTAATTAAAGTGCATGTTAAAATGATAATACAATGTTTTCAAATTAAATAAATGGTATAACCAAACTGATGATAAATTATGTGAAACAGTATTTCTGACGGAAAATAAATGCGCAAAAATGAATAAGTCATTTAACACATATTAAATGCCAAACTTGGCTTAACTCAAAATACTAAAATGTACCAAAATAATATAACAACTAAAGTTACAGTCTTTCACATATAACATATGCTGACCTGTTAACAACAACCATTGCTGCTAGCCTGTGTAACCATTGCTGCTGGTCAAGATTTCCCCTAGGTCTGTTTAAATAAAAACTAAACATGTAGCCTTTTTAACCTACTACATAAGACAACTTAAAAAAAATCATTAATTTCTGTGAAGAAAACTAAATTAAATTGAACTTAGTTTTGGATTAGTATACAAGATATACATTTTAAAAACAACTCACAGCATAAGGTTCACGGTGAAGACCTGAACACAAGCTACTGTGTATTCACAGAGCCTTCCCTCTCTGCTAAACAGCCTCGTCCTGCATTAGAAAAGTACGTAGTTAAAACAACCGAAGAACTAATATAATAATGGAGTCAGAGAGAAGAAAACACAGAATTTGTAAAAAATAAAAATAAAAAAAAATTGATGCCTATTCCTAAGTATGTATGTTATACAAATAATAAATATATACATGATACAGAGAATTGTCTTAAAAGTTCCTAAAAATCATCTCTAATGCAATGTTCACAGTCAATAATCTGCTTGAAATTCATCCAAATTGCTCAGGAAAAAGGTTGGGAACCACTGATTTAGGGAATAGAAGAAATTTTATCTTCCTACTATGCAAGTTACTTATGTAGATACTATTTTCAATTACCTATATCTAGCAAAAAAAACACAATGGGTACCATAAATATAATAAAAGATGTTTTCTAGTGAAATTCTAAATAGTTTACAGTCATACTGCCTCATCTGAGAATAAATCATAAAAGGTTTTTAGGGTTAAACGTTACATTACATTACATTACATTACAAATGTTTGACCAGCACTTGTAGACCTGATAGCTGTCCCTGTTAAAACTTTGCTTTTTCTTCTGTGATTGGAGGATGGAGAGGAGCTTGCAGCCAATAATAATATAGAGATAGTACAGCATGGCGCCCGCTGCACAGTGACCATCGTGTGCCCAGAGGGTGAGGACAGTGGCATATATACCTGCTTGGCCTACAATGACTCTGGCCATGCCTCATGCCAGGCTGAGCTGACAGTGGAGGATGGTGAGACAACAGCAATGCTGCTATGCATCATTATTTTATTTCTATAGACATAGATTCATTCATCAGATCTAACTGCAATGTAGCTTAGGCTTAAAGCATGTCACAAGATATTGCTGTAAACGTTAGTAATACATTATGATTGATGTTGTGGTGGACGGTACTGTTTTATTCAGAGATTTTGTTTTCCCTGCAGGCCCACTGGAGTGTCAGGAAAGAGAGGTGGAGCTCGGGAAGAGGAGGAAATTATTCTCCGTCTATGATGTCCATGAGGAAATTGGAAGGTGAACCTGTACTGTTTATTGATGTAGTCCAACCTGCCCAAGAGCCCTGTCAAGATTTGATACGATCAACATCATCTCTCTGTGTTT
The DNA here is from genome assembly GCA_023631565.1 of Gymnocephalus cernua. Classification (NCBI taxonomy): domain Eukaryota; kingdom Metazoa; phylum Chordata; class Actinopteri; order Perciformes; family Percidae; genus Gymnocephalus; species Gymnocephalus cernua. Next base: position 22,533,625 of record CM042432.1, on the reverse strand, counting down.
TAGGGGAACCTTCGGGGTGGTAAAGCGAGTAGTCCACAGAAGAACATGTGAAGTGTTTGCTGCCAAGTTCCTGCCTCTGCGGAGCAGCACTCGGACCAGGGCCTTCCAGGAGAGGGACTTGCTATCCCGTCTGGCTCACCCCAGAGTTGCCTGTCTGCTGGACTTCTTTTGTACCAGACGCACTCTGGTGCTGATCACAGAAATGTATCCTTTCTGTTAAATGCTACAATATATTCACTACAGTTGGTTTAGTTTGTTGATTTTGTTTTGTATACAATTAAGAGTTCTTTAACACCATTTCTAGCTGCTGTTCTCATGGACTTCTGGACCATTTATTACTAAAAGGATCAGTCTCTGAGAGAGAGGTGCAAGCATACATTTAGTCTCTATAAACTTATTTTTATCCTGCAAATATTATGTATGGTTTTTGACTAATATTCTATAATTTATTTTAGGTTCAGTCATACATCCAGCAAATCCTTGAAGGAGTTGGTCACATTCACAGCATGAACATTTTGCACCTGGACATTAAAGTGAGATTTTGGGGTCCAACATTGCACTATTGGCTGTGTCATTATTTTTTGAATGCGGTTCTTAACTTAATTTGTTTTTTATACTCCCTTCAGCCTGATAATATACTCATGGTGTATCCACCCAGAGATGAGATCAAGATCTGTGACTTTGGCTTCTGCCAAGAAATAGACACATCCAGACACCAATACAGCATGTTTGGTACACCAGAGTTTGTTGCCCCTGAAATTGTTCACCAAGAACCAGTCACTGTGACCACTGATATTTGGTGAGTTTGGTGAATTACTAATCTGGCAAACTGAGACTTGCATCAGATCTAGATTTAAATAAAAGCTAAAAGTCATTTGCAATAAACTATGTACAAATGTAAATAACAGCACAAAATAGGACATTGCATTAATATCTCTTATTCTCTCTGCTAGGTCTGTAGGTGTAATAGCCTATTTATGGTATGTATCACTGCTCTTTTGATAATATTCTTAAAATCTCCAATATACAGTTTATCCAAAAGCTGTGCATAGGACTTGAGTTTCTGTTTGCCTATTTACATGACGCTTTATCTTTGTCTTGATAGTCTGGTGTGCCGTTGCCCTTTTGCGGGAGCGACAGACCGCGCTACACTGCTGAGGGTGGGGGAGGGGACCCTGAACTGGGACGCCCCTGACGTCTCCTCAAGGAGCCCTGATGCCCAGAACTTTCTCCACATGCTCCTTCAGCCAGATCCAGAGTAGGGAAGCAGTTTTATTATTGCTTACGCTGCCACATCAATCCAGTCTCTCAGTCATCAACGATATTTTCAAAATGTCGTGCAAGTGACACAAAGTCCTCTTTCATTGGACAAATGAGCATGAAGGAGTCTCTTTGCATCAGTTATATCAATGCCATTTCTGACCCAAATGTTTTATGTATTCCTGTTAAAGCTACATTTAGCTCATGTTGAACCCTCACTGATCAAAAGTAAGACCAGGTTGGTCTCAACCAAAAAACAGGAAAACAAACAATGATTGAAAAGTGACTGAAAGCTGCATAAAACTACATTAACTAGGCTGATCATCTTCGTGGCTGTACTAGCACCCTTTTCAATTAAAGACAGCTTTTTTGATTTAATGTTAATAAAAAATATATTACTTATAGAATAACATTATACATGTTCACCCCCTCCAGTGGTTCATTACACAGCTGCAGTGATGTAGTGATGGACTCAGGTTGTGTTTAGGTGTGGTTTCATGGTGCAACATAACACACGTCTGACCACTCTCAATTTTCTTCTACCTAGGAAGCGACCATCTGCCTTTGAGTGCTTGAGCCACGAATGGCTCCAGGTGAGAGGAAATACAGCACAATGGGTGCTTTAATCAAGCTTCACTGGATTCAAAAACTTAGGAACACAACTAAACGCACATCTTTGTAACTGTGTTCACAGGACAAACATGCAGGAGAAGATACGGATGAAATCAACACCAAGACTTTGAAAGTCTTCATCTCAAAAAGGAAATGGCAGGTGAGTTACCTGACTTCATCGAAACCACAACATCTGGGGACAAAAGGAAACTGGTTTCTTGTAATGTTGAATGTTCAATATGATTACATGAGTTGAAGTCACAGTAGATAATATACTGTCCTTAAAAGAAAACAATCTCTGTCTACACCAGTATCTCTCCCATCTATCTCCCCAGCGTTCCTTGACTTGCATTGGCTCAGTTCTCACGTTGAGGCTCATCCCTGAGCTGCTGGACGCTCCTCTCAGAGAGACTGCAGTGACCGTGCCCCGCGAGCCCCAGGAGCACAGCAGCACCTCTGTGAGCAGTGGCTCCTCATCGGAGTATGACGAAGCTGACTCTTGGGACTTTTTCCAGCACTACAGCCCGACTGAGGAGGAGGAAGAAACTGAGGAGGACTATGATCCTTTAACGGAGAGAGCGCACATCCCTGAGCCTTTTGCCAAACTCCACCTAGATGCAGAAGAGGAAGTGACATTAGGGGAGGAAGAAGAGGAGGAGATGGTAGGAAGGAGGAGTGTACTAGAGCGGAGTATGAGCAGGCAGTCAGTTGCGTCGTCAGATGTGTCAGGCCAACAGACACCTCACAGGGAGCGTAGGTTCAGCAAGGACAGCAGTCAATCTCTCTACCTTTCTGATGGAAGTGAGGGTTCAGGGAGTGACGGAGCTCGTATCCCTCGTGGCAGCGTCATCCGAAGCACTTTCTACAGCACCTCTCATCAGCTTTCACCCATGTCTGCCAGACACATGACATTACGGGACAAATTCCAGGTCAAAAAGCAGGAGAGAGGCCGCAAACCACTCCGGAGAAGCTTTTCTGGACGTCTCAACGAGCCTCTTATTGAATATGTGGAGGATGAGACGGAGACCAATCGTGGCCAAAGACGGGGATCTGTCCAGCCTACAATGCAGAAGTCCTGTTCCTTTGACAGTGGTGTTGGCCTCGCCCACACCAACGTACCCCCTCACAGGAGGAGCAGGTCTCTTGATGAGTATTCACGGCGATCTCCCAGCTCGCCCAAGCGCACAAAGTCGGGTGAAGAAGAAGGCTCTCAAAGTCTAAAGGAAGATTTAACAGATGATGAAGTGGCAGGGAGAGGATTGTTGGCCATCCCGAGCCCTCGGCGACCCACAAGAAGAAGAGGCTCTGTCGCTCCAATACAAGGGACTCGCGTGCCAGGAGGATCACCTGTTCCCTCAAGCCTCCTTGCTGGAGACAGAATGAGCCCCAGGCTGGATCAGGAGCAGGCAGCGGGCGACACCTTCGCTGGCTCCCAGGGGTCTCTTGCTGAGTCGTCTATTTTAGAGCATGGTGGCTCTGAGTCTTCAAGCAGACTCGGCTCCTATGAGGAGCTGAGTCATGGTCATCTCAGAGCGAGGCACAGATCAGGAGAGAGTGAAGTGTATGATGATCAAGGGGAGCCTCTGATTTCACCATCCCCATGCTCATTCCAAGAGGTTAAACCGAGAGGCTTGTTTCCCCAGGCACCGCCACGTAACCGCACCCACTCCAACCCCAACTTATCCACAAACAGCAGGGGACAGCCAGGGACCCCACTAACAGTGAGTCCCAGTCCCAGCCTCTCTTCTCTGCAGGCCCCAGAGAGGCCTCCCAGAGCCAAGGACAGAAAGGAGGGCTGTGGCCTCCAAAGGCATGCATCTGCTCCGGCCCTCGAAGCCCGGCCACCTACAGGAAAGTCCCCCAAGCTGGGACTGCTGAAGATCTTCCGCAGGCAGTCCTGGACAAGCCATTCATACTCCCAGCTGGACAACACAGAGTTAGGGCCCACCCTAGGAGAGATCATGAAGCCAGATACTCCCACCATGTCTCTGAGGAAGAAAATGAGAGCTTCAGCCTCCAGCCTGACCAAGCTGTTTTCCAGGTCTTCTAGTAAGGAGGACGTGAATAAAGGAGGTAAGCTATTATAAATAATGCTAATTTTATTTGATCAATTAACAGAAAATTATGTTAAGCAGCATCCATACTAAAGAAAATGCTAAACATACATTAGGGATAATTTATTTTAATTTACCTGAGCTGTCACTAGTCTCAGTTATGTTGTATTGTACATCTACACTCATTTTCGTTTTTTTTTTTTTCTCCTTTTGGCGTTGTTTGTCTTTTATAACAGGACCGATAGTAAAAGGATCCGCTCCCATCGCACCTGAAAGACAGCATAGAACTGGTCTTGAGAGTCCAAAAAAGAGGACCTCCAAACTTTTACCGTCTTTTAAAATACCTGCATTCAAAAAGACCAAAGGTAGTGAATGAGCTACATTCTGTGGATTACGTATTTCCAGTCCGAAATGTCCTGAAAACCTGCTATCATCATTTTGCTACAAGCCTGGCTGTGTATGTTTGTTCTTCTCCATATTTTCCAGATCTGCTGGCCCGTCCCAACAAGCCTGAAGTGCTCCAGTTAGATGGAGGTGGAGTCCTGCTGGTTTGGAAACCAGTCCAGTCCAGTAACCCTGTCAACTTCTGTGTGCAGTACTGTACAGAAGGTGGGTTCACAGAGACGATACAGCAGCACAGATATTTAATTGGTTGTTTCTGTTAAAAGGAAACCAAATTAGTTGTTTATGTTAGACAGATATAATAGTTTGTATTACTGAAATATAAAAATGTAATCTATTTGCCTACAAAATGTTGCATGATGGAAGTTAAATTCCTTGCGTTATTTAAAATCCGAGCATGATGGAAGTTAAATTCCTTGCGTTATTTAAAATCCGAGCATGATGGAAGTTAAATTCCTTGCGTTATTTAAAATCCGAGCATGATGGAAGTTAAATTCCTTGCGTTATTTAAAATCCGAGCATATTAACAAACATTTTTGGACAAGCATCAGTCACTGCTGAATTTAGTGTACCAAAATATATCTCAGACATGTGCAGTACATAGAGTTTGGAATGATGCACTACATATTTTTTTGTCAAAATTTTAGATTTTTTAAGTTTGTGGAGCTGACTGCCAGTTAAAGTCCAATAGTGTGACGGTTTTGGTTTGGAACACAACACACAGTGATGGCTATTATTCTTATCCTGACACAATATATTTAAAGACAATACATTTTCTTTATTTGTTTTATTTTTTTATATTTGAAGATATAAAAAGTTTTGCCAATTGATACTGGCTACTTTCCAGTAAGTAAGTAAGTAAGTAAGTAAAGTTTATTTATATAGCACATTTCACAGATAAAAATCACAAAGTGCTTCACAATAAAATGTAATACAGTAGCAAATACAAAATACAAGAAAATTAAATACAAATAGAAAACATAAACAACCATAAGAACCCCCTGCCTAGCTAAAAGCCTGCTTGAAGAGCTGAGTCTTCAGTTCCTTTTTAAAAGAATCAACAGAGTTCACACAACGCAGAAAAAGAGGCAAAGCATTCCACAGCCTAGGAGCCACTGCCTGGAATGATCGGTCCCCTCTCGATATTAAATGGGTCCATGAAAAGTCCATGCCGTATACTTCTTTTACTTTCAAATTGACCTCAACAATCATTTACAATATCACTAATATCACTGTTGCATGGATTTACTGCAGGATTAAAATGTACAGTAGGTGTGGATTTCAGAGTAAAACTCATGTGCCTTCTCAGGTGGGGAGTGGACGGTCCTGTCGGAGGAGGTGACTGAAAGCTGCTATGTGGTGAAGGACTTACCCAGAGGAGCCTCTTATGTGTTCAGAATAGGCTGCATCACCAAGACAGGAGCAGGACCTTTCAGTGACGCCTCAGCACCTGTTGTTATGGCTACTCATCCTGAAGGCAAGACAAATACTCAAACATAATGTTACATATTTTCTGTTGCACATGTGTGATCTAATTCATGTAGCAGGAATTTGCCTCATTGCTTTGCTGTCTTCACATACATATTTACAGCACTGATATACAGTACACATCAACTGTGATATGTTCAAACAGCTACTACATGTAAGGTTACAGTGTTTTTACCTGTATTTACTCTGTTGTCCAGAGATTCACATTCCTCTAATCCAGACTGAGTCACTGGGGTCAAAGGTCACTGGGTCAGAACGACAGACAGCACACAAGAACTACAATTTCCTCTCTGAGATCAACAGGTGGGATTTTTATCTTTTATGTAAATGTCTTTTTTATTTACTGTCATGTTTACTGTATTCTTTTGCACATGATAATGTTTTTCTTTTTGGCTTTTATTTTGAAATGTAGGTGTGACTTTTCAGGTTTCTCAAGTCTGTCACAGATTCAGATATTTCTGAATTTAATTTAATGTTTTGTGCTAATCTTTTTTTTTTTTCCCCTATTATGAAAAAAAAGAAACAATATTTAAACAGATTTAGGATTAGAGTCTTCAGATGCATTAGTAAAAACATAGCATCATCTTGTTTCTCCCACTTTCTCTTAGGCACTAATATGTGATACAGTACCTCTTTTGTTTTGTTCTCTCCCAGGGGTCGTTTCAGCGTAGTTACCCTGTGCAGGGATGCTGAGACCAGCCAAGTGTTTGTTGCCAAGATCACCCCTTACCAGGCAGAGCAGAGACAATTGGTGCTGAGGGAATACCAGCTGCTGAAGAGGCTTCATCACCCTCACCTGGTGCAGCTGCACACTGCCTATTTGACCTCCTGCTACCTGGTGTTAGTGGAGGAGCTCTGTCCCGGCAGGGAGCTGCTCTACAGTTTGGCAACGAGGTAAAGGAAGGCTTGAGAAACATAAGCCAGAGACCAAATCGTTTGTGTTTGGATTGATATGAGCAACAATATCAAGTAGTCCATTACAGTGGAAAGCCTCTATATTGCTTCTCTTTTTCAACTCTATATTTTCTCTTATATAATTACAAAATAAGAAGCTCTAAAAATTAAAATAAGCACCACATGTCCTATGAGAAATACTGCTTTAATTAGGGCCAGCAGGCCAAATTTGGCTTCCTCAGACTTACTGCCACACTGGTGTTACAGAGAATGATTTAATGTCATCTAATGGCCTATTTCGATGTAATTTAAACATACGTTTTAATTTACATTGAGATACACAAATCAAGGTTAACTGAACACTGTTTGGAGATGACCGATAAGTGCCAAATGGACACTTGCTGTAAGTGATCAATGTAATATCTTTTTTAAATGATTATTATCTAAATTCTGTTTTAGACCTGTAGCCATTTGTCCCTCACATACTGTAGTTAATATTAACAAACCTGTCTGTCTTTGCTCGTGCCCTCTCAGAGATCTGTACGCAGAGACTCACGTCGCCGAGCTGCTGGTTCAAATTCTGAGTGCAGTTGACTACCTTCACAGCCGTCGAGTCATCCACCTGGACCTGAAGTCTGACAACATGCTGGTGGATGATTGCAACCACCTGAAGATAGTTGACTTGGGCTCGGCTCAGTCCTTCACACCCGGTCAGCCTCTCAACATCGAGCACGTCCAGGGCCTGTCAGAGAGCAAAGGTACTGATGTATTTCTGGTTTAATTTCAACTAAATTGTATATGATTTAGAAGCTTGCATTGTTGTAGGTTCTTCTAATGTACTAAAGCTTTGACTGTCATGGCCTCCAACAGACTGCTGCAGCAAAGGTACACATTCTTTAAGGGAGGACGGATTGATGGATGGAAATAATTACGCCTAACTTCATCCACCTCAGCTGATCTATAGCCTAACAAATCCAAGTCCATTTTCTTATCTGTTTTTATCCATTTCTTTCTGGTTTGAGTCCTTTTACTAATTCAGGAAATTAAGCATGTCAATTGTGGCATTGCCAGTAACAGCACAACTCTTTATGAACAATATCCTGTTTCTGTCTGTTTTTCTCAGTTTATATTGTCCTTCCTAAAGCTCCGGAAATCCTGGAAGGTCACGGTGTCGGGCCTGAAACTGACGTTTGGGCTATTGGAGTCCTATCCTTCATCATGTAAGTATAGAGATATATAAAAGAAAGAACAGTAGTCAACCATTTTCTTACTACTTTAAAATAAAAAATATACTGTGTATATATATATATATATATATATATATATATATATATCTGTAATTTGTTAAATGTGGCTCCCACTTTTGCAAAATAGTTATTACAATATTATTCTGACATTTGTTTAAAGGATAACAGGTATCATTGGATGACAAATTAACACTTCTAAAGATTGAATCATCCACATTTTCTTTCTTTGGATAATCCTCTTTTTCATTATGGATTATGAAATGTTACCAATGAATGAATCTTCTGTAGTTTGGGGATGCTGGATTATAATTTTTTATATATTATTATATAATTTATTAATATATACTGTTCTATTTTTGGATGACGTATGTGTTTTTTTTCTCGTTTCTTCACTAGGTTGAGTGCCGACAGCCCGTTCCATGCAGAGCACAGCTGGGAGCAAGACAGAAACATCAAGAAAGGGAAGATCCAGTTTGGGCGCTGTTACCCTGGTCTGTCAGAGGGAGCCTTAAACTTCATGAAGAGCAGCATGAATAACAAATCCTGGTGAGTGTGTCTCTTAAATGTAGTTTGCATTAGAAAGTCATATTAGTAAATTAGGAACATAAATGTGTATATCCTAATATGATTAAAACTTTGCAGGGGGAGACCCACTGCAGCCGAGTGTCTCCAGAACCCGTGGCTGCGTGCCCATCGAGCCCCACACAAAGGCCGACACTCCAAAGTGTGTTTCTCCACAGACAAACTTAAAGATTACCTCAAGCAGAAGGAGGAGAAACGAGACCAGGTCCGCACCAAGCTTCAGGGTCCCTTCTTCCAGTAAGGCAATACTATGGGGGGGTTCTTTTACTAGTGGCTTTTCCTAGAAGCTATAACCAGCACATTTCCTGTGTGGCTCATTTCTAACTAGCTGGAGCCAGGCCAGATTATAAAAATCATTATATTATCCTCTGATTTTAAAATTGTGATGCGTCTTAATGAATTTTCAAAGTGTATTTATCCATTAGCTTGTATATGTTAGTGTATTGCATTGTCTGTGCTTCGGTTTATATGGAAACATATCAGGGACAAGGTTTAGTCTAAGAGTGCATGAGTTGTAAAATTTAGATTTTTGTGACACGAGAAACTGTTGTTTTGCTCCTCAGTGTCAGACAGATTTTGTCAGGCAGAGTTTGGCCTTAAAGTGCAAACAGTTTTCTTATAAATGTACACATTTTGCCTTAAAGTTGTACAAATGGAAAATCAATTAAGATTTTTGAATGCTTCATAATAGTTAAATATTGGGTTAGTCACCCACCCGAATGAGTTAAAATAAATGAAAGATTAATTAAAAAGCACAAAAGTGGTCAAGTCATTGTCTTCACATTCTTTATTCAGACTCATTGGTACACAAACACACATGCAAATGTTTTAAATGTAATACATGCAGTGATTTTATAACAATTAAATAATATGCAGCATGTGAGTAATTATTTAAATAACATAATATTAGTTATAATCGCCATATACTTAACTATGAGTGAATTTATTTATACTGTATTAGAATTCAACAAAACATATATATGAAGGTGTAACTATTTTGCTGTGAGTAGCTGACACTGGCTTATAAAGACCAAATGTAGCACTGAATGCGGCAGTTGTCTTAGCGAGCTGGCAGAGATTTATGGACTAGGATGTTCACTGCTAGAACTCAGCCATTGATTTTTCTAAATCTAACACAACCCCCCATTTTCTCAGTCAAGAAAAAAATGTCTTTCAATCCCTCAAGTCCCTCTTTTCCATCTTAGCATAAGTGAGCAAACCTCCGACCATATAACATAGCGTGAAAGAAAAACAAACTTTTCTCAAGAAGAAAGTTTCTTTCAGATGTGTTAGGGGTCAGTGAAGATGGACTTATTCAGGCCAGAGTCTCAAGTGTTGGTTCTTCTATCCAGCAGCAGAAAGACTGTTTCCTTCCTATGATTTGGCCTCCTGAACCTTTTGGATATCCTACTCAAAGAGAGATGGAGATAATTTTCACTAATGCTCTTGTCCAGAGCATTATGAATATAAAATGGTCTATGCAACAGCTGACAGACAACAGTCGCAAAGTAGTTGTCACATAAGTAAGCGAAAGGGTATTTTATAATTTTACTCACGTCATTGAGGATATCTTTCAGCTCTTCGTAAGCCCTCTCTAAGTCATCATTGATGATTACAACATCAAACACTCCGGGCTCGTTACCTACAGAAGAGAATTGGGTCAGCTGCAATGGTTGTCTTTTTTTCAGCATCATGCCCGAAGGGAACTGCTGTGAAACTTACTGAGCTCCATATCGATGCGCGCTGCCTCCAGGCGTTTTTGTAAACTCTCCTCTGTTTCTGTCTGTCTGTCCCTCAGACGTTTTTCCTGAGAAAGACGATGAAACAAGACATTATCTTTCAACTGAGAGCTGCTCCAAAACAGCTGTCATTTGTTTTATATTTTTATTTTTCTCAGACCAATTTGTGTCTCACTAGAGTTTTTCAAAGGACATTTATATCCATTTATTATTGCAATCAAAGTATACAACAACGTTTTCTTTTTAAACGCATATTTGACACTCTTTGACAGCCTACTTTGCACAAGCAACAACAGAGCTTAAGAAATACAGTATGTTAATTAAATAAATAAAACTTATTGCAATTACATTAATGCAATATACTACATTGGACATTTACCAGGATCTCCATGGAGGGAGGCTGGATGGAGATGTAGATGGGGTTCAGGTCAGTCTCTTTAATCCTCTTCACCCCCTGGATGTCCACATCTAAGATGCAGATTAGGTTTTTGGCCTGCACGTCTTCTATGGCAGCTTTACTAGAGAATCAATGCATTGTTACATCATAAAACCATAAACAAACAAGAGGCTCCAAACAACCAGGACTATACATCTGAACATGGATGGGCTTGATAATGTCCAACCAGGTATTGAGAATGTAATCGGGTCATTTTGTGCATGTCACACCTCGTAACTAAGGTTGGACTAAGAGGATGGCTGCATTGATCCAAGAGTCATACTACAGTGAGTGTGTGTTATCTTCAGAATAAGAGGAAGAGATTAAAAGGCACGTAAGAGCTGCTGAGCTGCAGTGTTGCTCTTTTTGGCCTGAGGGGAGGTTAAAGCTCCATCTGTCATTAGACTAGATCCTCTTGAAACCTGTGGCCAAGCCAGAGGGTAGTCGCTAATATAAGACAACAACAGTCTAATATCAGTGACGCTGATGCTATATTGTATTTCACTCATATTAACTCATCTTATATGTCAGATTTTTATCCTGTGGGTGGATTTTGCTTCTGAAACAACATTTAGACCAATAGAAAACAGTGAAAGCATACAGATTATGTTCATTTTTGCAGATGAGCTGTTTGCTAAGACGTTGCCCCTTAAATGGTCATTGAAACTGGGACACCGTTGGTCCTAAAAATGAATCATTTTAAACAAAGAAAATAAAATGTGTACAAAAAGAATCATGCATCTAAATCATAGATGTTTTGGTAACACTTTACTTGAAGGTAGCTACATAATAGTGACATGACAGTGTCGTGAACGTGTCATAAACATTATAAACAAGTCATAAACGTTTATGACATAACGCTTCTTTTAGTAAATGTCATTCGGTTTTTGTCATTGTTTTTGTTTTTGTCAAGTTATGGTTAGGGTTAGAGTTAGGGTTAGGGTTCATATGTCATGACTGTGTCATGACAGTGTCATGTCACTCTTATTCAAGTAAAGTGTTACTGATATTTTTAAGGTTGTTCCTGATTACATGGTGAAAAATATGGTGGCATTCATGCAGAGCTGCAAATATTTACCTTGTTCCATACAGGTTGCCAGAAAACTCAGCGTTTTCAATGTACTCTCCGTTGTCAATTCCCTCTTGCATGGCATCTTTTGTTGTGAAGTGGTAGTCTGTAAGATGCAACATTAATAATGAATCTAGCTCTGCCGTGAAAACTTGCACAGCAGAAAGAAATGATTGAAGAAAGGTGATGCGACTCAAATGAACGCTCACTACAGTTTAAAGCCCCCAGTGTGTAACATTTGTAGTTGTTTAGTATCAAAATCTGTATTGCCCTTCACAAACTTGTCCTTTTTTATGACTGTTGACCACCACCATCAATTCCAAGTATTCCTATTGGCTTGAAAGACAGTATATAAAATGGACCCAGTGAATCCGCTGTTTTTGACGGAGACAAGTGAAGTCTATTAGAAGCACTTTTCCGGTGATGGTTGAGCGTTACTGAGCGTTACTGCGCAGCTGCAAACTGAGCTTCCCGCCGTAGATGTGATGTGAGCAACGTGTCTGAACGTTGTAAGTCTTCTGGTAGCTGTGCCAAGAGAAATCTCAATCATTCCCAATCTTGCAGAGACGGAGAGCGTAGGTATATGTAAGGAGATAACATAGACACAGGCTAATTATTGCTAACTAGAAAGTGAAATTCAGTTGGTTGTCATATACAATTTCACCGCTAGATGGGAGCAATTCTTACACACTGGGGCTTTAAAGTGAGTCTAGTTTCGTCACAATAACCAGGAACATCACAGGCACAAAAAAAGAAAAGAAAAGAAAAGAAAATCCAAAAAATGAGAAATATGTTTTTTTATCACTGTTACAGAGCAAATGATATTGTCCATACCAGATCCATAGGCCTAAATCTTAATAACATCAAAACCTCTGGGGATCTAAAACAGACACGTTACTACTTCTAACACTCATGGACACTGCGATAGCACACAATCATTAGCATGAGAACATGATGAGTCAGCTCAGACTGAAGTAACAATCTGAAGCACTGGATAGAACAGGAAGTGGATGTGCTGTAAACAAATCAATAATAAGCCTGGAAACAAGGAAGACATTATTTTAAACGGGGAAACCTGCAGTACATGAAATATTTCTACCCAAGATCAAAAGCTCAGTGCAAAATCCACAGTTTTGTTCTAGATCAATACTAATCTATTTAGTGTCTGATATTGTCAGTACAAATAAAACACGAACAGCATCTTACAAAAGATTGGCTATCCTTTCCAAAGTATTTTAACACATTACAGGGAAGTGACAGCAGTGTTTAAAAAGCTCAGATGGATCCCATCTAGTCCAAAGATAAATTCACGTTATAAATTCCCAAATTCCTTGTAAGTGTTACTTACTTGGCAATAAATCCTTTCCAGATTCTGAAATCTTTCTCTTGGGATGCTAATGGTTGGTTGCAAATCATCAATGCTCCATCAGCCACAATGGGAAATGGGACACAAAACCTCACGGGACTGGAAATGGGAATCACTACCAAGGCATCACAGGGGGCTATTTTCAAAAGCATTTTACTCCAAAGTGTAAACTGTCTGATCCTGATTACTTAGATGATTAAACGTTTTTCTTCTCTCGTTTGTTTGTCACAAAGTGACTAGTTCCTACGACTCCAATGTAGGGTGTGAGGATGATGAAAGTAACCCCTCTGCCTTAAAAACTGTGATTGGGAATCACACCGAGGTCACCTTTATCTGTGGTTTCTGATTTGTTTGCAGATGACAATGAGGCTGACTTTTCTAAGTCTTCAGACGAGAAGACGGCTGCTACGGGCAGTAAAGTAGCCCCCAGAAGCATGGGGAGCGTGTTCAGCCCTATGAAGAAAGCAACAAAGGCAAAAAAAGAGGTTTATCCCTTTATATCAAGGCAGTTATACAGGGGGGAGAAAACCATTCGTGCAGTTCACTTGGGAGTAAGAAATGTTGTGGGCGTTTTTCTTTTATAGAGCAGGCAGGTAGAGGAGGCGAGGAAATGTGGTACAGAAACAAAAAGCAAAGAGGAAGACAGTTCTACACATTCACATCCAAGTCCAGGGCTTCTATACAATGAATTGCAGAGCCTATGACAGTCTGAAGGTGCTGAAAACATCAACCAAGGTGCTGAAAACAACCACCCACTTGTAACACTTGTGCAGATACCAAAATGTGTCTCAAACCAGTTTGTTTTGAACCAGAACTACTGTACCTTTTCCATCTTCCTCTCCAGGTCGAGGGTTTCGTGTTGTGTCTGTACAAGGAGAGGATTTCATCATTAAACCCCATCCAGAAATAAGTGAAAAACTTCAATCTCAAGATTTACTTATACAACACAAACATGTATTGGAAGGTTTAGAGTAAGCAAAGCTGACATTCTGACTCCTCAGACGGCAGCCAATAACCAGTTGGCACACTCAAACGTACGTGACACACTGAATCCAAAGACGTCCTCGTGATCCTTCATTAGCCTCTTCATCAGAGTGCTCTTCCCTGCTCCTGAGGGGCCGCTCAGCACCACGGGCCTCGGTCCTGACATTGTTCTGAGACAGACAGACGGGGACAGAGGTAGCTCAGGTTTGTTTGTTTGTGCCAAGAGCAGATTAAAATGTGCGTGCCAGCTGATCTTTTCTTCTCTTTTTCTTTTCTAGAATACGATACAGGGCATTTGAAAAGTTTAGTCAGAAAATGGTTTCAATGTATTGATTTTTGACCTTTTCATTAAAACACCATTTCTATTAAGTATTTTAAACTCCTCTTATACATTACTTTGCAGTGCTGGTAAAGCTCACCAACTATCCTGTCAACCATATGTCGAAGGTGCAGTAAAGTTAATCCTTTGATCCAAGCTTCTTTTAACCACTACAGTGTCAGGAAGAAACATCCTGACACGCACACACCAGGTTAAAAGCAGACATTTGCTCTTACATTATTGTGCTTTCTCCACTCATAGTTAATAAAAGACGACACTTGGAAATTCTACTTCCTATTCCCTTAATTGAAATATTTAAACACATCCATGTCCTAATTGCTGACTCGTTAGACAGCTGGAGGCCCCAAGGTTAATGTTAAGAGTGCCTGTTAATGAAATTATGACAGGTCAGCCAGCAGGATAAATTGGATCTGGGCCAGGTGGCATAAAGGGTCCAGGACAGGTGACCCGGTTACCTGCTGCGCTAAGAGAGGATGATATTTCAGGGTTGCTGCTGAAACAATTAATTTACATAAAATCCCCACTAATACAATAATTTAATAATACAGTCAGAGTCTGTAACAGTAAAAAAAAAAAAAAACTCCAACCTCTCCCTTCAACATGTTGGTATTAGGAATTATTCATGGCTGCAATTTGAGATAAGAACAGTTAAAGACCAATAATATCACAAACCATTTATTGTTAGCCCCTTTTCTAAAGCTGGTTAAAAAGTTATTAACAGATCTAAAGGAACATCTATTTTAGCCTTTGCAAAGATTACATTAAATGCACACACTGCTGAATAGCATTTAAAATATCTAAGCAGCAAACACTTAATGCACAGACTATATCGTATATATATATATATATATATATATATATATATATATATATATATTACATAGACCGATTTACATTATATTATATATATATATTATAAATGTGGAGTATGACAGGCTGTACTTTTAGCTGTAATACAATTTAAATGCAGTTTTCCTTTAGTTTTAGTTTAGTAAGCATATGAACTTAAACTCACATTAATCCCATTAGTAATTGAATCTCTGTTTATTGTGTAGTTTAAAAAATCCACCTTACCTTTCCTTCACAGCTCTGTACAGTTTGTGTCGTAGAAATGTTCAATAGCAGATGATTCTTCAGTCAGGCTCACTGTCAGTCTGAATTACCAACACCTCCCTCCAGCTCATTGACCAATCACGTGTGTGCATGCTGGCTTGTTTTTGCCCACACCGTCCATACAGGTCACACCCAGAGGCGGACTTTACCATTAGGCAAAGGTCGGCAATTGCCTTGGGCCCCGAGCTACCTAGGGGCCCCCAAAATGCCCCATTAACTTATGCTTAAGGTTTTTTTTTTTTTTTTACTTTTAGCAAATTATATATTTCTAAAACTCCATTTGCGAAAATGGCATCAAATCATTAGTTTCGCAGACCGGAGGGACCCCCCCCCCCCCCCCCCCCCCACCTTACTACATGATTGGACTATTCCATTATCTCACTAGGCTCGTTCGAGATGAGCCAGGTCTGCGCAGAATCGATCACCGCCCGTTGGTTGCATGCCAGTTAGATTTGTGTCCGACTTGATCCCGACTTGCTCTGACGTCATGCATACGTAGGCAACGATAATCTCACGAGAGCAAGGCGGCCGCAGTTCTGAGACGCAGGTAGCGCAGTTGCTTTTCACCGACTGCAAGACCCAGGCGGACACAAGGCATGCTGGGAAACGCCGGCCTCTCAGCTGATCTAACAGCTGATTGGTTCAGAATCGACAACATGATGACGTTTTATATAACTTTTTTATTGATTTTGAATTGGAGGGATTTTAACTGCTATGTGTCTGATTTAAAGGCTTATTGTTTACAGAACACATGTTGTGTGGCTGATAGTTATGTTTAGAAGTCAGAGAGACTAAATCTGTTCAGATTAGGATCATCTAGTCTGTTGTTAATTAAAATCAGCAACATATCACATGTAGAGCATGTTGACAGCTACTCTGTCATAATGAAAACAACTGGAGACTGTGTACAAGCTGATAGCCTATATGGGTCTGATAACACTTTATTAAATCGGAATCGGACCACAGTGTTTTTGTGACTTCCTGTTCAGCCTGAAGGCTGCTGGATGCGGCTGGAAACTGTCCGACTTCACAGCGGATTTTTGTCACCGTCCCCCGCTGCTGCCGCCTGCTCTCGTCTACTTTACTTACTAGTACTAGCAGTCATTCTGACCAGTGTGTTACTCTTGAAGATGACCCAGCACTCTGGCCAAAACATCTCACTGACAAAGAGCGCTGCTCAATAGTGCAGAGAGGCCCAGTTCAGAGCGAGGACGGCAGAATTTATCCTAAAAACCAAGAGGGGCGAAGATTTACAAGCAGCAATTATTACCTGCAAATGAAGAATGGAGAAAAAATAAGGAGGTCCTGGCTCATGTACAGTGAAAAAAATGACTCTGTTATGTGCTTTAGACATGACAATACAGACACTCACTCACTCACACACAGACACTCACCCACTCACACACACAGACACACTCACACACACACACACACAGACACACTCTCACACACACACACACACACACAAACACACAGACACTCACTCACACAGACACTCTCTCACACACACTCTCACAGACACACTCACCCGCAGACACTCTCACACAGACACTCACCCAGTCACTCACTCACTTCACTTCAAGAGAATACAAAGACATAGAAGAAAGATGAGATGAAGAGAAAGACGGACAAATACAAATAGAAAAGGGAGAAGAAAAAGACCAAAGGGAGAAGATGAGAAAGACGGATGCAAAAACAGAGACAAGGGAAATGAAGAAATGGTCAGAAAAAAGGGAGAGCAGGAGAAAGTCAGTGAAAGAAAAAAGGTAAACATTTTAAACGGTAAGTTATTTTTATTAAAATTATGTCTCCATAATTGATCACTTATTGTCTTGAGTGTTTCTTCTCACTTTAGTAACACAAGACAGAAGTCCACAAACAACATGTAGCAGCAAGCAGATCCATATGAGATACTATCAGAGAGCCAACCAAGGTAAATGACAACCAATGGCAGCTCTTCCCTATAAAAAGACAATACATATTATTGTAGAGAGAACATTTTAAATACAATTTTACAGTGGATGCATCTGTTAAACAGAATGTTCTGTGTTTTTTTTCTTACAGATGCAACTCCAGATGTCTAGACACCATTGCCAAAATGACTAAATCCGCCCCTGGTCACACCTTGAGTTCACCGTGTGGGCAAGGTAGAAGGTGTTCATAAACAAATGATCATGCGCGTTGCAGCTGAAGCTTCATTTGCATTTCTTTTTTAATTTGTTTCTGCCAAAGACGTGTTGCTTAAGCACCGGATTTTGGATTTTGGCTTGGAAAGGAAAAACTTTAGATAAAGAGGTAAATATACTGTAATTTTTTACCAGAATTTGTTGTTGTTGTTTATTGGTTGTAAAAAATCTAACTATCTATCTCTTCTACACAAAGTTGGTCTAGATGAAGCATTTGTTTTACCTATATTTATCCAGGACAGTTTTAAGAACGCCCTGTGCACATTTAGAAAGTTTCACATATTCATACCTGGAAGCTGCTGAGTGCAACCATATTCAACAGCTCCACTAGAGCATGTTGGAGGATAAAGTGGTGGCAATGTGGGGAGCATATGCTCTGCTCTTACGCTTTTCCCACTACAATGGAGTTACATTTTGAAAACCGGAAAATACGTTACATCATCCTGCTATTATCTATAATGAATTGAGGATTTTTGTGGTGTTTTCCTTCTCTGTGATTGAACCTTGCAGCGTCTGTTCCTCACGCGGTAAAAGCTCAGCAGGGTTTAGTGTCCCTCAACTCCAGATGAGCTGTGATGGGCTCTGCCTGACTAATCCTGCATCGACCCACTTCTTATTAAAGGGCGAGTTCACCCCATAACAAGGCTGTCGACAGGCTTAAACGACACAAGATGCTAATCCAGACACTCATGTTACCCCAGCAGATAAAATATATTGTGAAACAACAACCTTTCAGACACACATTTTATTGTAGTAACATTGATAAAATTAGATTTAATGAGCCTTTACAAAGAAACACATCAATGAAAAAGACAAAATGAGCTTGAATGTGAGAATGTTTCCAACCTACAAGAGCTAAACAAATAAATGATCCAAGCAAAGACAAACCCTGTAGAGTAAATACAGTCGGGTTGTTCTACTAGTCAACATCTCTCACACACACACACACACACACACACACACACACACACACACACACACACACACACACACACACACACACACACACACACACACACACACACACACCGATCCAAACACAAAACTATGTACATGTGCTTTGCATGTGATTCAACTAATTTGTTTTCCTCAGAAAAAATATTACAAAATCGATAAATATTGTCCCAAAGCATTTTCTTTTCTATTAGTTTTTCAGTGCCTGAGCTCTCAGTTGGTTTCATATGCGTCTTCTGATCTGGTTGATGTTTTGATGTTGCAGCAGGAACATGGATATTGTACAGGGCTGTAAGGAAGGTCAAAGGTTACACTTGCTGTTCTTCAAATTGTCAGGGTTTAGTGGATGTTATTACACTGACAGGTAGGACCAGGAAGGTGTGATTAGGATGAAAAGGGTGGGAGTCTATGACAGGCCAGCTGCCCACAAATCCACCCCTGATTGGTCAAAACAGAAGAAGCTCCTCTCCTTATTTTGTGAGTGGCTGCGTCACAGGTAGACCCGCCTCAGGTCTCCAGGTGAGGTGATGGTGTTGCACTGTGGACACAACTTCTTTGCTCCCTAAAGAAAAGAAGAAATGAACGTACTTTATTAACACACTGTGATCATTTTACTTCATTTTCATGTTTTTGTGAATCATCACAAATCTGATGTTTTACCAGCGTTCGAAGCCAACACTCCTCACAGTGAACATGCCAGCACTGGATGGAGGTGAGAGGGGTTGTGTACATGTCCTGCAGAGAGAAAACACAGGTGCTGAGATTCCTTACATGCAGTGCATAAAGCTGCCACTAGATGTCAGTCAGTTCAACCACAGGAAGGGTCCAGCTGGTGTGTTTAGTGATTTATTACACTATTCTGTTCATGTTTTAATGCACGATCAAATACATATTGTTTTAGCAATAATCTTTATAACTTCAAATCAAAACGAGCAAGGTAAGTCCATCCTCCTTCTACACAAAAGTATGGCTTTAGCAATATTAGTGTATTCACGAGAACAGGAATCTGATCAAAGGTCGACCTGGACATAGCAGCTTGATTTTCTCAAAGAAATGTTAAACTATGCTTTAATTGTATGAAGTTCATGTGGAGTCATAGAGCTGTTCCTGTGCTGGTAGTGGAATAACCTTTTCTCTATTAACCTGTTAATCATTTGCTCTATAAAATGTGAATAAAGTTATTAAAAATATTCACAAGTTCTCAGAGGCCGGCGATACAGCCAGATCTTCGAATAGCTTCTTGTGTTCAGCCCAAAATGATGATATAAGGCAGAGAAAAGCAACAAATTCTCACATTTTAGATTCTGGAATAAGCAAAATTGCCATAATTTTCTCAAATGATGAATTGATTGTTAAAGGTGCCATGGCATGCTGCTTTTTGGATTATTTTATATATAGGCCTCAGTGGTCCCCTAATACTGTATCTGAAGTTTCTTTCCCGAAATTCAGCCTTGGTGCAGAATTACAGCCACTAGAGCCAGTCCCACAATGAGCTTTACTCAGGACGTGCCATTTCTGTGTCTGTAGCTATTGAGGAGGAGAGAGGGGGGGGGCAAGGTGGAGGGTGGGGGTGTGGCCTTGACCAACTGCCACTTTGCTTGTTTGCAAGCCATGATGTCTCTTTCTCATGGGTGGGCCAATTTTTCTGGGCGGGCAGAGCAGAAAAGGGGAGGTAACCTTGCTCCTTATGACCTCATAAGGAGCAGATTTCAGATCGGCCCATCTGAGCTTTCATTTTCTCAAAGGCAGAGCAGGATACCCAGGGCTCGGTTTACACATATCGTCATTTCTAGCCACTGGGGGACCATAGGCAGGCTGGGGGAACTCATATTAATGTTAAAAACCTCATAAAGTTAAATTTTCATGCCATTTAAAATATTGTCTATTCATTTTTTGTAGATCTACTATTTGATTCATTGACTAATCATTTCAGCACTAGACTCTCTCACACTCAAATAGCTTAAAAATAAAAATCTAATCAGTTTTAGAGCATTTGTACAGTATATCAATCTATATTAACATAATACAAAATCGACATACATTACAATTTCATGGCAACAAACAGATTTAGCTGAGATTTTATAATAGTATTACTAGTAGTGCTTCACATATAGTATCTTTAAAAAGAATACATACAAATCGGTATCAAAGGATCAAAATATCATCACCACATTTTACATATGTTCCATTGAAAAAGCATGACCAATATTATTGACCAACTGGCCAAAACACAGGTCTCAACAGGAATATCACCAGTTTCTGCATGACTGCGCTGTTATCTCTATTATGTGTCTGCTCTGTTGATTTAATTTGCCTTCGTACTCACCATGCAGATTAGGCATTTAAATCTGTCTCCTTTAGACAACTGTTTCTCCAAATCTCGTATCCGAGCTTTAAGTACATCCAAAGTTGTCAGCGTGGAATCCTCTGAGAGCCTACACACACACACACACACACACACACACACACACACACAAATGGACGGTAACAGGAGGGGAGATGGGAGGATGCGCGAGTTAGGCAGACACTGGAAAGTCATTTATAAATCGAAGACAGATTAAATTATTCGCTGGCCAACATGGACACTGAGCATGAAATTTAGCAGCAGTCACATTGCCTGCATTCGCTGTCTCATTTATCATAGGCAGAGAGTGTGTGTGTGTGTGTGTGTGTGTGTGTGTGTGTGTGTGTGTGTGTGTGTGTGTGTGTGTGTGTGTGTGTGTGTGTGTGTGTGTGTGTGTGTGTGTGAGGTGTCAGGGTCCTCACAGAGATAGACAAATGCATAGACGCATGCACAATTACAGGATAGTCTATATGTGCAGATATACTGTACAGCAAGTCAGACAGGCTGCAATGCATTAAGTGTGATGAAATGTGTGTACACGCGTGCGTCGCCTGCTATGACCTGGATTGATGATATCATCACACTGATATAGTATTGTGTATCAGGCTGGTGGGTGCAGGGGGCAGGTAGTCTGAACTGATACGACACAGAGAGCCGGGCCGCCAAAATACACTTTACAGTAAGGGATGCTATCACTTCCTCAGCTCTGATTGGCTGATTCACACCTGATTTTACACCTGGTATTTATTACACCCAACCTACCGTACTCTCACCAGTATGACCCATGATTTGAATTGATTTTTAACTTCTAAAAAAACAATAAGTCACTGAACCCTTGTAACTCTTTCAATAAAACTTTAATCACAACCTGAAGCGTGTTATTACTTAAATGTTTTTGAGATTATAAGCAGTGAGAAGAGGATATCTCTGGTACAGAGAAACGTGACATAAACATGTTTGCTGTGTATTGTAAGCTCTGAGTGACAAACTTACATTTCTATCTCAGAGTTTTTGCAGGTTTTAGGGAGAGCAGCTATGCTGCCGTCCACTTTCTCTCCACTGCTGGTAGATGGACTCCCTGAGTGAACAAACAAATAAGAGAAGCATCAACCTCAGATCCTGTTTTTGTACAATTCTTCCATTTTTCCATATTCAGAGTTTACTTAACTCACCATCATTTGACCATTTGGAAAATTCTAGGCTTACTCTGGAGTCAGGTAACGTACTGCTGCTGCTGAAAAAAACAACAAAAAACACACATTTAAAAGCCAAAAAAACATAAAAAAAATTGAAAGAAAAATCTCTCGTAATAAATTATTATCAATCGACTATGATCACGTTCATATCTTATTGAATATCCACTGTGAATGAGACCCTATCAGGTGGGATACATACTTCACTGTTGTCTCTTTGGAGCTTTCTCCTGAGCAGGGGATTACATCTGTCTCTGTGTATCTGAGAACAACGGTCAGGAAACAACAACACAAGGCTGACAACAAGCAGTGGTGAAAAGTAACTAAGTACATTTACTCAAGTACTGTACTTAAGTCAATATTTGAGGGACTTGTACTTTACTTTAATATTTTCATTTTCGGCTACTTTATACTTGTACCCCAATACAATTCAGAGGGAAACACTGTCTTTAGTTACTTTGCATATCACTTCAATTTATAACAAATTATTTTGAATTATTATGAGTTATGAGTACTTCTTCCACCACTGACAACAAGTAAGACAATGTAGCTTAATTGAAATCTATTGAATCTTAAAAACGTAATCTACTTTATTTTGAAGCCACCACTCGCTTTGTACTGTATTCTTCTCACTTGATTATAAACTCAAATATACTGCTGTGTTAAAGGATACTGCGCTCTGCCATACTCCAGCGTATCATCTCCATCCACGTCCAGGTCTGCGTCGCTGTCTCGACACTCCTTTGTAGTCGTGCTCACCAGCACTGCACCTGAGGAGACATTTGTACAAGAACAATAAAAACAAGTTTTGATGGTATGAGATGCTTGTAAAAGGACAAAGTAGAGAGAGAGATAGAGTGGGCTGTTCTTATTTCTAAGGTCACAAATGATACAATACAATAAGGCAAATTTAAGTATCACAAAATGTTATGTGACTTGTTTCTGTCGGTCGGCGTGTGACAAGTCTGCGGGTCAGAACTTCCTCCTCGGGTTAGAAAAAACGTTACTTTAATCTAACCTTCAAGGCATCCTGCTCCGCTGTAATCTGGATTGAAAAGTTCAGTGGTTTTTCAACTGTCACTCAGTCACATTATTCACCCTCCACTGAACAAGATCGCACACAGGGTACCTCGATGGCACACACACACACACACACACACACACACACACACACACACACACACACACACACACACACACACACACACACACACACACACACACACACACACACACACTTATGACACACACAGATTCATGCTTACCTTTAAACCCTCCCACTATAGATGACATCTGCATCCTTCTCCTCTCATTCCACACGTCCTGCAATGGCGCTAAGTCAGCTGAACCCTCCTTTAACACACACACACAAAAATGCACACATAAACATAAAGTACACAATTTCACTGTCTCGGTGAATTTGTCCATATGTCTCCTGTAGCCTCAAGCTACATATCTGCTTCTGTGTTTTCATAGCTGTGAACCAATGCCGGCAGTGTTTTCACATGGATACACAGCGAGCTGACAGTGATCCTGATGCTACGTGAACAAAAGCAGTCAACAGTATCAGGGGGATTGGACCACCGACATTCTCTCAACCCTACACGTTTTATATATATGTATATATACAGTAAATACTCATCTCTGATTACAATAAAAATGTCAAAGAAACAAAGATTTTTATCTGTCTTCTTGGGGGAGGGGGAAACATACCTGTCCATCTTCTAGTTTTCTCCTCTTCAGCTTTCCGATCCTGACTGGGAACAGACAGAAGATAGAGATGAGATGGTAATAGATACTTTAAAAGCAGGCCACAGTGACTCAAGTCTCACCACTGGCTACCCATCAAATATAGGATTCAGTTTAAGATTCTCACTCTCACATACAGATCATTGCACGGTCAGTCACCTGCAGATGTGGCTGACCTACTGCCACCCTATTTATTAGCACGCCCCCTAAGGTCCAATATGTCCAATGTCCTGACTGTTCCTCGCACCCGGCTTAGGAGCTATGGGGACTGTTTTTTTGAGTCCGTAGCACAGAGACTCTGGAAGGGTCTGCCTCCTCCAATGCAGTCTGCTGTATCTGTGGACTCTTTTAAAAATCAGTTGAAGACCTACTTTTTTAAACAGGCCTTTGGATGACCTCTCTGCTCTTTATATTTATGTATTACCTTGTGATTTTAAATGTACTTTGTTGTAATATGTATCATATTGTATTGTATGTTTTATGTAAAGCACTTTGTAATATTTTTTTTAATCTGTGAAAAGTGCTACATAAATATATTTTACTTACTTTTACATACATACCGGTACTTACTACTTACTGGTCCCTTAATGACTCTCAAATTTTATACTAACTGTGTATTGCTCCCACAAAAAAATTAGGGAGGCTAGGCAGTAGTTTGTGTTAGAAGACCCACGGAGAAAAGTAAGGGACTATATAGAGGGGAGGGTATTGTAATTTTTCTTTTGGCTGATGGTTGTCTGGCTTTTTTGCGAGACCAAGGGAGGTTCTTTTTTCCTCATCCAAAATGTATACATTTCTAAGTATATTTACAGTCTTCCTTTGTGGTGTAGGTAATAATTTTATACTTTTTTACATCAAAAAGAGAACTTTTAATGAGCCATGAAAGTTCTGTCTCTGTTTAAGGGTTTTATTAATGTGTGCTTTGCTGGTGCATTGGAAGTTCCATTAAGATAGTAAGGCTTAAATTTGGATACAAGAACAAGTTGCACCAATTTATTGTACCACTGATATATTATTTTGACATGTTGCAGGAATGGCGTTGCAGTTTTTGTTTCTAAGTCAAGAGGAGGGTTCAAAGAAAACATAGGGACTTGAAATATAAGGTTCAGCCCCTTCACCACCCCAACATTTTTCTTTATTTTCAGTAAGTGTTTAATTCATTGCGACAAACAGAAGAAAGAAAGAAATAAAATGGCAGAAAAACATAATTCATGCTATGCCACAATGTGATCTTCATTTTAGAGTTTGAGCTCATTTCTTTACTTTTGCCATTTAAGTTTTTATTCATTTTCACATTTTGACAACATACATCAATGAAAGTTTCAGGATCATTATGTCTTGTATTCAAAAAATGTTGCAACAATATCCACATTTCTATTATGAGTAGCAATCCAGTCCAGTAACATCCAGTTCAGATGAACACATTTGGAACATAATGGGTGGTGTTGATGATGCTGTACTTGAGCTCATCTGACAGCAACAACATAGTTTATATGTGGATCAGCCTGTAACACAATCACATAAGTCGACAACATTCACACACAGACCCTGAGGGATTTACGTAACCAACGACTGCAATGGATGCAAAATGTTCCTCCCATCCGCATCCTGTCATCCCGCCCTTCTCCCCCCACTCTCCTCTCTGATATAAAAGTTAACATGGCAGAACACCAACTGCACCTCCTCTCCCACTGTGACCTGACTGACTGCAGATTGCATAAGGGACATTAAGTTTTAGGGCCCTCTAATTCCCGTTGGATGACAGTGGCCCCCCAAGGGGGGGACACACAGAGAGCTGGTGGCCGTGACCCGAGTGCCGCCATCCTAGCGGACATAATGAGGGTTAAAGAGACGGTCATAGATGAGGAAAAGCTCATCAAACAGAGAGAGGAGAGAGAGGGAAAGAGAGAGAGAGAGGTTAATTAATCAACAGAGGAGCCCCCTCCTCCTCCCTTCTCCCTTCTCCTTTTTCCTTCCTGACATGTATTTAGAAGCTCATTATGCTGTCCTGTTATAAGGCCCAATAAAGGCTAACAGACCTCGACAGCACTGACAGTTTGAAGAGTTAGCTAAGAGCTGGAGAATCTCAGTGTTAATAATAACAGTAGTAAGATGTCTGTAGTGTCAGCCGCAGCTTTAATCCGTAAGTCTACACGTCTGTATCAGTGCAGAGACACTATTATATCACTTTTACAATTGTTGAATGATTGCAGAACATGGCAAGAAAAAAAAAAAACGTTATTATTGTTTATTTATTAAATCTTTGTTTGATTCATCTTTTTGGTGCCACTTTCTAATAAGGCACCCTTGATTGAGGGTGTATCAGTTGTAAGTGATGCCTCTAAATCATTTGCTTCATAGATCGGTTTTAAGAGAGACTGGAAGCAAAACTCAACAGCTGCTCATTCTAGTTAAACGTGATGGTGAAAAAAAGTGCTTCTCTGTGTGTCTTACCAGCTTGTGTGCAGTCTAGGTGGGCTCCTGCGCTGTGGGGGCGTAATGGGGCAGATTTGACGTAGCACCTGCACCAGCAGAGGTCATCGACTGTTAACATATCAAGAGGTCAAAGTTGAAAGGTTAATAGCTCCTCTGCTCGTGTGGGCGCTAGGCCGGTGTGAGATGGTGTGGGAAAAAGGGTGATATCTGACCGACTGGTGAGGGGTGAGGGGACGGGGGGGTTGGACGAAACACATAACTGGTCGCATCAGTGGGAACATAGTAAACTACAATGTTTAAAAAAAAAAAAAAATCTCTTAACTCCTTGCTTCTTTTTTATTCAAAGCCATTTAAAACAGCAGACCTGGAAAAGTCTAATGTACTGAGCCTTCTCTTATTGTCAGCAGCAAAGAAACACATTTGCATCAGCGTGCATCAACGTACCATTTAGTCTCGTGTGTCTGTTGGCCCGCACACGGAGAAATGTCTGCAACAAACAGAAAGGAGGACATCAGAATGTTTCATATTTTACAAAACATATCTTTCATTCACATTTCTACTAGAATAAATAAATAGCAGCACAGTAGATGACAGTAACGTATTGAAACACTGGATGTCTTCACTTCTTGTGCTTGACGTGGATAACACTCAACAGCTTTAAAAAGAGCAAGTGCTTTACCGACAGTGAAATTATCTTTGTACGCTTTCCTCTTCAACTTATTACGCTTAATATTTATTTAATTTGATATGGTTTTTTTTGTGTGTGGAATGTTTCTATTCTAAATTGAGGGTGTAATATGTTTATTAAGTCCTTAAAACAAACTTGTGTTTTTGAGCTTTATAAGTAAAATGTACTTGATTTTGCCTCCTGATGAACCTATTACTTTTAAGTGAGTGGTTGAGTGTTAGCACAGTATTTGATCAACCTCAGACTATAAAACTGGTGAGTCTCCGGCACGACACCAGGTAAAAAACATGTTTTTATGATGCTGTTAACTAATAGCTTTCCAGTGCTCTCATAGTGCGCTAATCAAAAGTATCAGTACACAGGTGATGCATATAAAATTCAGATAAAAAATGTAAAAAACAAATTAAAAACATACTACTGTATTTTAATCCACCCTTACAGTTTAACAAATCCACTGTTGCTTTAACATTTCTGTATATCTTCAGAAAAAAACGGAGCCCCAGCGGAAATGCACGCATATGTACAGTTATGCCACTCTGTGAATCTGATTCGCCTGATAATTTAATACTGGTTTAGTTATTTTTTAACCTCACCTGGTATCGGTCAGAGTGGACATCATCAGATGTTCGAGGGGGCGAGGTGGGAGAACCTCCTTCACGCTTGATATGAAGAGAGAGCGAGAGAGACTGAACAGAAAAAAGAGAAAGAACAGAGAGTCAAAGGAAGGATTACAGCTACTGTGTTCTCTTTAAACACACGAGGATATCAACTGTTTACCTTCGGCGTCCTTATGAGGTGGTTGTGCTGCACTGGAGTGACACTGCAGAGAAAAGAGGCAAATAATGCACACACACAAATCAACTATGTTGGTCCTATACAATATACAAACACAATATTGTCTTTCAAATGTCATCTCATAAATAACCTCTAGTTTTATCTTGTCTGAGTCTGTAGTTAACCTCATTTTACTCTTTCTCACTTTATGCCTATCACACAAATACTGTGTACACACACACACACACACACACACACACACACACACACACACACACACACACACACACACACACACACACACACACACACACACACACACACACACACACACACACACACACACAGTTTCCCCGTGGGCCAAGTTCAATTTGAAACCATTACTGTCCACGGAGCGGTCGTTAAGCAGATTTGGAGTGTAATGTCTTTATTGGAGGAATCATTCTTCTGGTTTAAGCAGCAGGTAATGTGTGTATGGGTGTGTGTGTGTGTGTAAACCTCTGGTCCTTGTGTGCATGTTTTAAACTGTGAGTGTGCGTAGGGCTCAAAGCAGCCATTAGCAGGACATTATCCACCCGCTGTGTGATTGGTCGCCTCAAGGCCGGAGGCAGTTATATGAAATATGTAAGGAACAATGAGACAGCTTGTAAACACTGCACACAGGTGACAGAGAAGACAAGAGATACCACCTGGGGAAAATTAAGGTGGGGGGTGTGGTGAGAGGGGGGGGGGGGGGGGGGGGGGTAATTATCCCCTAAAAGCTGAACAGAAATAGAAAATCTTGGATGCAAAACAGGAGGAAAATGACAAATGGATAAATGGAGGAAGTGAAAAGTTGGAGGAAAAGAAAATGGTCCGACGTAGATGTGAAGATGTGCTGCCGTGATAGAGATTACTTAATAAAACTACTTGGTAGCATAATGTTAAATGAAGATTTACTGATTTATAATGTGAATGCTCATGATACCTGAGTTGTATTTGGGCAAGTTTGGTCAACTCCTGCTCCATGTGCTCCTGCAGCTCTCCTGGTCGCAGAATAGACTGGCAGACCGGACACAATGGGGCCTGAGCGTCATAGAGACCCTTCACTTTGCCTGCATAAAAAAGAGAGTAAGACGTGTTACGGGAGAAACTGTATCATGATTTGTTCATGTTGGCTATGAAAAGACAGTTTACTATGGAGAAAATATAATAAAAAAAAACACATCAGATTTGTGCATTAAATTATTACTATATTATTTTGTATTTTTATTTTAATAGATAGCAGTCAGTAACAAAGGTATTAAGCTGGACTTAAGCTGGAGATGACAACCATGACACCGCTGCTCAATAAACTCAAACTCATAGTTAGCGTAGGCTTATTGTAGTTGAGAACAGCCTTCACTGTGTTTGTGTGTTCAGTAGACCTATCTGTACTATTGACAGAAAGTGGCAGTGAGAGTAAAATAAGGTTACGCACAAACATAAACACACACAGACTGACTGCTATGGCCCCCTGCTGTCAGTGTGTTGACATCATAGGCTGTCAATAGGAACATTACCCAGGAGGGCCACTCGGCCCATTGGGCCCCACTGATGGATTACTGCCATAACCAGCCAGCTGGGAGCCTGAGGAGCTCTACTATATCAAGATTTTACCTAGTAGATGAGGTGATTTACTCCTGAAAGCCATCAATCACACGAAGAGAGCTAGTAGGCAAGATGCACCTAATTTCCCCTCTCTGCACAGTCAAGGGAAAACAAATGACAAGTCTGGCAATCACAATTTAACACTTTTTAATACAAAACATTACAAACAGATTAGTATTTTTGACAGTTTCCCCTCAATGTGGAGCATAGAGGACTGAACTTCCTTCAGGACCTTATATCACCCAAACACTTTTGCCCAGCTCCATTTCAAATGACCAGCGATATGACAAGCACAGACGCCGATGTCTGTCGGCAAGTGCTGTGCCCTGACATTAGTTGAGCTATGAGCCCCCATAATGAGGAACCAAATAGGACAAAATGGCCTCTAAATAAAACATGGAGTGGAAAATAGAAAGCGGAGTCAGGTGTCCTTGGGAGAATGACAGCTTTCTTGGTTTTACCCCCTGCCCCCCCTCTGTCTCTCGCGCCTTTTTTGCATCCCCTCGCGGAAGCCTAAATGACTTTTCCCGACATGCATCGAACGTTCCCGGGCTTTCTGCGCTCTGCCGCCTGGAACATGCAGGCATCAGTAAACAATGAAATCTCTGGGCTGAAATTGAATTTATAACCACATTACCTGCACAGATAACGTCTCTGAATGGCGCCGCGATAAGAGCAATGGGATTTGATTTTCAGGTGTTTTATTGGTCCACTTTTTGGATAAGCCCCCCTCCACCGACTACAACATCCCCCCCACCCTTCACCTCTGCTCCACACAAACATCAGATTTAATGGTGTGGAAGTGGGCTTGCTTGAATGTATGGACGGATATGTGTGTGTGTGTGTGTGTGTGTGTGTGTGTGTGTGTGTGTGTGTGTGTGTGTGTGTGTGTGTGTGTGTGTGTGTGTGTGTGTGTGTACATGCTTTTGCTGAAGCTGACTCTGTGCTTGTGCTGTGCTCTCATAAGTGACAGTTGTTGGTTCATGACCACCTTTTTACACGTCTCCATCCCCCTGCTGCCCTCCGCCTCCGCCCACATAAACCCTGTCAGTATCAGTCAGCCTCAGCCCCTATTTAGCCTGGGGGGTCTCAGACACACAACAGGGGGCTGTAAAACCTGCCTGTGGGGCTTGTTAACTGTTCCCTCACTACGGCAACTGGCTCGGATGAATTGGCCCTCTTTCGCCGGGCTGTGCAGACTTTGACTGGCTCATCTCCTAAAGGATTCACTCTCTCTGTGTCTCTGATTGTTTCCTTTTTCTGTCTTTGTGTCTCGCCAGTTCAGGACCTCCTTTCCTGGATGTCTAGCCTTTGTCCAGCTGCCATTTGCTCTCTTCACTTACTGTTCTCCACTTGGGAGGAAGCTTCTTTGGCTATATTCAAGTCTTGTCCCGATGAAACAAAATCAGAGGCATAATTTATCTCTTTTATCTCTATTTTGTGGTCACTTTAAAATTGACTAAACTATTTTCAAAATCAGTTTACAATGCGGTGCTTTTATGTACAACTGGAAACCCTAAGAAAGGGATTGTCATGGAAAACAATGTCTTTGCGCAGCATATTTCCAGGAAGGAATCACACAGATGAGCATACATGATGAGCATGCCTGAATATAATCTCTCATCTCCCCGTGGATTTGAAGAGAACACACCCCTGGGGCGAATAACTCATCAGGGCGCTGCGATATCTCTCTGCCCCGTCCTCCCTATCAAGAGCATCATGAGATAGTAAAGTTCATGTTTTGAAACAAAACAAGATATCGCCATCCTCGTCGTCCCTATTGTATGATTGATGCTCAAATCCTGTTGTTCTGCATCAAGACGTGGACTGTGACCGTCCACGTTCAGTGCTCGCCACTGCAACAGAGAGATCAGAATCCCGCTGACAAATCCTTAAAGCATTGAGTCCCCCTGAGGGCCTGGGTAATGGCCGATGCCAGCGCCCATATGACGGCTGCCAGTTCTGCTGATGCAGACGGAGCGGAGATGCCTAACGTGACCTTTAGTGAATGCCACATCACATCAGGCCTGGATGTCACCCGCTGACATTATGCTGGGGCATGAAAAGGCTGTTATGCAGGGGAGACATGGTGACGAACGTCCCCCCGGTGACAAACCTGTGGACGTGGTATAATTCTGATTGACGTGAGGAGGATTGGATGGCTTTGAATGGCAGTGGACGTACGAGTGAGCATCCAGGGGAGGATGTGGAGCTTGTTTTGCGTTGGCTAGGTCTGTTTTTCTCTTTGTTCACTGGCGATAAAGTGCTGAGACAACTCACTCCAACTGGCATCATTATCCCAATCATCAAACAATTCTCTAAGCACATCAGAAATCCCTCTATAAAGTCATAACAAGCACAGACTCTATTATAACCAGTAGGCATGTAGAGATTGGCGGGGGGAGAAAAGTTAACGCTTGGCGGCTAACACTGCAGTGGTGGGTTGTGTAGGCAGGTCCTTGGCACACTTTCAGAGGAGATGGAGGGCTATAAAAGCCATTGGCTCCTGCCACACCTGTACCCCACCCTATCCCTAGGCCTGCTTCCTATTTAAAAGCATCACATGCAGGATATTAGTCAGGGTTTTTTGCCGTCTGTGAGGTAGAACTAACCTCTGAAGCGGAGGGGGGAGAGGGGAAAGTATGCAGGCCGCCGTTTGTTTTTTATTGGGGAAATAATGGCCTATTGAGAGGTTGTGTATTTAATGGGCAACATAATAGGCCCTGTAGTAACACATCTGCTATGAGCAGAGTCATTTCCTCAGCTTTCAAAGGCTGCTGCTCTAGCCTTTGAAACAGCAAGTTTAGTTGCTTTTGACTTACTACTTCTAGATATCTGCTTTTTATTAATTGCAGGATTGCTAGACCGGTAATACGCAAAACACAAATGTGCTGCTAGGCTCCATGTTCAATCCTAACCACATTCAACGGCCAATGAAGGCACACTCCCTCTTCTGGCTTGACCTCAAATCCCTCACTGTCCAATCTCATTCCAGCATCCTTCAAAAATATCCCTCCTACTTTGCGATCAATTGTGTTTAATGTATTAAAGACACTCACCACAACCACCGCAACCTTTGGACCTTGCACAAATCAATGCCTCGTTAGACCACTAATGATCATTCATTGACTAATAAGATCTGTATCAACCTCTTGTAGAACATTGATTGGCCTTTGGCCTCTGTAGCACTGTGCGCATTACGTGGACAAAGGGAGACGGCAGCTGTAGGTCCTGGGGAGTCAGATGATGAAAAAGCTCCTGGTGGGAAAGGACAGGAATCCTAAACCCCAAATAGACTCATTCCGAAGCACCTCAGGCCAAAACCCTTTTCTTCTGCCCTACAGATCAATGGACATAACCTCTCCGAAAACAGGTCAATCACCACACAAACCCCCAATTTCTCTACCTCTCGTTCTTTCTCTCTCTCATCTTCTCCATTAGTCACTACAATTGCTCCATCAGGTGCGGGCGTGACTCAGCATGTATGTGTCCAATCATCTCGTTGATGAAGAGCGGACTGGGTAGCTGTGTGACTGTATCCCGTTGACCATATTTCCCTTCTCAGGACCTCAGGGCAAAGATCGAACCCTGTCTCCGCTTTGCTCCATCCAATCAATCTAGCCCTCATTCAGATGCATGGCTCAATGATCTTTGGTAGTGACTTACAGATTGGAGACAGGGAATGGAAGCCATGGGGGGAAGTTAGGACTGTCCTTGGGTATTTGTGATAATATGAGGCTACTTATGAGCCACCTGATATCTGCAGGTCTATTTGAAGAGATTTGTTCTGAAATATCCGAAAAACCTCAAGTCTGATGATTGCTGATGGAGACAGAGCTTATGAAGGACAATTAAGTTCTTTTATTATTTTTGCAACATTAATGAACACTAGAAGTCCTCACAGGTCCACTTGGCTCTGTAACTGAGACCCAATCCAAGATCTGAGTTGGATCAGGCCCAAATTGTATTCAACTGAGTCAGGTAGGGTCCTTAGGTTTCTTTGGGATCGGGTCTTTTGCTAATAAATTGGTTTGGGATAAGTTTTCCCAGGTTTGTTTTGAATCCGGTCCAAAATCATGGACCCATGGAGACCTACTGGGAACCTTTGTTGCATGTCTTTCTCCTTCTCTCTCCTCTCATTTAAACTGTTATCTATCTACTGTCAGTAGTTATGATCCTCCAAAAGCTGAGATGAAATCAAACTCATACTCTGGGCAGCAAATGCCAAATCCAGACTTTGACATACGTTTGCTGACTGCTGTCTGTCAAAGTCAGCGCAATCCCGTTGGATCAAGAAGCCGCTGACAGCGGACAGCAATAGAAATGTTCACCGGTGGCCTGTCACTCACTCTGATGCCATCAACCTGCACTGGCAAGACAGACGGAAATATACAGAGATCCAACTCTGTCACACTGTATCATACTGTCAACAGGACTTGAACCTCTCTCAACACACTTCAGGCAATCAATTGCCATAATCGGTTTAACAAATAAAAGTTTAACTTGAGTTCATTTTTGCCAGGAGTGAGAAGCTTTTTTCTGGTGCACTTTGGTTACATATTCATCCCATTTAAGGGATTATATAGTCTGGTTTCGGTTTTAAAAAATCTACCACACTTGGAGTTTGTTAACACGATTAAACCAAAAAGTATCGCTCAAACTGAAAAACACAAGGGTGCTTCTGTTAGCTCCTTAAAAATTGCCATTTTGCAGTTAATGGCGGCATCAACGCCCTGCTTGTTAGCATTTTTAGCAGCAATGATACCAATTGGCACGGAAAACTGCAAGTTTGTTGGGTCTCAATGAGTACTTTCCTCTGGAAGTAAGAAACTCATGAACTCACGTGTAAGCCTGCTGTGAGGTATTTATATTTTATGTACAGGTGTGATTGCTGCGATATATTTTCTTTTCCTTTTTGTATGTGCATGGGAGTTGAAGCAAACTTGTTGATTAAATTATAAACATTATTCCTCTCATGATCGTCTCAATCACTCTGTGTTTGTGTGTGTGAGAGAGAGAGAGAGAGAGAGAGACTCACAGAGAGAGAGAGAGAGAGAGAAAGAGAGAGAGAGAGAGAGAGAGAGAGAGAGAGAGAGAGAGAGAGAGAGAGAGAGAGAGTTTATGTTGGTGTTTATGCTGTCGTTTATGTGCCAGTCATTGTCAATTTCCTTTTATTTATATGTTATCTGCTTTGGCAATATAGGCAATGTCTTGTCATGCCAATAAAGCTCTTTAAAGAGAGAAAGAGAGAGAGAGAGAGAGAGAGAGAGAGAGAGAGAGAGAGAGAGAGAGAGACATCAAGAAGCTAATAGACAGATCACAATCCCATAATTAGATTGGCTCCAAAACTACAGATCACTATTACCCGGCCCACTGATTAACATTAATACTCTCTCTCTGTGTCTGTGTGTATGTCTCTCTCTCTCTCCCTTATTATTCCATCGTCTCCTCATCACTTCTCTCTCATTTTCTTTTCCCCTCTCGCTCTCTCTCAATTAGTGGTTAATAAGGAGAAAATAAGGGGATCGCTCTGTTTTCTAAACAGTCTTGGACAAACAGTGTGTCATTGTGTGTTGAACTCACTGAAGAGTTTAATTATACAAGGACTCATCAGTGATACTACAACAACTATACAGACTATAAAAGTGAGTTCTACTATGTATTTGATCAGTTGTGATCATTTTCTTACAGCAGTATCTAAAACAAAGAGAGCTCTACTCCTGCATGCTGTTTTTGGTGTTTTGTCTGCTTCTCCATCATCGAGTGATTTTCTATATTTGCCAAAAAGCCCAGAAAATAAAATTCACACCTGAGCTTTTTGCACCAAATAAGCGACTGCAGTGCCAACTCTGACACATTCAGTTCTGAAGGCAGTTGCACGCTCTTAAACTCCCTACATAAACATCACGCTGCATTTTTGGCAAATTCAAAACAACAAGACTTAATAAGAGAAAAGTGAATGCTTTGAGCACATTCACTAACAGTGAATGCTTTTTTTTTAGCAAGGCAAAACTGTGGCTTTACTGTGTTCTTATTGCTGCTATCAGGTGTAAGAGGCACATTCTGAAAATTCAGATGAGCTTCCCAGATGGTGGTGAGAGGTTTTATGTATTTGCATAGTTAC
The DNA here is from genome assembly GCA_023631565.1 of Gymnocephalus cernua. NCBI lineage: Eukaryota > Metazoa > Chordata > Actinopteri > Perciformes > Percidae > Gymnocephalus > Gymnocephalus cernua. Next base: position 22,497,962 of record CM042432.1, on the reverse strand, counting down.
AGCATGTAACAAAAAAGTCTGGACATAATTCATGTCATAATGATGCCAGATGAGTTTGCTGGGAAAATAAAGGACTAGAAAGAAGGAAATACTTAAAACAAAGAGGAAAAAGAAAGTTTTTTTGCCAAAAATCCATAACAATAATAAAAACGCAGCATACTACATCATTTGCAGGTGCACGGTCATGAAAGGCTGTCTCATGTGGACGCGCGGACAGTTTTGTTGTCATTACTTAAAATTCCTCACGGGGGCAGCAGAAACTACGCACTATAGCTTTCACATGTTATGAACTACATTTTCCTTTTCAGCCGGTAATTTGGGAGCAGCTGACACACACTGTCCTGCTCAAAGAAAAAACACCCACCTGCCTTCCCCTCAAACACCTGTCCCACATACACTTTGTGCAGCGCAGGTGAGCAGCGGAAGCCTTATCCATTAGGGACACGCTAATACACTTCAAACAAAATCAAAATTGTTGTGTTCCCCCTGCAGGCAATATGCTGGGTTAATGACAAAAAAAAGCCCCGCATTGGATCTCAATCGCAGTGGTAACAGGCCTCCATTTTTCGGACACTACCCCACAGCGCCCCTCCCTCTAGCCTCATCAGCAGGTATCATCAGAGATAAACCATCTGCCCCCGCCCCCTCCACTCCTCCAGATAACATCTGATACTGTCAGAAACAGTGTTGACTGCTGCTGGTACATGAGGACCACAAGCACCTGGCGTTCTGTGATACACCTGTGTTTGGGTTAGTCACACTTCCTAAAGGATGTTATTGTGTCTGCCTGGATGAGCAAACAATTATGGCAGATGAAGATGGTTTTATCTTCAAATAGTGGAAAGGTACAGATGATTGAGCAGCTTATCTTTAGTAACCCGCACACAAAGGAAAGGATGAATCGGGCATTTAAAGCACTGAGCTTTGAAGATTACTTCATATTAAAAGGGGAAGACGTCTCAGAGGAAAATTTGCTTTTATTTAAAAAAAAAAAAATATCTAGGGAAAGCATTTGTGTAAATGTAAAATATTCGTATTATTTTTAGCAGATGTTTTTAATTTTCCTAGAAAAGTTTCAGATTCACAGCATAAGGACCAGGTTACACTATGATTCACATAAAAGTATGAACAGTGTATGAAACTATTTCTTGTGGTTGCCAACATTTTCTGTCATTTTCTGCCAACTTTAAGGATGTTACAGTAAAGTTACTGCAAGATCTAATTTGTAACCTCTTTGTCATATGTAATCCAGAGAGGAGAGCGACCGGCCCTCAGAGAGGACAACGTGTAACATAAAATCACATTCAATACAACCAACTCCAACAACACCACAACACGAGGCTCCCAAAATGAATGAATGTTGATATCATTAGAACCAACAAATGCCATCAACAAAAAATGTAACATCATGAACTTCACAAACAAATATTTGTTGCAGGGCTGTTGTTTTGGATTCAATTAGATTGTAAAATATTCAAGTTATTGTGTCCCCTCCATGTGATGAAATCATTTCAATTGTGCATTCAAATATTTGTAAGTATGCTGTCTAAATGCTGAAATCTATGGTGTGATTTAAACTGCAAACAAAAGAGAGCAGTAAATTATTCCATTAGTTGTTTTCCTTTGAGGATAAAGGGCACAGCATCCCTGCATGATGTGTGTGGTATCCCAGCACCAGACTGACTCCACTCTACCCTGAAGTCTTGTTGAGAGAAAGATATATTATGCTTTACAGCAATACAGCACTCTGAGTGGACGGGCAACCCTCCACATCAAAGCAGAAATCACTGTTGCTGATAGTTTTATTGTGCGTGTGTGTGTGTGTGTGTGTGTGTGTGTGTGTGTGTGTGTGTGTGTGTGTGTGTGTGTGTGTGTGTGTGTGTGTAGGTGGATTTGTCAAAGAGCAAGTGTGAAGTGAAACTAAGACTGTGAATATTATGCACACGTTGTAATAGTTTGTGTGTGAGAAAGAGGAAGGGTAAGAGGGTAGAAATGTGTGTATGTGCTCATGTACATATCGTTTACACACACCGCCTGTGTAGCCCCGGTGAGCGCAGCGCAGTGTGAGCCCCCGTCAATACGCCCCTCCGATCTCCCCTGTCAGCAAACACAGTAGAACAAAGAGGCCTGTGGCAGCGCCAACGGGTATAGATCTTCTCCCCTGTGTTCTCGCTCAGCGGGGTCACACAGGAGCCGCTCACAGTTCAATCTCCTCTACTTGACTGATCAGGAGCTTTGAGCCACTGCTAATGAGACTGGACCCTCTCCAGTCTGCAGGACCCTAAACCAGCCCACCCAGAGTAAAGTCCAGGAGTCCACTCTGATACAAGGAGCTATGTCAAATTGTCCAGATAAAACTAATTAAAAGCAATTATTGGTTTGACATTATAGTCCAGTCATTTTATGAAAAAATGTTGAACAAATTGCAACAGAAGTAAACTCAACTGATTTTGTATCCTCAATCTGAGTAAGGAAAAAAAAGCCCCGAAAAATCCCATTAGGGGAAAGTTTCGAAAAAGACCCAAATATAGCCTATTCATACGCCTATTCATTGTTTTTCTCATGTGAATAGGGTAACAATTTTAACCTTTAGATATCACCATGAAAATTACTGAGTTGATTACTTACATCAAGTTTTTTGAAATAGTTTGTTAACATGGGCAAATAATGTAATTATGTATGTGCTAATATGCATAAATACCACAACAGATCTAAATATTGGGTATAGCCAGGTGAAAATGTCTTGTTGAATCTTGTTGACATATAACAGTAAAAGACTTAATGTTAAGGTCTGAATGGAACCCATGAGCATTAATACATAGAGGCAGGAAGAAGTACTTTAAATCAGCCTTTATTCATTATTTGCAGAGATGGGGTTTGGGGCTGGGGCTGTGGGACTGTTTCTGGGGGATGAATCTGAGTCCCATGGACCCAGCCATACTCTAATACTGTGTAATAATGAATAAAGGCTGGTTTAAAGTACTTCCTGCCTCTATGTATTAATGCTCATGGGTAGCCTAAATGGGTTCCATTCAGACCTTAACATTAAGTCTTTTACTGTTATATGTCAACAAGATTCAACAAGACATTTTCACCTGGCTATACCCAATGTTTAGATCTGTTGTGGTATTTATGCAAATTAGCACATACATAATTACATTATGCAGCGTTTGCCCATGTTAACAAACTATTTCAAAAAACTTGTAATACATGTTTTGTTTGTCTTGATGAAAGTAATCAACTCAGTAATTTTCATGGTGATATCTAAAGGTTAAAATTGTTACCCTATTCACGTGAGAAAAAGAATGAATAGGAGTATGAATAGACTATATTTGGGTCTTTTTTTAAACTTTCCCCTGCTGGGATTTTTTGGGGATTTTTTTCCTTACTCAGGACATATTGAGGAAACAAAATCAGTTGAGTTTGCTTCTGTTGCAATTTGTTCAAGGTTGACCCCTATTTTAGCTTAAAATGACTGGACTATTATCGGTTAAAGCCCCTTATAGTCAAAGTTAACTAAGCTTGTAAATACCCCAAAGTATTCATCTTCAATCTTACAACAGTTATACCGCCATGAAGAGCAA